>CACVBM020001518.1:0-534413 GCA_902728155.2 Microthlaspi erraticum
TCAAAGCCAAGAAAGGTTCTCACAATCGCACAAGAGATAATATGGGGTTTGAAATGAAAAGGCTTAGGTTTAAGGTGTGGTAACTGTCTCAAAGATGAGATCAGCTATCTGGACAAGCAAAGGGATATGAAAATAGGTAAAGAATGTCCAGATATGTATGTGGTAGCCATGAGTTGAAATCAAATGCAAGCATTGGTAATTAAAGATCAAGTTATGGTTCAAATAGATAGGGAATGCATCAAATCACAGCAATGGTTGAATGAGATGTGCATGCAGTGATATGATCAAGATAAACATGGTTCTTGTTGCTCAATCAATCTCACCCTAATGCACAAGAGAATCTAGAAATAGGGCACTCAATAAATCGCAAATGATGAACAAGTTTTCAAGATCAAATCAACAATGCAAGTGAAAATGATGCAATCCTAAACAATTCTAACAAATATGAATGCAAAAAGATGAAAATATTTTTGGATTTTTTGAAAATTTTATGATTTTTTTGGTTTTTCTATGCAAAAGATGAATGAAAAACTAAGAACAAAGAAAACAAGGTTAAATCATCTCTTGAACCCTCCCCCAAACTTAAATCACACAGTCCCTTGTGTGAGAAAAATTTAGTGAAAGATTCAAGAGGGCAAAACCAAGAAAAAAACAAAACAAATGCAAGAAAATATGAAATGGTATATACAAGGGTTGGTGTTTGGATACCTCAGTGCCCCCCAAAGAACTGGGAGGCAGGTCGTGGTCTGGAGATGGTAGACGGCCATGGAGCTGCCTCACTCGATCGAGCTTGTGGCTCCTCTTCCTCCTCTTCTTCATCGTTGAAAGTGTGTGTGGCTTCCTTGGCCTTGGAGGAGCTGCGCTTGCTCGAAGCGGTTGTAGGGAGTCCAGAGAGTCTGAGAGAAGTCCTGGTACTGGGTTGAATCGTACTCGAATCCCAGGGTTCTCAAACAGGGGCTCCTCCAGGTCAACTCGACCCTCAGCTCGATCGAGTTGAGTTTCCTCTGTTTGGACTCGATCGAGTCCGGTGGTCGAGTCGAGCGTCTGGCCTTGGAACTCTTCCTCCTTCTCTGCGTGTTGTCTTCTCCTTCTCCCTTGGTCAAATGAAGAGGCCCTGTGAGGCTCTTGTGGGAGGGAGCCTTCTTGGAGTGGTGAGGAGTGATCTACTCCTAGGGAAAGTGGGAGCCTTGGACTTCTTCTTCTTGCTTGAAGAACCAGAAACTTTCTTCTCCAAGCTCTTGATCTTGCTCACCATCTTGTCCATGGACTTTTGCATCTTTTCCATGGCTTTCCCTTGCCACTTGTTGAACCTTTGGAGAAGTCCAATCCTCTTGTGGGCAGCCACAACAGAGGGGTTCATCCTAGGAGCCTCATACTCCTCAAAGTAGTAGCACTCAGGCTCACCCAAATCCGCATTCACATGGCGTTCCTCAACTCGATCCTCAGCTCGATCGAGTTCAGGCTCCTCTTCTCGCAAATCCTCTTCATGCCCAACTAATGTGTAAAGTGGGGGGCTGAAGTCAATGTTGGTACCTCCTAGAACCGTGGGTGAGCTCAGGGTTGGGCAGAAGAAGCTTGGAGGGGCCAGCCAAAGGATGAGTGAATTTGAATTGGAACCTCCCATCCAACTCCTTGTGTTCAATGAAGAGGTTGGTCTTGCAAAACTTAAGATCCATCCATCCTGCTGGAGTAGACCTTCTCTTGTCCAAATGGACTCCAGCTGCACAGAGGATAGGCGTGATGACTCCTCCAACACTAAGCTTCCTTCCCGTTTGAAACGAGTGCTATAGGCGGTTGTCTTGTAGGAGAGTAGCTGGTCAATGAGAGGCATGAGGTTCCCTGCATGGATTCTATCTCCCCTGATTTTCTTCCCATCCTTGGTGCGTGAGATGATGGGCTTGATTCCCATGTCAAGGAGCTTCACTTCTCCCTCATTTATTGTCCCAGTCGCCTTCCTTGCAAAGAAGGTGTTGGCGAGAGCCTTGTGCACATATCTCAACACTGGGCTCCTGATTTGAGCTGCCTTAGACCGTGAGGAAGAGTATTCCATCAGCGATTGTAGCCCAAACCCTTTGTAGCTCATCCTCCTTGATATCCCAATGGGTTCCCTCCCCATAAGTGAAACCAAAGAGGATCTCCAACTGCCTGAAGGTCACTGCCTTCCTTTCTCCTCTTGCCAAGAACGTGATCCATCCCCAACCTTGATCCAACTCAGCTCGATCGAGCTGCTTGTACTTGTGGAACCTCATTGATGCCAAGAACTCACAAGTGAGCTCCTTGTATGACTCCAAGCGGTAAGAGAAGAACTTGGCCAGGCGCATGTTCTTGAGGACCATCCACATCATCAAAGATCCCAAGAGCCTTCATTGTGTCATCATGTGGGTACTTGGTCTCCACAAAGTCCATGGAGAAGAGAGCATCATAATGCTCTTGGTACATGGGGAGCTCATCCTCTTCTTCCTCTGACTCCTCCTCTTCCATGGGCACATTCTCATTGCTCTCATGCTCACTCTCCTCAATCTCTTGATTGACCTCTTCACCTCTTCTTCACTTGGGGAGTCATCATTCTCCTCATGTGGGATGTTCACTCCAATTTCAAACTCTCCTACTTCGCTCTCACTGCTGAGAGGATCATTCCTTCTTTTGGTTCTCCTCTCTTCCCTCACCCTCTCAATCTCTTCCTCATCCTCCTTGGTTAGTGTCTGAGTATCCTCCTTGCTCCTCTTGTTATCTCCCTTCTTTGTGAATGCTGGCTTGCTTCCTTCACCTCTCAACATCTTAGAACTTGCTTCTTGAAGTTGGGTTCCTGAAATGCATCAAAAACTCAAAGGAATTAGAGTTGTAATCGTTGGTTCGGCCAACTCGACACTCAACTCGATCGAGTCAAAAAACTCGAGTGACAAACTCGATCGAGCAAGGTGAAAACAGAGTATAACCGAACCTAATTCAAACAAGAGCTGGAAAAGATGCTAATCAATCAAATTGAACCAAGAACAACTAGTAAATGGAACAATAAGCAATTCTAGTGAAAACATAGCAACTAACCATTACCAAACTCAAATTCAATTTCAAGCACATGCAACAAGTTCTAATGATAAAACAGAGGTGAGGTGAGGCAAATTCACAAGATTATACAAGAAGCAAAAAGAAAGCAATTACTCAAGGATAACAAGTCCTCAAGGGACACATGCAATCAAAAATCAAGAGGAAACAAGCAATAGGAATCGAGATGAAGTAATCAAGGGTTTCAAGGGTTCATACCTTGCTTGGAATGATGGATTGAAGAGCAGTAAACTAAGAACAAGCAAAGCAAGATGAAGAACAAAGAAATCGCAAAAACTTAAGAGAGAAAGGAGAAATTCGAAATTTTTCTTGTGGTGAAGAGAGAGAGAGATGATTTTCAGAAATTTTAAGTGTGGGAGAGTGGAGAAGGGGTTCGATCGAGTTATGGGGAAGAGAGTGTTTGAGATGTGTGGTTGAGATTAAAAGGTGAAATAAAGAGGGGACAAGAAGCTAGGGTTTCTGATCAATTGGGTAGTGGGGGACCAAAATCAGCTTGTGGGACCCACTCCCTTGACCAAGAAAACGGTTATGAATTTGAAATTCAAAAACTTACCTCGGTCGAGTTGTGGAACTCGATCGAGTTGCCCTGGTTTCTAGCTCGATCGAGCTGTCGGTCGAGCTGGCTCCTTTGACACCTAAACTTAACTTATTGAAAGGTTAAAACACATAAAGATAGAGAAATTGCATAAATAGAATATGTACAAGGATAAACATGGGACTTCCTCCCAAGTGAGCTTGTTTAAGGTCCCATAGCTTGACCTTTACCTTTTAGGCATTGGTTGAGCTAGTCCCACCATCAAGGGTGATAGTGAGGACTTGAGACAGAAGCTCCTTTAGCTTGGTTGGGTCCCTGGACTGTTCTGAAGTCACCAAGGCCTTGGCTCTAGAGAATGGCCTTGATCTCCCCTTGTACCTTATCTTGTACTCAATCTTCCCATTTTCAAACTTGGTGGGGAACAAGGTCATTGTGAGCTGAGATGGCTTGACTGAAGGGGCCTGAGCTGGTGGATCCTTTCTTTTATCTCCTGGTCTTGCCTTAGAGGCTGCATCCTCCCCTTCTTTAGAGCCCTTCCTAGTGGCTCATCAAACAAAGCTTGAAGGCTCTCTTCATCAAGCACACAAGGGGCTTGAACAAGTCTCTCAGCTCTTGGCCTATCAGATCGTGGTTTCTCAACTCTAGCCCTCTCAAGACGTGGCTTCTCAATCCTTGGTCCTCTCTCATCCTTATCCTTCCCAACTCTTGGTTCCTTGTCAACCCTTTCCTTCACAACCTTTGTAGCTCCATGACTCTTAGAACTGAGATTGGTACTGTCAATTGTGGCACAAAAGTCTGAACCTCTAGGCTGCAAGCGATATGACACCAAACTATTCACCTTGTGAAGGATCACTTCTTGCTTGTGAAAGTCTATTGAAGCGCCAACTGTACTAAGGAAAGGGGTTCCCAATAACAGAGGCAAATCCTTCTCTTCTTCCATTTCCATCACAGTGAGATCAGTTTGGATGATGCATTCTCCAATTTTCAAGTGATAGTTCTTGAACACTCCAAGAGGAGACTTAGAAGTTGCATCTCCAAACATGATTGAAGTAGTAGGGCGCTGCAAGGCTCCAGCAATGCCTAGCTTCTCTGCCATGGAGAGAGAGATCAGATTGATGCTTGCTCCAGAATCCACTAAGGCATTGTCAATCTCAAGATGCCCAAGTGTGCAAGGGAGAGTGAATTTCCCTTGATCCTTGACCTTTGGTAGGAAGGTGGGTGAAGTAAGCAGGTTGAACTGATGAGTAGACTCTTGTAGGACCTCTGAAACTTTATCACTGTTGGCTAGAACATCCTTGACCATTTGCATTTGATCAAATGCCTCACTCATGCTATCCATAGAGGCAACTCAATTCCAATCCCACTGAGATCTCTTCTGAACTTGTGAATCACTTCCTTGTGACCTTGACTAAGTAGGCGAGACGAGGAAGCGGCAACCGGTTGATAAGGATCAAGCAAAACAGGTTTGGACAGAAGAGGTCGGACTCGATCGAGCTAGAGTTGGACTCGATCGAGCTGCCGATCGAGCTTGTCGTGCGAGCTCAACTGGTGAAGTGTGAATGGCCACAGTAGGTGCATGCACTTCTGGTTGATCAATCTGGACTCCAGGAGCCTCAGCAGCAACAATCTCTTCATCATTCAGCAGTAAACAAAAATCTTCAATGACCCTTTCTTGATCCTCTTCTTCAACAAGTCCTTCTTGAGTGAAGATGACCTTGCACTGTTCCTTGGGGTTCTGAATAGCTTTACCAGGTAGTTGTCCTTGCTTTGTAGCAGCAGCAACAGAAGAAGCATGATTCTCCAGAGAGTAAACCCTTGTGTTGAGGTTCTCGATCTTAGAGTTTATTTCAGCTAGCTTCTTGCTTGTGTCCACTACCCCATCAGCTTGCCCTTGAAGTAGTTGCTTTAGCATTGCCTTGAGCTCATTCTCTTGTGAAGGTGCAGGCTGGGGTGGTTGGTGGGGAAAGCCTGGTGGGATATTCATTTGTTGTCCAGGGAAAGTGCCTTGTGGTCCTTGGTAATTGTTCTTTTGACCATACCCATGTTGTGGCTTGACTCGATCGAGCTGCTTGTTGTTGAGGATAGACTTGGTCCTGAGGGTTAGCAACATCAGTGTTGCGGTATGACATGGCAGGGTTGGACTTGTAATTATAGTATCCTTTGTTGTAACCTCCTTGCCCATTGCTCATGTAGCACACCTCAGCAAATTGTGTATCCTCCCCTTCTTGGACTGGTTCCATCTCCTCAGCAGACACAAAGTTGACTTTCTTCATTGTGGACTGAGCTAGGATCAGCTTATCCAACTTCTCATTCAATGCCTTAACATCTTTTCTCAACTTTTCGTCTGACTCGATCGAGTGGTGGGTCGAGCTCCGGTTGGTGCGATCATACTCTTCTCCATAGCTTCCATTTGAGTTAGCTATGTTCTCCACAAGTTGCCAGCCATCATCTACATCCTGGTTGAGGAAGTTCCCATTGCTAGCTGTGTCTAGCATCTCCCTATACCTAGGCAAGCATCCTCTATAAAGAGTGGAGAGTAGTGATTCATTGTTGAATCCATGGTGTGGGCACTGACTTGTGTAGCCTTTGAACCTCTCCCAAGCCTCTGCGAATGTCTCATTGTTTCGCTGGATGAAGCTGGATATCTCTCCTCTAAGCTTGGCTGTGCGACCGGTGGAGAAAAACTTAGCAAGAAAGGCCTTCTTGCATTCATCCCAAGTGGTGATTGTGCCATGGGGCAAGCTCTTCTCCCATTGGTGAGCTTTGTCAGCTAGAGACATAGGAAAGAGTCTCAGCTTGATGGCATCTTCAGAGACACCATTGATCTTTGTCAAATCACAAAGCCTATCAAACTCATCAAGGTGGTCAATGGGGTCTTCACTTGGCAATCCATGGAACATCTTGTTCTGGACAAGGTTGATCATTCCCAGCTTGATCTCAAAGTTGTGGTTCTGCACTGGTGGTGGAACAATCCCTTGTCTCTGTTGGTGGCGGTTTGGAGCATCTCCTTGACCAATCGGTCGAGTTTGCCTAGCTCGACCGAGTCCATTGCCCAAAGGGTTTCCATTCCCCTCTGGTACATCCATTGTATCAGCAACAAGCACCTCAGGTTCCTCTTGTACCCTCTGTGACCTCTGAACCCTCTTTCTACCCGTTGTAAGTCTAGCTCGACCAAGTCTTCAGTAGACCGACTCGATCGAGTTCGCATACACCTGCAAAAAGAGACAAAAACCCAGCAGTACAATAGAACAGGGGTGGTATAGCTTGATCGTCCAAGTGTGTTTGAAACTCAAATGCAACAAAAATATTCCCAAATCGGCAACGGCGCCAAATTGATGATAGGATTTTGTGTGATGTGAAGTGATATGAAATGAGGTGGAATGCAAACAGGGTAATAAAGATGATGGTATGGTGCAATCACAATCAATCAATTCCTCTTAACCATCATAGTCATTGAAGTATAAGAGGTTATCAATCCAAAATGGGAAACTTGTCACTCTTTGAGAATATGAAACAACCAGAAAGTCAAGCAAGCAGTTATAGATTTGAAGTAACACTAACAACCTAAAAATAATGAAAAGCAGTGCAATAAAAGTAAACAAAGCAGTGAAGTGTCAGCTCGACCAAGAGCTCGAGTCGAGTAGAGGAAAGTACCAGCTCGATCGAGTTTACGAGTTGAGGCTAAAGGTGACGACTTTAACAAGATAAAGAGAGAATTAGGGTTCAAGACAGGGTTTTGCAATCAAAGGAATCTACACTTAATCAATCTAGCTCTTAAAACTCCTTGTATCAAGGCTTCTCTTGATATTGGGCTTCTCAATGCCTAGCCAACCCTTTCCCAAGGTGGAGGCTATCAACCAAGGAATGATCTCAGAAACAGGGGGTTAGCCAGTGAGAATCAAACCTTGGAGGCCATTAGACCTCTATGTCTAGAGCAAGAGATATTGGAGCTCTTAGTGGATCTTTTCCAGCGAATGCCATCACTTTCGTGTGGGGAGTCGCCTAAGGACTTACAAGCCAGGGGTAGTGGTCATGTAGCCTTAAGATCTATCCAAAAGAGAGAGAATCTAGATTAAGACCATAAGCTAGAAGGATTAAGCATATGAAACCTCTAATCTATCCCATCTCAAACCCTAATGGGTAACTACTCACTACACATGAATGTAAACACAAGCAAATGCAATAAAAGAGACATCATAAGAAAGAGGAGATGAAATTAAACAACTTTTATTGAAATAAGCAAGTGCAAATACAAAGAGATTATCCAGGATCTAAGATTCAAGAAGCAAGAGCTTCAAGAACACAAAGATGGGATTAGATCTCTAAAAAGTAAAAGACAATAAATTAAAAGAAACTAAAACAAAATAATCTAAAGCTTGGTGGTTTTTTCGTGGCTTAGAGCCTTTAAATACAAGAGGATTAGGTTTAGGGTCAAAGGAAAGTCAAGGGGGAAGCAACATTTTTCGGGTTTGACTTTGACTTCCAGCTCGATCGAGTTGAAGCTTGGCCGGTCGAGTTGAGGAACTCGACCGGTTGGTCGAGTAGACGGTCGAGCTGGTCTTCAAGATGGCTTCTCCCTTCTTCCTTTGCGTATCCAGTTGAGCTGCTTCCATGTGCCAAGTCCCTCCATGCTCCTTGTCCCATATGCTCCAGAATGCTCCAAAAGACCTATTTCAAAGGACCAAACATGCATATGTATGCAAATGCAACCTAAAACTAACATGAATGCATAAGAAGAGAAAAGGAACAAGATATGATGCAAATGGAAGCTAAAACTATGCAAAAGATGCATAAAAGATGTGCTAAAACTATGTAAAATGCAAGTACATCAACCACGCACGAACGCGCCGTCCGACCCGGGAAACTACGTCCCGCGTCCGACCGAGATTTCATCGGCCAAGTTTTCACCCGTCCGACCACATCGGCCGACCACGCATCCGTCTGGCCCCGACCGTTCCGACTCGGCCAGAACCCGATTGTCCGGCCGATCATCCCGACCGACCGTCCCAAACTTATGTTTTCAAGCCCTTTTTGAAGCCCAAACTTATGTTTTCAAGCCCGGCTTAACCCTAGCCGCCTCTAGAAAAGACCTAGCATTATATATATGGATTTTTAGCCTCTTGAGAAAGAGAACCGCCTTGTATTTCGATTTCCTACTCTAAGTTTTATTGCAATCATGTTTTCTTCATCTCTATGTGTGTTTGCTTTGATCATGTCTGAGTAATCCACTAGTTAGGTTGCTAGGGTTACTATTCAATGAGTTGCTTGCATGATCTTTGATTTCAATAATTAGCTAGGGATTATATTAGAGTCTTTGTCTCGTCTTGTGCGAGTGATTTACACTATGGGTGACTTTTTGAGTTCTCTTTACAAAAAGAGGGACTTATTGAAACTGGTGGACTTTTTTTTGGAGCTTAGTGTGTTAAAAGTTCGAATTTACCCTTACTATAAAAAGAGTGAAAATATGATTACTTTGGATGGTTGGTGGTGGATGGTATTTGACGAATTTGTACACTTACATTGTTGGATATGTACAATTGAATTTTGTACACTTACATCGTTGGACTTGTACACTAATGCTGATTGCTTTACCGCGCATCTAGTAATCCGATCTTAGGTTGATTTGAGCCTCGACAGTGCTGTATCATTCGCCGGACATATTCTTTGACAAGCTAGGTTTCTTAGACTGCGAAAGTTGATCTCTCTATATCTAGTGAACTGTATCAGAACCTATTCATTCTAATGCTTGATCTAATCACCTAGGGACATACCAAAAGTTTAGCGACTAGGTAGATTAGCAAAGGAGCCGGAGCCTCGAAAGTGGAATGGTTTTATATTCGTGATCTGTGTTCTAGATGGTTCTTAATATCCCAATATCCCTAATCAATAATCTATCATTGTTTCCTTGATCATTGCTTGCATCTCTGCGATAGCCCCTATGACCTAGCGCTTTTCCTTTATTGCTTACAACCTCGATTTACTTGCTAGTTCGGTTCACCATTACAACCTCAAACCAATACTTTTGTTTTAGCTTGATCCAAAATCCATAGTTACAAAGTGTACTCAATAGCCAGTCCTTGTGTTCGATACCCATACTTCCGCGATCTGTGCACTTGCAGAGGTCTAGGAGTTTGGTAAAACCTGACTCCGCATCATGTCCCAATTGGGTTTTTCTGTACCAATGTTTTAATGAGGCGGCACGAGTCAGCATTCAGCATGCACTTAGTCATTAAAGTCAGGTCGGCGTGGCATATTTTTATTAAAGATTCTTAAGCTCCCTCTTTATTCATGAAACTCGCCGAGATCAAACTGCATTTAACTTGCCGAGCTGGGGGGGACTTATTGTTAGAGGAGAAATTAGCACATTTCCCTGAGCTGGTCATCATTAGTAAAATCGTAAAGCCCAATCCGACTTTAAGCCTAACCTCCTCAACAAAAAGGCAAGACTTGAGGAAAAGGCACGATCCATGAGAAAAAGTAAACAAACCCTCATGCCGACTTGAAGAATGGAAGGAAATCAAGAACAAGAGAAAGTTTTCTATATCGCAAAAGAGGAAGTTTTCCATCTCGCCGGAAGGAAAATATTCATCAATCAGCCGACCTATCAACAATATATATTGAAGACCCCCCATTCGTGAAAATCATCTGAGATCATCTAGAATAACTAGGCTTTGCACCCCCTTTACTTTCATCTCAGTTTTCCTCTTGTTCATCATAGTTCATCTCGCCAAGCTTGTCGGCGAGATAACACCTTTTTGTAATCTTCCCGATATTCTTCGAGTTTCCTAAACTCACATCTTTGGTAACCCGTTTTAGCGAGTGCTATCTCAGATCTAACACCCATCACATATTGTGTTGAGGCTTTGAATATGGATGCTCATTTGTTTAACATTCTCACTTCCACTACCATTCAAAATCATATTCCTTATACTCGTTTATTTCATAAACCTGTCACATATGATCACCTTCAGGTATTTGGTTTTTTATGTTACCTTAACTTGCAGCTACTTCTAAGCATAAGCTATCACCTCGTTCTTCTCGGTGTGTGTTTTTAGGTTATCCCACAAACCATCGTGGTTTCAAATGTCTTGACTTGGAAACTTGATATACCTCTATTTTACATGCTTTTTATACTGTTTTAGTATTGTTTTCTAATGGTTTTTGGCAGGTTTTCTATCTAAAAAGGTAGTTTTACTGTGTTTATAGTGTCTAGAGTCTAAACAGGTGAAATGATGCATTTTGGAGCAAAACCATAGGATTTGCACTTCAAGCCGCTCCATGCACAAGCATCCAACTTTAAGAGGGCCCAGAAAAAGATCTACTCAATGGATTTCATCAAGACCAGTTCCCTGCGTGCTCTGATTGAGTTAACTTTCCAACGCAACTGGAACGGCCTAATTTGGATGAGTAGAAAAGGAGTTACAACCAAAAGAGTGAAGACTGTCCAGACGGCTCTATCGAGAATCAGCGCCCAAACCGCGCAGCCGGCTGGCCGAGAAACGTTTGTTTCACGCTCGGCCAAAACATCCGTCCGTCTGAAGTCTCGGCCAAAGTTCAAACCATCCGGCCGACACGCACGACCCGGGAAGCATGTCCCGCGGTCGGCCAGCCACGACCACTCCACGCCATGCCGCGCAACCTATCTCACGTACCACGGCCGATGGCGCCGTCCGAGCCGAACCGTCCCGCGTCCGGCCGAGAAACATCGGCCAATCTTCACCCGTCCGACCACAGCGGCCGACCGAATCCATCCGGCCACGACCGTTCCGATCGTCCGACCACGGCCATGACCCGATCATCCGGCCGATCGTCCCGACCGACCGTCCCAACGCCGCGGTCGACCCGAAGCCCGTTTTGAAGCCCGATTTCATATTTTCAAGGCCCGGCTTAACCCTAAGCCGCCTCAAAAGACCTAGCACTATATATATAGCTTTTTAGCCTCTTGTGAAAAGAGAGCCGCCCTTGTATTTCGATTTCCTACTCTAAGTTTTATTGCAATCATGTTTTCTTCATCTCTATGTGTGTTTGCTTTGATCATGTCTGAGTAATCCACTAGTTAGGTTGCTAGGGTTACTATTCAATGAGTTGCTTGCATGATCTTTGATTTCAATGATTAGCTAGGGATTATATTAGAGTCTTTGTCTCGTCTTGTGCACTTAACTAATGCTGATTGCTTTACCGCGCATCTAGTAATCCGATCTTAGGTTGATTTGAGCCTCGACAGTGTTGTATCATTCGCCGGACATATTCTTTGACAAGCTAGGTTTCTTAGACTGCGAAAGTTGATCTACTATAATCTAGTGAACTGTATCAGAACCTATTCATTCTAAAGCTTGATTTAATCACCTAGGGACATACCAAAAGTTTAGCGACTAGGTAGATTAACAAAGGAGCCGGAGCCTCGAAAGTGGAATGGTTTTATATTCGTGATCTGTGTTCTAGACGGTTCTTAATATCCCAACATCCCTAATCAATTCATCTATCATTGTTTCATTGATCATTGCTTGCTTCTCTGCGATTAGCCCCTATGACCTAGCGCTTTTCCTTATTGATTTACAACCTCGTTATACTTGCTAGTTCGGTTCACCATTACAACCTCAAACCATACTTTTGTTTTAGCTTGATCCAAAATCCATAGTTTCAAAGTGTACTCAATAGCCAGTCCTTGTGTTCGATACCCATACTTCCGCGATCTGTGCACTTGCAGAGGTCTAGGAGTTTGGTAAAACCTGACTCAACATCAAAACTCGTCACATCATCATCTCACGGCATGTTGTTTTCGACGAGAATGTTTTTCCTTTTGCAGGCTCCTCTCCACCTTCACCGCCTTTCCATGTTTCACCAATAGCGTATCCACCGCCTCTTCTTTAGGCTGTATCCAACCCCACCGGCGGATCCGCCCTCTCCTCCTCCGCCACTGTCTCTCCACCTCTCTTGCCTATACCAGTACCACCGAGTCCTTTGGATCCAAATCCACCAACACCACCTCTCTCGCCTGGTCACAACTCGCCACCTCCCTCTCCGCAGCAAGAACTTCCTCCGGCGCCAAGTCAACCTGTAGTTGCACCTGTGCCGACGCGGATTCAGACTCGGAGTAAAAGTGGCATTGTCAAGCCTAAAAAAGTTTTCTCTCTTCACACTGCCACTATTTCTCCTCTGCCTCGCTCACATCTTGCTGCTTTCAGGGATCCCATTTGGAACGGAGCTATGCATGAGGAATATAACTCTCAAATGGCAGCACGCTCTTGGACTCTTGTTCCTCAACCTTTGAATGCTAACATTGTGCGTTCCATGTGGCTGTATACTCATAAATTTCGTGCAGATGGTTCTTTAGCTCGCCACAAAGCTCGTCTTGTCGCTAATGGGAAGTCTCAACAAGTCGACATTGACTGTGCAGAAACCTTCAGTCCCGTGATAAAACCCGCTACCATACGCACCATCTTGGACATTACTGTCTCACGCGACTGGCCGTTGCATCAGCTGGATGTCAAGAATGGATTTTTACATGGGAATCTCGAGGAAACGGTGTATATGTATCAGCTGGCCTGTTTTGTTGATCCCACCAAACCTGATTATGTGTGTCTCCTCAAGAAGTCCATGTATGTCTTAAAGCAATCGCCGAGGGCATGGTATCAATGATTTGCGCAGTTCGCAACCAAGATCGGATTAACTCAAAGCAAATGTGATCCATCCTTGTTTATTTTGCGTCGCGACAATGGTTTTGCTTACTTACTCCTCTACGTGGATGACATCATTCTTACTGCATCGACACCATCTCTTATCAGGTCTATCATATCCTCTCTTAAGTCTGAATTCCCAATGTCTGATCTTGGTTTTCTTCACTATTTTCTTGGCATTGCTGTTCGCAGAGACAAAAATGGCTTGTTCATGGATCAACGGACCATGTCGTACTCTGGTGGATACGGCAGCCAAACTCGAAGCAAACATAGGCCAGCCGGTCGAAGATCCAACGTTGTACCGAAGCCTGGCCGGCGCTCTCCATTACCTCACATTCACTCGACCGGATATTGCTTACGCAGTACAACAGATATGTCTGTATATGCATGATCCACGAGAACCCCACTTCGGTGCCTTGAAACGTATTCTACGCTACGTCAAAGGCACCATTTCACAAGGTCTTCATATTACACCGTCAAAAACCACAACTCTGACGGCTTACACTGATGCTGATTGGGGAGGCTGTCAGAACACACGGCGTTCGACCTCAGGCTATTGTGTGTACCTTCTATTGTGTGTACCTTGGTGACAACCTCATCTCTTGGTCCTCAAAACGCCAACCTATGCTCTCTCGTTCCAGTGCCGAAGCTGAATACCGCGGCGTCGCCAACGTTGTGGCTGAAACGATATGGGTACGCAATCTTCTGCTAGAGATACATTGTCCAATTCAAACCGCCACTGTTGTTTACTGTGACAACGTTAGTGCCGTGTATCTCTCCACAAATCCCATTCAACACTAGCGCACAAAACATGTTGAGATGGACATGCACTTTGTCAGAGAAAGGGTCGCTCTTGGCCAGGTTCGTGTCCTTCATGTTCCCTCCTCTCAACAGTATGCAGACATCTTCACCAAAGGTCTTCCCTCTACTCTCTTCAACAAATTCAAATCCAGTCTTCGTGTTCGGGAACCTCACATTTCGACTGCGGGAGGGTATTAGAATATGGAATGCATATATTCTCCAAATGTATATTAGGCATCTAAGTTAATAACCTCTAACCGTAATATTGTATAGTCTCCCATATATATGTGTATGAATGGAATGGCACAGATCATCGATTGAATAATACCTAATCTAATATAGACTGTATACAACTCCCTCGCAATGCATGTCCCATATATTACTTTGTTTCTGTCGAAATTACTGATTGGCTCTTATCTTCATTGCGTTTTTTTCTTGCTGCAGATGAATTGCTTGTTGCAAGAGGTTCAATTTACAGATCAGCAGCGGTTTAAACAGTTTGTCTCTCAAAGCATAGCACGGATGGAGGTAAGTAGTAAGGTTTTTTTTCTTTCTGCCTTTTGCATGATGAGTGGAACTTGAAAGTAGTAGTGTTAACATCATTTCTCACTCAATGTAGAACCGATTGAGGGGAAGTGGTCATGGAGTTGCTGCGGCGAGGACGGATGCAATGTTGAACATTGCTGGATGGATGTCTGAACAGATGGGTGGTCATAGGTTGGAACTTGATAGTCCTCCTCTCTATTCAGTTTTGATCTTTATTGAGAATAAGCTTTATGCACATTTTAGAACCTAACAAAGTTAAGCATCTCTCTTTTGTAGTTACCTTGAGTTCTTACATACTCTTGAAAAGAGAGTGGATGAAGACTGGGAAGGGATTTCATCCTCACTTGAGGAGATCAGAAGATCTCTCCTTTCCAAGAATGGTTGCATCGTTAATATAACTGCTGATGGAAAGTCTCTCACAACCGTTGAAAAATCTGTTGAGAAATTCTAGATTTACTCTCTGAAAACCCCTCTAGTGGGCTTGTCACTTGGGATTCTCGACTTCCTCTGAGAAATGAAGCTATTGTAATACCAAACCAGGTAAAAATAGAAATTAAAGACAGTTTGTATAGATGTGTTTTCGATATAGTAAACTCACTTTCATACTCTCTTTGCAGGTAAACTATGTTGGGAAAGCAGGTAACATATACAGCACCGGGTATGAGCTTGATGGGAGTGCATATGTTATATCAAAACATATAAGCGCTACATGGCTATGGGATCGTGTTCGTGTAAGTGGTGGTGCATATGGAGGTTTTTGTGATTTCGATTCGCATTCAGGTAAAAGACCGCTTTCACTTTCTTCCTTGAATGCGTAAGGAGGAGTTGTTGACAACTTAACATATGAGATCTTTCTATTTTTTTCAGGTGTATTTTCGTTCTTATCGTACCGGGATCCAAACTTGTTAAAGACACTCGACATATATGATGGAACTGGAGATTTCTTGTGTGGCCTTGATGTGGATCAAGCGACACTCACTAAAGCTATTATTGGAACCATCGGTGATGTTGATTCATACCAATTACCTGATGCCAAAGGTTATAGCAGTTTGATGAGGCATTTACTTGGAGTAACTGACGAAGAACGACAGAGAAAGCGTGAAGAGATATTGACAACAAGGTTTGTTAACGACATGTCTCTCACTCAATTACACTTGTTCTTTAGCATTCTTATTCTTATGCTTTAGTTTCACTTAATTTGGTTTAAATCTTGCTGTTTTTTTTGTTCCACAGTTTGAAGGACTTCAAGGATTTCGCAGGGGCAATAGATGTGGTTAGAGATAAAGGTGTGGCGGTGGCTGTGGCATCCGCAGAAGACATTGATGCGGCCAACATTGCATGCTCCAACTTTTTCGAGGTTAAGAAAGCTCTCTAAATTCTGTGACTATGAGACAACTTTTACAATAGGGTTGAGAAATCTCATTGTCTTGATTTTCTACTCGAGTGATTTGTCTTCTCAACGCTAAATACTACTAAATGTCCAACATTATGAATTTGAAGCATTTCACCTTCAACTTAAAAAATATGTACTCTTTTTGTTTTCCTATCTAAATTGTTGGCTCTGCGTTAATCTTATTACATGATATTCAGCTGGTTTCATCAAGTGATCTATAAAAAATGAGGAATGGTTAATTTTACAACGTGGAAATGAATATTTGATTAAAAGTGATATACAAATATAGTCTTGTTCTTCAAGTACGGTCTTCATAGTCTTGTTCAAGTTCTGTCCTCCACTTGTTCAATCCTTGTCTTTCCCATTGGCGGTTTCAGCAGACTGTAAATACTAAATACTCTGACAAACCTCTGATATCACCATATTTTACATGATTTTACTATATAATTACTTATGTTTTCAAACGGTTTTTGCAAGATTCTTTGCCTTTAGAGGTAGTTTTCTTGTATTTGTGGGATTTGAAGTCTTTGTAGGTGAAATAATCAAAAAGGATGCAAAAAGGAGCAAAAGAGCCTAAAACCAAGATCCATGCAAGCTTCCAAGTCAAGAAAATCATTTAATCTCCAACCTCTACTCTCGTCATGAGCTTTTCCCCTCTCTTTTCACTCTCGCGGTATTGCTCCATCTCTTCATTCGTCAAGGCATGTTTCTTTTTGTTCTTTCGATTGTCTCCGCCACTTTGGCCTCAGTTAATGTAATATATTCAGGCTCCTGTTTGGCAGAATGTTTCTGATGGAACTTTTCCAAAGGAGTATGCTTTGTCAGAAAAATATCTTTCTTTCGACATGCTGCTGTAGTGTAGAGTAGCACCAACTTTCAGTTCTAATGCCCGCAGGTGCTCCTTTAGCTCTTGATGTCCCACATGTGCCAGTTCCACGAATCCATTATAAACATTTGAGAGACTCTGAACATTCTATAAAACTAATAAAAGTCATTTACAGTAGAACCTCTATAAAGTACTCGATAAAGTAATACCTCAATAAAAGAATAGAATTTTTAAGTCTCAAATTAAGTTTTTGGTGTAATTATCTCTTGATAAATTAATAATCTCGCTAAAGTATTAAAATATTACGGTCCCAACGTTATTACGTTATAGAGGTTTTACTGTACTATACATATCTCTTTATAAGTGCTCTAAATTTTTTATTACTAATTTATGAATAGTTTGTATGTTGTTATTTTTTTATTAATAAATTATAATCTATCAAAACTTCATTATGCATGAATTTAAATTAGTTATTATTTATTAATATGATTTTTTTAATAGGCATTAGTTAAGTTTAATGCAATATTATAAAATTAGTATTGTTAATTTTTGTTAACACAATAATATTTAATATAAGACCAAAACTCTGGTAGTTGAAAACAAAATTTTATTTTCACATTTTGTTGATTAAATATTCTTTAATAAAATTTAGCAAAGGTTTTCAAATTAAACTACAATAAAAGTATATTAAATTACAATAAATAAAAAACAGATACAAATATTATATTTTGTAAGATACTTATATTAGTGAGACATTTGATGGATATTTCACAAATGGAAGCAGAAGAATGTGATGAGGGTTTTAAAATAATAATGTTATATTGATAATATATTCAATAGGTTTCTCACCAAAGAAAGTGCTATATTTAAGAGATTATGAAAATATGCTTATGACTGAGATTGAATCTTATATATATTAGGAGATTTTTCTCTCTATTTAGCTTATCCACATCAGCAATAAAATACTAACCATAAATTATCACTAAATATTTTTTTATTACATATCAATAAAAATAATGTAATAAAAAAATAACGGATCCATCCATAAAAAGTTGTGTGACAAATATTAAAATGTGTGTTATTTTTAACACTAATTAAAATATTTTCAACTTAATATTAAATGAATTTCAAATTACTTAATATGAATTTTCGAGAAAAAAAATTCTAATTGAAATTCTCTTTTTTTTTCCTTTGACTTGCAAAAGTCTGTTACTTTAATCTTATAATCTCCTCATAATTGAAGTGATTTTTCTCAATGATAATCGAAATCGTTTAAATTTTTGTTAATTTCTTCTTATTTATGTTTTTCTTTATGTTTTTCTATTTTGTCCTAGATCATTATATAGAAAAACATTAATCATGTCCCATATTATATTATTTTTTATCATTTTTCTAACATAAATTATTATTGGCATGTTTTGAATCAAATTCAAATTTTTTTTCAATTTTTTAGTTTGATAAGAATCGATGAAGTCATTTATATCTTTGATATTTTGTTCTTTTTATTTATGTTCATCTTGAGTATAAACCCTAACAACTCTCTTTTCTATTTTTGTCCTATTTTGAGTAAGGTTAAACACGTTCCATATGAAGTTAAGTTTTATCACATGTCAACATATATTGTTACTACAAAATTGAACTTCATATTAAAATATTTAAATTGCTTATTTTGAATATTCGAGAACAAAATTTGCAAATGGGGAATTCTTTTTTTCTCCTTTGGCTTACAAAGGTTGTTGCTCCACTCTTTCAATTTCCACGTGATTGGAGCAACTTTGTTCGAGGAGAGTTGATAACATCATTTATAATTTTGATATGTTTTTTCTTTTTTTTTCTTATCTTTTTTTAGTATGAATCCTAACCACTCACACTCGCTTTCTTATTTCTCACCCAATCTCATTATATAGAAAAATGAATAAACGCAATGTAGATTAGGTTAAGTTTTTTTTAACACGTGTCAACATTATATTATTGAAATATTTCGAAATTAATTTTAAAATACTTATTTGAATTTTTGATGAGAACAAATTTCCCATTGGGAAATTCTATATTTTTCTCCTTTGGCTTGCAAAGATTTTTTTCTTAAATATTTTAATCTCCTCATGATTGAAGTGATTTTTCTCAAGGAGATCAGTGACGTTGTTTCATATCTATGATAGTTTTTTTTCTTATTTATGTTTTTCTTGAGTCTAAACCCTAGCAACTCTCTTTTATATTTTCGTCCTAAATCTCATTATATAGAGAAATGTAAAACATGTTTCATAATAGATTAATTATTATAACATGTCCACATATATTATAATTGAAACTTTTTAAATTTAATATTACAATATCTATAAATGACTTAATTTGAATATTCAAGAAAAAAATTTGCAATTGGAAAATTCTATTTTTCCTTTAGCTAGCAAAGTTTGTCGCTCCAGTCTGTTTTATTTTCTCATCTCGTGATTGGAGCGATTTTGTTACAAGAGAGTGGATGACATCATTTATATCTTTGACATTTATTATTTTTGTTCCTATCTTTCTTGAGTCTAAAGTCTAAACCCTAACTAGTCGTCTTCTTATTTCTCACACAATCTCATTGTATAGAAAAATGATTGACCGCAATTTAGATTAGGTTAGTTTTTATTTTATCATGTGTCAACATTAATTAGTATTGAAACATTTTGAACTGAATATTAAATTAATTTCAAATTGCTTAATTTGAATTTTTTTAGAACAAATTTCCAATTAAGAAATTCTATATCTATATATATTTTTCCTTTTGCTTGCAAACGTTGTTGCTGTAATCTTTTAATCTCTTCATAATTGAAGCGAATCAAAATCTTTGATATGTTTTCTTTTTATTTATGGTTTTCTTGAGTTTTAAGTCTAAATCCTAGCAATTCTCTTTTCTATATTTGTCTAAAATCTCATTATATAGAGATAGACGTTAAACATGTTCTATAAGATTAAGTTTTATCATGTGTCAACATATTTTATTATTAGTAATCAGTTTGAACTTAATATTAAAACATTTCAAATTATTTAATTTTGACTTTTTTAGAACAAAATTTGCAATTGGGAAATTCTGGTTCTTTTTTCCTTTGGCTTGCAAAGGTTGTCACTTCATTGTTTTTACTTCCTTGTGATTGGGGGCGATTTTGTTCGAGGAGAATCGATAGCATCATTTATATTTTTGATATGTTTTCTTTTACTTCATATGTTTCACAATAAGTATCATTTTAGACATATTTTTCTGTTTTTAATATAAGTGTCGTTTTAGATTTTCAATGCATAATTATCTATAAATTTACAGCTTTTAACCTCATTTATTTAATCAATTAACAAATGAATCAAAAAATTTAGTGTGTTAATTAAATTTATTGTAGAATATTTTAATATGATTTCTTAATATGTCTATAAAAATCTCAAACGACACTTACTGTGATCTATGGAGTAATTCTTATTTTTGAGTTTAAACGCTAGCCACTCTCATTCTTATTTACTCACCCAATCCCATTATATAGAAAAATGATTGAACGCAACTTATATTAAATTATATTTTATATTATCACGTGTCAACATTTCTTCTCTTTTATCTATATTTAATGCAATTTAAATTTTAAATTTTATTGTTATAATAATATAGGAAATGCTCGGATTCGTGCTCATACCATTACCTTTTAATGGATCGTATACTGTATACATCATCCAGTTTACAGTTTCTTTGTTTTCAATAAAAGGAATTAAATCAAGAATACAGAGTCAGAGACTAGAGTACTACATAATAATCTAATCGGTATATGATATAATTTTGTGTGTGTCAGCATTTACGGTAACATTGAAATTTCAAAATTAGGATGAAAAGGATATTGTACAGAAAAATAAAGGGAAAGAAAATATACTTACATAGGGTAAATAATCTATACGTAAAAAGTACCGGCCCGACCAAATTTTGCGCCTAAAGCCAAAAAAAAAAAGTAGGTCTGTTAAAAAATTCGATTTTAATTAAATGAACAAAATAATCTATACGTACATAGGGTAAATAATCTATACGTAAAAAGTGCCGGCCCGACCCAATTTTGCGCCTAAAGCCAAAAAAAAAAAATAGGTCTGTTAAAAAATTCGATTTTAATTAAATGAACAAAATACGTTACACGGAAGTCTCGAACTGCTCACTTTAGCTTACATTTCGGGAGATACAACCACTACACTACTACAAACATTACAGATTTTGGCGCCCCTAAAAGTTGATATTATTTTGGCGCCTAAAGCAGCCGCTTTACGAGCCTTAGGTCCGGGACGGCCCTGCGTAAAATAACAAGAAACCGAAATACTTACAAAATCGAAAGAAAGACAGTATTCAAGATTGTTTCCAGTTTGGTAACCGTAAAACTCAGAAAGCCCTTACGAGGATGCATCGAGCTTAGGAGACCAACTATTACTTCAGTTTCTCAGATCTGGATAGACTAAGATTATATCAGGGGTATCTTTGCAATTTTGTTTTTGCTTTTAATTAAAAGTCTGTCCTTGTTAAAATACATAGCACGCATGCATCTCTAAGCATACTGATGTCAATATTTAGTGTACTTAGTATTCAGTTTTTTTTTTTTTCTTTTAGATTCTCTACAGTTATAATATAATATATTTTGATATTGAAAAAAGATATTTGTACTCGAACCTAAACTCTTGATCCTGTTGTTTTACCAATACGCATGCATGTGCAATTTGATTTAATCTACTTATAGTTATATATCCTAGTGTTTTCCTTACCTAATATTGTGCTCTATAAATATTTTGTTCCTATTAAGTTTTGAGCCCTTAAGTTTTTCTATCATCAAAAACATTAAAAAAATAATAATATAATAAACAGCAAAAACGTGCCAGGTTTTGATTAGAGGGCTCAGTTCAATACAGTATAAGGTAGGGAAGAATTAAAACAATATTTAATATGGTAAAAGCGTCAATGGTAACAAAATCAACATTAATGCATGAATGGTTAAGTAAATATATGATATATAAATGTTAATATATAAAAGGTTAAAATCTACCAGTAGCAACAAAAAAGCATAAATATCTAACAATACTAACATCTAGTTAACCAAATAACGACACCTTTTCTCAGCAATTATTTTCTTTTCTTTTCTTCAGGCTATATAAACTAGCACCATTGGAATAATGATCGATGAACTGATCTAAGAGAGATCAATAAGCAACAGAAGAACACATAAAACAGCATTTGTCCCCTTTCCGGTCAACATGCAAGAGCTTACTTCCACAATCATGTCTCGTTCCTTCCTCCCGACCACTTCTCCTCGGCTTCGACTGCGGCCAAGATCATTGGTTCGCATGACCGTTTGCATTGATCAGTCACGCAAGGAGAAAGTGGTTGTCATATTGGGAGCCACCGGGACAGGCAAGTCACGCCTCTCAGTTGATCTAGCAACCCGTTTCTCCGGTGAGATCATCAACTCTGACAAGATCCAATTCTACAACGGCTTGGAGATCGCCACAAATCAGATCACAATACCTGAGCGATGTGGAGTCCCTCACCATCTACTCGGAGAGCTTGCTCCGGACAGTGAACTAACAGCTTCCGAATTCCGCACTTTGGCGTCACGGTCGATCTCTGAGATAGCCTCTCGTGGGAAGCTCCCGATAATAGCCGGTGGATCAAACTCCTTCGTCCATGCGCTCCTTGTCGACCATTACAACCGTGAAACCAATCCATTCGCTTCTGGATCGAAGATTTCTTCCGAGTTGAGGTATAATTAATATATATATGAATCTCTATTGCTTTTATTTGTGTTTAATATTGTTAACGTTTGTGCTTACATTTAGTTTTTTTTTTGTTCTCCAAACAATGAATTCAAAGTCATAACATGGGGTGTATATTTTCACATTTTAGACTTTCGTTTACATGTCACGATTACGTTTCCATTTTACAAAAAAAAAAAGTTATTTTTCTTTCTCCAAAAAATGAATTCAAAGTCATAAATGTGGTGTATATTTTCACATATTAGACTTTCATTTACAGGTAACGAGTACGTTTGCATTTAGAAAAATATATATTCCTTAGAAACATACAAAACGTTTTATATCTAAACTTTCTTTACATGTTTTTTTATCTTCATTTGCCGATAATCCTTTGTAAATGTTGCTTTGATCAAATGAAGGTACGATTGTTGCTTCCTGTGGGTGGATGTCTCGGTCTCGGTTCTGTTCCACTACCTCTCGAAGCGTGTCGACCAAATGATGGAGTCGGGGATGTTCGAGGAGCTCGCCGGTTTCTACAAACCTAGAGATTCCGGTAAGACGGCCCAAACCGGGATTCACAAATCCATAGGAGTACCGGAGTTCGATAGGTACTTTGAAGTGTATCCGCCGGAGATAAACGGCAAAATGTGCGAGTGGGATCCAGAGAGAAAGGCGGCGTTCGACGAAGCAGTGCAGGCGATCAAAGACAACACGTGGCTGCTTGCGAAGAAGCAGATTCACAGGATCATGACGCTGAGAAGCAGCGGTTGGGAGATCAAGAGGTTGGACGCTACGTCGTCGTTGAGAGCATCATCAAGGGAGGTTTATGAGAAGAACGTTTTGGAGGAAAGCGTCAAGATTGTAAATCGCTTCTTCCTCAAAGTCTAGGTTTTCTTTTTAACTCTCGCCATTTTCAGGTTCAAAGGCAGAAGAAAAGAGTTTTTTTTTGTTTTCATAATAAGTGTCGTTTTAGAGTTTAATTTTTGTTTCATTATAAGTGTCGTTTTACATTTTTAATGCAGAATTTTCATATAATTTCTAGATTTATCCCTAATCTCTTAGCTCTGATAAAATCAAATAATGTTATGTATTAAATAGGGGTAAAATAGAAAAGTTTATTTTTTTCTTAATATGTATGCAAAAACCTTAAACGACACTTAATATGAAATAGAGTGAGTACTAATAAAGCGATATGTATACTCCACCAGTTACATGTTCACTGTTATATTCTCACCATTTATATTTTTTTTGTCAACGACCTCCATATAAATTACTATGACGTGCCTTGTGGATTAGTTGCAGGAACTAACCCAGAAGACATTAAAGTGTTTACATGGGAAAAGGGAGAATCTCGTGTCCTAGCCTCTTTCGCAAGGGCGTCGGCACGGAAGTTCGAAATACGTGGGATAAAACAAAGAAAAAAAATTGAAACAGCTACGTAATTCGTTGAAAACTTCAAACTCTGAGGCCAGCGAGGGCCATGCGTCTTCATCTTCGATCAGCTTAACCAACTGTAGACAATCGGACTCAAAGCTCATGGAGATGTGTCCGAGTTGTTTAACCGTAGTCATTGCCTAGATTAAAGAATGGAACTCCGCGTGTAGTGGTGAGAACACCTTGTTGGGGTCGGAATACTCCCGTCGAGCTCAACGATTGTGACCCGCGGAGAGCCGTAAACTTGGCGAGCTAAGGAGCGACGAACCATAGCTTGTCGCGGGAACTGCAAACCAGGATCGATACGTGGAGAGCAATCTACGACGAGCTGCGGAGCATGGCGAGTTGAGGAGAACCATGCACGATGCACGAGCCCAGCTTAGGCTAGAAACGTCGATCCATCACACCAGGAGCGTGCTGGGACGTAAACCATGCACAACGAACCAAGATCATGCAATAAAGAGTTGGGCCGAACCATTACGCGTCATGGGCCGAACCAACGTCCGTTTACTCGACTCGAGCTGAGGCCTAGTAAGAAGGACGTGTGGTTCGCCCTAAGAGGCAATTGAAGTCAAACCGACGCGCCGCAAAGGATGACATCGAATCTTAGGAATATCTTGAGAAAGTCGGTTCTAGGTCATGTATAAATATAGATCGAACCGAATGAGTTCGATCATGACTTTTTTCTTGCTACACATCACTTTTCCATTTAAAAACACTTTACACTTTACATCAATAAAATCACCATCTTTGGATCCTCGTTTGTGTTACTCTTAGAATTTATAGTTCCTCTCTAAAATCATCCTTCAAAACTATTGTGCGGATTCCAGCTCCCACAATTTGGCGCTAGAAGGAGGGGGATTAGAAAATTTCTCACTCATAAACACTCGAGATCTGAAGAGATATCCGAGAACGGAGCAACGTGACGGGAATTCCCCCATCAGGAGACAATCCACCCGGAGATCAGAGAACTCCAACAGGAGCGGATCAACAAGCCAATAAAGACACAACGATTGAGCTGGCAAAGATGCAGGAGATGATCGCCGCCGGCAGAAAAGGACCGAAGAACAAGATGCGCTGAATAGCTCGCTGACGAGAGAGCTGGAGACCCTGCGAACCACTCGGAAACAGGAGGAAGAACAAAGGAGAGTCACGAGAAGGAACGGCATCGATCCCGTGACGCTCAACTTCACAACCCCGGAGGCAGGAGCAGAAGGACGAGCACCAGCAGGAAACGGAGCTACCGATCAACCTCCCTTAAACGGATCAAACACGTATGCGAACGACGAGCCCGGAGTGACAAGAGATGCGAAGGTTCGGGACCAGCGAACGGAGAAGGAGCTCAGACAACCCACAGCTCGCCTGATGAACCCTACAACGACGACGCACTAACTGAACTTGTAGATCGAACCATGTCGAAGAAGATCAGCGAGCTGCAAATCGCTAGAGCTGCTGGAGGAAGCTAAAACGACAACAAGAGAGCATGGAGAGACAGACAAAACAAACCGGCCATACTACGAACCCAGACAGCGCGAAGCGACGAAAACGTGACGAATCATGGTAAAGACGAACGGAAGCCACAGCGCAGCAACAATATAGCAGCTTCTTTGACAGAGATGGAGAAGACGATTACCGCTTTACAAAAGAGAGCCTAAGAACAAGGCGCGTCAAACAACGCTTTGACGAAGGAGCTCCGCCAGCAGAGATCGAAACAATCATCTTTAGCATTTCAGCCGCAAACCAACCTTGATGTCCCCACTAAGTGACGAAAGCCGCGCGTCCTGATCTGGGAAAGAGAAAGCTTGTACTTCTTCAAGAAACACAAAATCAACTCTGGGATCGGAAACCATAAGTAGCTCAAGGAGAAACCATATCAAATGAACATCAGCCCGTCATAACATCAGCAGCGACTCGTTGCAAAGCCAAGGCCAACCACGGCTCGTGGACCCAGTCAGCCGATAGCTTGCGACGGAACAGTACAACGGGAGCTGCATGTGTGGAGTTCGGAAGTAGCTCGGAAGAAGACCGCGATACCGCAGTTTGAGAAATAAAGGCGCAAATCCCAAACTACGACAGCTCACCTCGATCGCGGACCCTCACCGACAGTACGCACAAGCAAGAACCTGATCCGATCAATCCGAAGAACCCGCGAGCTCGCCAAGAAAAAGGAGAAATCAGACCCAGAAGCTAACAAACAGTTAGCACCAAGAGAGATCAAAATTCTCTCCACAAAAAAACCTGGCAAAAGCTTCGACCTACAGCTCGCGGCTTGCTCTAAGATCCGACAGCTCGCCGATCAAACGCAGATCCGGAGTAGCAAGCAACTCCGGAGCTCGCTCAACCACGCAGTCCAACTCATCGGAGTCAACGACGCGATTTCGCAGCTCGCGCGATACGACGGCTTGTGACGACGACTCGCGAAGACACGACGACACAATAGCTCGCGCAACAACCATCGACGCATTAAAATCTCACAAATAACAGATCTGAGCTAAAAAATCCACGCAAACTTGATGAAACTAACACCTAGACAAGCTGAGAAGATCCAGATGTTGAAGATAGAATGTCAAACAATCAACGGCTATATAACAAAGGCGCGACGAAACAAACGGGCTCGTCGACAAACTAAGACACAATGAACCATATCGGCTCTTCGCCAACCATTCAATGCGACGAAGACAAAGCAGTCTGTACGTCGAACAAACTTGCGACGAACCACTCTACGCATTAACAGGTCTACACGACGAACCAGTTCGCAGGACGAACCAAACCATGCATTGAAGGAACCGGCTCTCGCGTCGTCGAGCTACTGAGCTGCGGAGAGCTACAATCATCGCGATGAGCTGTGGAGAGCTACAAACATCGCAACAAGGTGTGGAGAGCTACAAGCATCTTAACGAACCGCGGAGAGCTACAAGGATCGCCGACAGCTGTGGAGAGCTATAAACATTGCGACGAGTTACAGAGAGCTACAAGACTCGCCACAAGCTGCAGAAAGCTATAAAGATCATGATAAGCTGCGGAGAGCCACAGGCATCGCCACGAGTTCCGGAGAGCTCACAACCAAAGACAAGCTGCGACAAACCTACGACGAGCTGCAGACGAAGGGTGACGTCGCTGCGAGAAGCTAAAGACGGACTACGGCGAGCCGTGACAAGCATAACACGTGGTAGACGCAAGGCGACAGTATGATGAAACAAACCAACTTCACAAGGAAGCACAATTGATATATACGATTCGCAATGGTGATGAGCCAAATGACCACAAATGAAGAGACGATGAGCCAAGCGGCGACGATGAGCCAAGCGGCAATGAGCCAAGCGGCGACGAGCCAAACCATTGCGGCGAATCACAATCATCACAATGTACCAAGATCATGGCAGCAAGCCAAAATCATAGAGACGAGCCACAATCATAAAGACGACTCAAAACATCATGACAAGCTTAAATCATCACGACGAGGCAAGCGGCGAGGTGTTCAAAATTCGACATGGTGAACGGACGAACAAAGTGATCGAGCCGGCGAGTCAAATGACCCAAGGATCACATTAATCTGGGTCTCGATCTTACCAACCATCAAAACACATCAAGGTAACTATACCAAACTGACAATTCACATTGACCGAGCGTAGTCTCGCATTTACAACAACTCTAAGCCGAGCCAAGTCTCGCATCTAAAATCTTAAAAGCCGAGCCAAGTCTCGCATCTAAAACTCTTAAAAGTCGAGCACAGGCTCACACCATTATGACTAAAGCCGAGCTCATCTCGCATTTACAAGGCTGATCTTATCACGCCGACCTGATCATCTTCTTACAAGAACTACGCGTGACTTGATCCCCGCGAGGGGTACGTAGGCAGTTCATCTTTGATGGATTCAGTTGCCTCCCAAAAAAAAAAAGAGGGGGAGTGGAGTACGTACATTCGTGTACTCTCACATTACATGACACGACTTACCCCCTAGTCATTCTTGTCATTTTCTTTGTAACGCGGCTCGCCGCTAAGATCAATCTTTCGAAAACTGTTTTCACAGTTTCAAGTCAACTCTGACTAACTTCAACCCTACTCACTTCTTGTTTGTTGCTGGCCACAACAAACGAACTACTACAATCCTCCATGAATTCTCACTATTGCAAACCTCAATGGTTTATAAGCGCGCGCTATACAAATTCGATCGTAAGTCATCGTTTCGACCCGTAACTTACTAATAGATAAGACTGCGGCAAAAACTGAAACAAGACATCTTAAACCCAGCAACAACACAAACGCCGCTTGGTATCACTGGTCTTTTACATATCTTGACTCAAATTTACTTCAACCCACAAAGATAGCCAAGTGCGAGTTTGCGGGAACAAACGAAGTAAAGCAAATAACAACTCATTATTATTACGCCTCCTGGCTCATGTTCAACTCTTTAAACATTCAGTTCATCATCAAAGACACTCAATTTGAAAGCATTCTACTATGCTTGACGACAAGCCACTTTCATTTCGTTGGCTATGTAGCAATCTAGTTCGACAGGCTAACTCCATGTTTAGCTCGTCTACATAACACTCAGCCTGACAGCGCTTCAATTAGGCCAGCAACAACTCCGAACAGTGCCTACAAGCGCTGACCGCTAAACCACACGATCGAACTGCAGCTCGCACTCCTGGGACATCATCTCATTAATTAAGTAAAGCACTCCCCGGACTTCACCTCATTAAGCTCGAACGCAGGAGAAGCTCACAGCAGGCCTCTCTCTTCCTGTACTGGAATCGCCGTACCATTCGCGTTGTACCTTGACGACGAAGATGGCGACCAACAGAGCCGATTAGCCTGGTTTCAGACATGACAAGCTCTTCACCAAGTCATAGTGATGTCACAAAAATGCGGACTCGACAGTTCGCAACACAGCCAACAGCGGATCGCCGCGGAGGCAGAGTCAATGGAAGCTCGTCGCAAGATCCAGCAAAGCGATAGGTTGGATCTCCTTCTCACCACAACAGCTCGTGCTCGCTACAACTTCTCTCTTCAGTTCGCACGACGTGAAACAATTCCGAACAGGAGCTCTGGACGCAGCAGCTCACGGTTCAAGTCACGACACAGCACGATCCGCAACACAATCCCACAGCTCGCTCAGTCCGACAAACTCATGAGCTCGTTCCAAGAAGAACCCGCAGCTCGCTCCAAGAAGCACCCACAGCTCGCTCGGAAGAAGAAACCAGATCTGAAGAGCCGTAATAGCTCGAGATTCGATAGGTCGCCCGTGAAAACAAAATGTGGCCTGAAGACCTAGAGTCCCAACTCGCGCGCAAAGAGAACTAGAACTGAAGCTAGCAACAGCTCGAGCGTAGGAGACAAGTATCAGCTTGCTTTGCAAAAAGAAGCTCCACGGTTCGCAGGGAAGATACCTATGGGATTTGACCAACGCCAACACGAGCTGAAAACAGAGCTCGTCACGACGAGCCACGACCTGAGTTCGTCACGTCGCAAACAAGGTTGGAAACGACGAACCATGGCACCGCAAAAGACGGGCTTGCGTCAAAGCAGGTCACAACACACCCTACTCCCGGAATGCCACAGATTGCGGCAAATATTGACTGCGAGCCACAGCTCGCGATACGCCAATTTATCCAAGCCATTTCGAGATGACGTAGGTCGCGTTGAACGGAGATGGGGGCAAAATAAAATTAAAAACTTTCATCTGTTGATCTCGACAGATTACTCTTCAGCTCATCATTCTTAACCTTAAGACTAATGAGCTGGGGGCTAACTGTTGGGGTCGGAATACTCCCGTCGAGCTCAACGATTGTGACCCGCGGAGAGCCGTAAACTTGGCGAGCTAAGGAACGATGAACCATAGCTTGTCGCGGGAACTGCAAACCAGGATCGATACGTGGAAAGCAATCTACGACGAGCTGCGGAGCATGGCGAGTTGAGGAGAACCATGCACGATGCACGAGCCCAGCTTAGGCTAGAAACGTCGATCCATCACACCAGGAGCGTGCTGGAACGTAAACCATGCACGACGAACCAAGATCATGCAATAAAGAGTTGGGCCGAACCATTACGCGTCATGGGCCGAACCAACGTCCGTTTACTCGACTCGAGCTGAGGCCTAGTAAGAAGGACGTGTGGTTCGCCCTAAGAGGCAATTGAAGTCAAACCGACGCGCCGCAAAGGATGACAACGAATCTTAGGAATATCTTGAGAAAGTCGGTTCTAGGTCATGTATAAATATAGATCGAACCGAATGAGTTCGATCATGACTTTTTTCTTGCTACACATCACTTTTCCATTGAAAAACACTTTACACTTTACATCAATAAAATCACCATCTTTGGATCCTCGTTTGTGTTACTCTTAGAATTTCTAGTTCCTCTCTAAAATCATCCTTCAAAACTATTGTGCTCTCTAAATTCTCTCTCTTCTCTTTCTTTATTATTTTGTCTATATTCTTTTTTTAATCTCTTATTTTTATATCTTCTTTTTTTGTTTTAATATTTCATTTAATACACAATCTACAAAAAAAAAAAATCTTAGAGCACTAAAAACTAAAGCCACAGCACTAAAACCTAGAGCCTAAACTCTACAGCCAAAAATCTAAACCCACAGCCACAACCAATCTCTATGTATCGATTTGTCTATACTATTTGTTTGTGTAAATTTGAAAATGACTTTGATGATGAGATTATGTCTAAAGATACGATATTTATAAAATTCACAATCTTTCTAAAAGAGAATTTGCCATATGCAATTGAATTTTAAACGAATGAATTACATTATATTATCTTTCATACAAATTAGAAACTAATTTACCATCCAATTGTATAGAATCCGGTAGTTACAATTCCACTAAACCCATAAACCAAAATGGAGAAACTAGTTTTCAATCGGAATCTAAAAGATGGTTAAGAAAACCATAAGAAATGGAGAATATCAATCAGAGTGATAGACGACTGCGACATAGGTACAAGAGAGGATGGAGATCACTTTTGGTTTTGCCTCCCTTTGCAACCGTCAATACTGTGGTCGATTCTTCATCGGCGGTGTTGTTACGAAGACCGGTGCCAACGATGGAAAGGCAGCACCAATCGAAAATTGAAAAAGAAGAACATGAGAAAAATAATCACAATGGCCAATTGATCTCAGTGACATAATTAATCTCAATTTTGTTTAGACCCATAAATCTTCGAAAAGAAATAGTTGTAATCAAAGCCAGAAAATTGATCGGAGAAAAGTTGGAGTTTCATGATAGAGAAAGTCGAAAAAAAAAAGAAGATCTCATAACTTTTTTTTTACAGACACAAGGCTATAATGGTATTATTATAAAAAATATAAGCTATATTCTAGCTATGATCAAATAATTGTCATTTACTTAATTGTTCTCTCAATATAGCTATTTATTCATTGCAATTTCCCTTATATTTTTATCATATATGTAACATGCCATAAGCAAAGGCGGATCCAGAACAATATTTTATATGGGACACAATATACCTATTTCTATAAATTTTTTTAAATACTAAATAGTTTTTATTATTTTTTCTTCATTATAAAAGTGTTATATGCATACATAAGAAACTTCTAAAAAATATTTTTCATTACCTAAACATTAAATAATAAAATTCAAACTAATATTTATATAAGAATGATGACTCGCAATTTTTTTCAAAAAATATAACTATTTGGGTAGAAGGAAATTAAAACTAAAATATGAGAATTAAGTAACTGTGAGACTTCAATAAAAAGAGAAAAGAAAACACATTTTGCAAACGTTTACCCAAAAAAAAGAAGAGAGAAAAAAACGTTGAAAGCATGGGGAAACATTAACAAAATTGAACCAAATATGCTGTACTTACTTAATCAAAATTGTATTACAAACAAAAAATTATAAAGTTAGTCTGACCACTGTTTTAATGTTACTTAATCTGACCACTGTTTTAATGTTACTTAATCGGACCATTAATTATTTGGTTTGGGGTGCCAATCCCTCGAATGATTTGGGGTGCCAATCCCTTTCTGTTGAAATGATATGTGTCTTGGATTAGAAAACTTCTGAAATCTTCTTTAAACACAGCTTCATCTTCTTCCTTTCGCCAAGAGTGGTTACAACCACAAGCTTTATCACTTTCCATACCAAGGCTTCTTCCATGATCCTGTTGGAACAATCCACCGCCTTTGTACCTAGGTTGCAAAAAGTTCACTTGTTTTTGTTATTTTCGTTAGGATTCTCGTTTATTTGTTATAAAGTTTGTATCTTTTGGTCAAGGTTCCTTCTTTTCCTATATTTTGTAAGGATCCTCTAAAGTTTTGATTTTTTTTGTTTTTGTCATGAGACATTCCGAAACCAAGAACCAACCTTGAACTTGATGAGATATTTGAAGAACATATTGTCTCCTTACAAGACTTTAGAGGCTTTTAGAAATTTTTGAAGTCTTTAAAGTCAAATTTTACTCAATGACACTTTTATGATTTTAATGTCTTAAAAATCATTAATTTCTCCCTCTACAATATTTCACAGCCCATTTTTTTTTCCTTCATGTGTTGATGGGGGTTTTGCAAAAGCCAAAAATTGTGGCTTAATTTTTTCTAAAAGTCACAGCCCTTATTTAAAAGTCACAGTTTTAACAGTAACAGTCAAATTTATTTTTAACAGCCAAAAATCCTTAACAATCAGTACCTTAGTATTCTACAGTTCTAAAATATATATATATTGGTATTGATCCTGTTGTTTTACCAATACGCATGCATGTGCAATTTGATTTAATCTACTTATAGTTATATATTAGTTCTATAACCTAATATATTTGGTTTAATAACAAAATTTGAACAAACTATCAATTTAAATATGTTTTCTTTACCTAATATTGTGGTCTATATATATTGTGTTCCTATTAAGTTTTTTATCATCAAAAACATTTTTAAAAAATGTTTAATATAAGAAACAGTAAAAACGTGCTAGGTTTTGATTAGAGGGCTCAGTTCAATATAAGGTAGAGAATAATTAAAACAATATTTAATATGATAAAAGCGTCAATGGTAACAAAATCAACATTAATCCATGAATGGTTAAGTATACATATCTTATTATATAAAGCTGGATGCGCGCGACGTGGTTGCGACACGTAGGATTTTTATAAAATTTAGGATTGCGACATGTGTCACTTTTAATGTTATGTCCGTTAAGATCGTGACATGTGTCTTAGAAAAAAGGAAAAAAATAATAATTAAAAAAAAATAGATAAAGGAAAAAAAACGAAATTTTAATCTTTTATAGTTAAAAGAAAAAAAATTATATTTGTCATATCCTAATAGAAAAAGGTTTCTCATTCATCAAATTTATATTATCCAAACACATATAAGATTCAAATTAATGAAATAAATAAAATCCTATTAGTACATGAAATAGGTTAGGTAAACTAAATTTCCTATAACTGCATGGAATAAGTTACATGAACCCCTATAAAAAGAGAGTTAAAGTAGTCTTTTTTTCTCATTCACAAACTCATCAAAGCAAACAACATGATAGCAATACGTATGATTTTTATAACTCACAAAATTGCGATATGTGTTTATATTCCCATTATGAACAGGAAAAAAACAATATATAATAAGCTATTGCGATTCAATTATGTGCTTCTATCTTTTGTATAATCTTTTCTCTCATAAAAAATCATGTATTTAAAATTCATGGTATCAATGAATAATATTTAACTCTATATTAGTTGGATAGAAATCAAAATTATTGTCGATACATGTATCTAACTCTATATCGGTTGGATAGAAATCAAAATTATTGTCGTTACATGTATTTGATCCGGTGAAGACATGTTAATTGGAAAAATGTTAAACAGATATAAAAACTAGAAAAAAAAAATAACTAATAATGAAAATGAAAATTTATAATGGTCTGAGTCAAAAACAAAATTGAGAAAGAAACAATATAAATAGAAAACTAACAAATTAATTATCAAGCAACTAACTAATATTAAGAAAATATAATGAACCGATATTCTAATTTTAAATAGTTTAATTTTCAATATTGTTAGGTAAAAAATTATTAAATAAAGATTTCATCAATTGAAATCTCTTGAATGGAATAATAAAGTTTTGTTGAATTAATTAATCAGTTGATCATATTTAGACATATATAAGTCTTTCTATATTGGATAAAAATAAAAATAAAACAAATTAATTCATTTTTCATATCATGAATTCAAAAAAAATATCAATTACAATAAAAACGGTTACCGATCTTATTTTATTTAAATATTTTTATCGGGTTTTTAATATTATTCTGTTTACTTTAAAATGATCAAATTTGGTTTAATACTTTTCCATGATTTTATTACAAAATCTTAAAATAAACCCGCGTATACGCGGGTCTTAATCTAGTATTATATATTAATCAATGTTAATAAAAGCTTAAAATCTACCATTAGCAATAAAAAAGCATAAATATCTAACAATACTTACATCTAGTTAACCAAATAACGACATCTATTTCTGCATTTCTTTTTATTTTAAATTAAAGACAACACTTTGAACCAAAAAAAAAAAGACAACCCTTTATCAAAAAAATAAAATACATAAATAACGACATCTTTTCTCAGTAATTATTTTGTTTTCTTTTCTTCAGGCTATATAAACTAGCACCATTGGAATGATGATCGATGAATTGATCTAAGAGAGATCCATAATCAAGAAAACAACACACACACAAAAACAGCATTTGTCCCCTTCCGGTCAACATGCAAGAGCTTACTACCACAATCATGTCTCGTTCCTTCCTCCCGACCACTTCTCCTCGGCTTCGACTGCGACCAAGATCATTGGTTCGCATGACCGTTTGCATGGACCAATCACTCAAGGAGAAAATGGTTGTCATTTTGGGAGCCACTGGGACAGGCAAGTCACGCCTCTCAGTTGATCTAGCTACCCGTTTCTCCGGTGAGATCATCAACTCTGACAAGATCCAAGTCTACAATGGCTTGGAGACCGCCACAAATCAAATCACAATACCTGAGCGATGTGGAGTCCCTCACCACTGTTGGTGTTTTAACAAGTATTCAGTTCTGATTATCAATACAGATTACAGGTTATTAGTTATACCTTTGCTGTTTTGATTGTGTTTGATGTTGTGCAGAAAATAAAGAAGACCAAGATATACGAGTTCCCAAGATCAACGTGATCTCAGTACGTCTCGGAGAGCTTACACCAGCTCACAAGGATTATATCCAGTAAACAGAGTACACAAGAGATCTCACACCAAGCTCACGTCACTCACCGAACAGAGATTCAAAACCCCAAAAGAAAAGATAAGTGAATCACTCTTATTATTTAGCTTTTCTCTCTTACTTGTTTTCTCTCTATCTTTGTGTGATTGCTTGCTTCGTGAACTTTTCCTCCTTCTCTCTCTTGTGATGACTTTATACTCTGTATACAATAACCTTCTTCTTACAGCTCCTGCTTTTCTTTTGTCAAAGATCAACACCTATCAATGACTCAACTTCTCTGTTTCCTCAACATGAAGTAAACTGCAGGAGACTAATGTCGTTACTTTGTTGCAGGGTAATCTTCTTATGGGCCTGCTATAACCACGTGGCCCATTACTCCAAAGAAGAAGCCCACCTGCCTGAGCCCAATCTCAATCACGACAATCTCCACCTGATTGGTCTCAGACAGAACTTCCGAGAGATTCACCTCTCTCGTCATCTTCTCCGACTTCACCGTCGCCTTCTCCGACTTCACCGCCGGTCACCTAACTCATCACAGAGCTAGCTTCAGTGCCTAAGCACCTTCAGGTAATCCAATCCCTCTTCGAATTTCTTCACAGGCACTGATTTTGTTAATAAATCAGCTGGATTTACCTTTGTGTTTATCTTAGAAATTTGCAGGGATCCTTCAGCCACTATATCACGAATGAAGTGATATCGAACATCGATATGCTTCGTTCTCTCATGATGAACGCTATTTTTGGCCAAGCAAATAGCGCTTTGTGAATCACAAAAGATTTAAACTTTTTCCTGTGGAAAACCCAATTCACCAACAATCCCTTTCAACCAGAGAGCTTCTTTAGCTGCTTCAACCAGAGCCATATACTCCGCTTCTATCGTTGATAGAGCCACGATATGCTGAAGTCCAGAACGCCAACTGATAGTATTCCCACCAGCCTGAAAGACATAACCGGTAATTGACCTCCTTCTGTCCAAATCTGCAGCATAGTCACTATCACAATAGCCTTTGACTTCAAACTTATCTGACTTGGTGAATGTTAGCTTGAAATCTGTTGTATTCCTTATGTATCGTAACACCCATTTAACTACCATCCAATGATCTTTGCAAGGTGAGCTCATGAATCTGCTTACAAGTCCCACAGCGTGAGCAATATCAGGTCTTGTGCTAACCATAGCATACATGAGACTTCCAACAGCATTAGAATAAGGTATGTCTTTCATCTCAACCTCAGTTTCAGCCATATCCTCTGCCTTAGTACTAGATAGTTTAAAATGAGTACCAATAGGGGTCTGAACTGATCTAGATTCCAACATACCATAATCTTTAAGAACTCTTTCAAGATAATCTTGCTGAGATAATTGAAGAATACCTCTTTTTCGGTCTCTGAAAATATCAATCCCAAGTATTCTTCTAGCTGCTCCGAGATCCTTCATCTCGAATTCTCTACTTAAGATGTGCTTCAGTCTTGTGATCTCCTTGATGTCTTTTGCTACTACTAACATATCATCAACGTATAGTAGCAAGTAAACATAATCCTTGTCACCAAAACACTTGAAATATACACAAGAGTCAAACTTGCTTCTTGTATATTTCTGTTTCTTCATAAACTCATCAAACCTCAAATTCCACTGTCGTGGAGATTGCTTCAACCCATACAGCGACCTCTGTAGCAAACAGACCTGAGTTCCCTTCTCAAACCCTTGTGGTTGTTCCATTAGAATCTTCTCATCTAGATTTCCATGTAGAAAAGCGGTTTTTACATCCAACTGTTCTAATTCCAAATCTTAATCGACCACCATCGACAACACCAGCCGTATAGTTGTATGCTTCACTACTGGTGAAAAAACTTCATGATAATCAATCCCCTCAATCTGAGAAAACCCCTTAGCCACTAACCTAGCTTTGTATCTAGGTTCCTCCACTCCTTTTATTCCTGGCTTGAGCTTAAAAATCCATTTGCACCCAATGGTTCTTTCTTTTTCAGGTCTTTGTATCAGCTTCCATGTATGATTCTTTAGAAGAGACTCCATCTCCTCATTAGTAGCAGCAATCCACTTCAGTCTATCTTTGCACCTTATGGCTTCTTCATAAGTTTGAGGTTCTTCTGCATTCATGCGTTGGAACACATTTAGAGCATAAGCAGCTACATCCTGATCATCAAACCTACTTGGAGGTTTAATTCCGACCCTTCTTTCTCTATCTCTTGCAAGCTGGTAATCTTTAAGTCCTCCTTCATCTGATTCTTCTTCTGAATCTGGAACAATTTCATCATTTCCTGAAGAAACTTCACCTTCTTCTGATGTCTCAGCCTCTGATTCAGAAGATTCACCTTCCTCATTTGGCAGAATAAAAGAGACCTTTTTAACTTGTCTCTTTTCTTTTTCCTTACCCTCTCGTGACACCTTTACTACATCCTTATATAGTATGCCTTCACAGAAAATAACATCTCTGCTGATGATGCATTTTCTTTCATCAATACTCCAAATTCTGTATCCTTTGACTCCATGTGGATACCCCATGAGAATTCCCTTCATTGCTCTAGACTTTAACTTCCCTTGATCAACATGGTTATAACTCCTAGTACTCATATATTTGTCTATTTGAGAATATAATCTTGACTATTATTAGATACAAACCACATAAACTATCGCTAAAGGTAAATGGGTAATACGTGGCCCAAATATTTTTTTTTGGGTTTGGAGTTAGATTCTCAAACCGGTCGGCTCAGCGGCTCTGGTCACGACTCACGAGTACATGCATGCATTGGTTCCCGATCTTCTGATAAAATGAGAAACGTAACTACAGTATATCCCATTTTTAACGTATGTAAATATCCTTTGTTGTGGTAATAAGTTTATGTAATAATTGGAATCTGATTTATAAGAGAAAATGTATGATTTCTTGGCCTAGATCTTGTTTTTTCTCTTGTAGATAATTTGATCATATCCAAGTAGTTGTAGTAGTTTAGAAGTAGTTCAATAATACTAATTGGTAGTTTACATTAATTTTGGTAGTGCAACTCTTGGGGTCAATGTAAAATACACATGGAGTCTCGGTCACCTTAAAATACAAATTTAAAGCAAAATAAGAGAAGCGTTTCATTTTTCCATTTGCTCACAGATTTAATCACGAATGCCAAATTTTAGAAAGATTGGTCTTGTTTCGAACTTAGTTTTATCATTATATATGTTACTGTAAGTGGCAAACAAACAAATCAGGTTCATTTAATTATAGATTCAGATGGACCTGAAATGTGAATTTATGATCATAGACAAAAGATGAGTTGCTGAGCTTCTTCAATGGTCCTTTCTCTATGTAACTATAACGAAAAACATTTAAAACAACAGGTAGTTTTAACTAGAAAAAACACGCAACAAATAATAAATAAATAAATCGTTGACATGAAAAGCCAAAAGCATAAAAGAGGAGGAAGCATAAGATAAATGCAAAATTTAGGGATTTGAGACAGTTACACAGATCCCCAACCCCAACTGAAAAAAAGCTCACCAACTAACAGTCCACTGTCAACACAATTCCCTCAGAAAAGTGTTTTTTTTTACATCTGTTAGACTTGTTCTTTTGTCTGTTAGAAAACAGTAACTCCTCGATTGACTCTTTCTTTGATGGTTATCATCAGGTGACCAGAATCCGACTCGGATGTTTTCTTCATGATCTTTAGGAATCACTCGATGTTATTTTCTAATTTCGAAATGTGAAACGTTTTTGGACAAAATTTTCATGAAACATAAGACTTATATAATGGATGGAATCTAGACTAATAACCAAACATCCAAAGCTACCAAGTGAAATCTACAAATTGTAGACTACAAATAGTTAAATAGAGGTTGACAATCAGTTAATGCGTCCCTAAATACCTTTGGTCAGCGAATTCTGTATTGCATCAGTCACTTATGAATCCATGATTACTTTTACTACAACAATTTATTCAAGATTGGTCCCAGAGTAACTTTTTATTGCTACAATTTTGTAACAGTCCGGCCCACCGGCCCACCGCCGGCCCACCGCTGTTAGAGCTGCAGCCCAATACACCCCAACCCCTCTGGTGTATAAGGCCACAACCACTATACCAACCTAGGTTGTTGGTGAGACTCGAACCTGAGAAAATGGTGAGGTCTCAGGTTCGAGTCTCACCAACAACCTAGGTTGGTATAGTGGTTGTGGCTTTATACACCAGAGGGGTTGGGGTGTATTGGGCTGCAGCCCTAACAGTGTCGGGTCGGCGGTGGGCCGGTGGGCCAGGCTGTTACAAATTTACTCAATTTGGTCCCAGATTACTCGATGATTCTGTTTATTACTACAATTTATTCAAATTGGTCCGAGTTCATTGGAAGAATAAAAAAATAGTAATATGTAGTGTCAAATATCAGCAAATGTGATTAAAATTGTAAACCATTCTGGCCATTCGTATATGTGCTCTACAGTACGAGAATTAAGCTTAGCGGTTTATAACTGATTTTTGTAGTTTAACTTTTAAATGTATGAACAATTTATAGCTGGGTTTTAATGGCTTGTCTCTTTGGCGCTATCTAGTAATGGGTTTAAAAACACATGTACAAGATTTCATTGAACATGTCATTAAATATATATTGATGTATAAGACAAAACATGTCGTTGCCCCATAATTATTTTTTACAAAACTTTCACAATTTATTATAATTACTTTAATTAATTATTAAAATATTAATAATACATTACAGGACTAAAAATAACAGCACAAATTGGATTTTATTTTTAACTAGAACCATTTGAATATTTTTTCCATAAATGTTGTTTTAATAAATTTATTGTTGATGTTATTTCTAATAAAAGTATTTTCCTTTCTTTTCAAATTTATTATTAGCTTTAATAATTAAATTTCCTATCAAATTTGTGTTATTTGTATTGTAGAGAAAAAATAAACATCAAAATAATTAATTATATAACTTAAAGTGAAATAATTTAAAACTTCAAGGATACTTATATAAATTTAAAACTTGAACTCTAAAATGGAAATAAAAATGGGATCATCCCAATTTGGGGAAAAATATGGCATTTTGCCATTTTGAAGTTGAAAATGGGGTTGGGTTGAAATAAAATTACCTTCAAAAATGATAATAAAGGTGAAATATGGGGTTGGGTTGGAGATGTAAACCAAAGAAAACATATTTTTTTAAAAACAAACAAATCTTGAAGAGAAACAAATCAGATGATAATATTTCCTCGCTCCCGGAATGAGTCTTGATGGATGATGCATTACAAAAATGTGATCATGCAAATGGCAACTACCTTTTTCTACATCCACTTGTCTCCTTTGTGACGCACCCAGATCATCCTCGGACACTCCCATTTTTCTGTTTCTTTTTCTAATAAATAACTGAAAAAGAAACCACACGTGTAATTCCTAACTATATAAACATGTGAATTAAAGCCACATAGTTAACTAATTAAATACGTGTGTATATTTGCTTAAAATTGTGTGTGTGTGTGTGTGGGGGTGCGTAAAAACAAAAAGGTGTAGTCTTGTAGACGTGTGCAGTGAAGAAGTAATAGTCTCAAATAGTCATATATGAAAAATGAAAAAGAACACTTGAGGAATGTCATCATGAAGAATGTATTATTCACTGTTGAGTGTCTTCATCACCAAGTTATATTTTCACCATTTATCAGTATCTAATATTTGGGAATACATATATATCATAAGAGCATCTCTTTTAGGCCCTTACTCCCTCTCCACTTGAGGAATGTCATCACGGTAAAATGGTTGCAAGAAAATTTTCATTGAGCTTAATGCAAGAAGACAACTAGAGTCGCATGTTTCAAGGCACGGCAGTTTCCGTATACGTCGTAAAAAAAAAAAAAGTAAAAAAACTGACTACAATTTAGGAAGCTGATGCAACCCCTTGAGCCATGATTAGTTTGTTGTGGCACATGGATGAAAACTTGATTGCATTTGGTTAACTATGGATTGACCGATTGAAATAAGCTAACGGGCCTCTTGAACAGCAAACTTGAGGAGAGTTGCATCGACCATCTTTTTCAACATCTCTATAGCATCATCGACTCTCCCAACCTTAGCATATCCATTGATCATGGATCTAAACGTAGGGACATCAGGAGGACACACGCAGTGGGCAGAGCACATTTCCGCAAACAAATCTTGTGCTTGAGACATCATCCCGCGATCGCAGAAGTTTGCAATGATGTTAGCGTAACACCGAGAGGACCTGGTCAACTCGGGCCTCTTGAAAGTCTCGAGGGCTTCCTTGAAAAGCCCCAGCTTGAAACACGCATTCACCATAGTAACGAAGGTCTCTCTGTCAAAGGTGTTGGAATTGGTTATCATGGAGTGGAAGAGCTTCCAAGCCTCTGCTTGCTTACCGTTGTCGAGCAACATCTCCAAAAGGGTATTCCCAGTGGCCGCACACACTACTTCTTCCCCTTCCCGAGACCTGTAAATCTCCATAGCTTTCTCGTCCTCGCCTTGCTTGAACCAGTAGTCCATAAATGTAGCATCCACGACCGCTCTTCTTCTGCCGGGACCATCGTCAGAGGTTCGGTTCATTTCATCAACTAATTCATAAGCCTTGTCCTTGTTCCCTAGATCCAAGAAGCCGCGGATGAGATAGCTGTATGCCACCGAGTCACTGAGCTCTCTTCTACCCTTTACAAAGATGTGAGCGTCGTCGATCCTCCCGGCGTCGACCAAGACTTTGGTCAACAACCTGATGGTGTCGGCATTTACACAATGACGATTAAACAAGAAGGGACTGCATAGCTTGATTGCGGAGGATCCGAGTGAAGGTTCCCTTAAGAAGCAGTAGTACAGAGCGATTGCGTCGTCGTGCCTTTTGGCGGCACACATGGCGGCGATGATTTCGTTGCGCATGGTCTTCTTCTCCGAATCCGAATCCAAGCCGCGATACTTTTCCGTGACAGCTAGCCTCGAGATTCCTTCCGCCTCTTGCAACTGACAAAGCTCGATCAGTGAGCTGACTCGGAAGCGTAGAGATATAGGACGCTCATCGATGGTCGCCTTCGGATTCAGGTTCGACTTGGTGAATCTGTCCAAGTCGGGTAAAGAGACCATGTGACGCTTTGAGAGAGGGAAATTGTTCTTGTTAATGCGGAGGACGCGGCGGAGGGACATGGCGGCGGCGGACGAGAGATATTAGGGAGTTGAATGTAAATATCATAAAATCTATCTTAGTATATGTTAATATTCCTTTTGTGGAGTTGCCTAGGTTTATGTAACATGTATATATACTCTTGTAAGACATAATAAGAGGGACGACATTCTCTTCTCTCTTTGTCATGGTATCAGAGCAAAGATCCTAAGACATAATATAGAATTCAAATAACCTAGTCAAGTAAGAGATTATGGGGAAGAACGAACCTGCAGGAGGCAGTGGTAAAGACGGGAAAGCTGCGGAAGGCGGCAACGGTAACATGGTGCATGCGGAAGGCGGTGCCAAAGAGATGATGGTGGTCGATAAGGCGATGGTGTCGACCTTGTCTCCACTCTATCTCCATCCATCGGATGGACCAGGGAATTTGATTACAACGGTGCAGCTCAAAGGAGCAAACTATGAAGATTGGGCTAAGCATGTGCGGAATGCCTTGCGTACCAAGCGGAAGCTAGGGTTTGTTGATGGTACTTTAACGAAGCCGACGACGGTCGAAGAGATTGAACAATGGGATGTAGTTAACTCCATGTTGGTGGCGTGGATTATGAATACAATCGAGCCAACTTTAAGGGAGTCGATCACGATGACAGAAGAAGCATGTGAACTGTGGGAAGACTTGAAGATGCAGTTCTCAGCAGGGAACGGACCACGCATAAGTGAACTCCGAGCTGAAATTGCGAATTGTAGACAGAACGGTGATTCTGTTACGGTGTATTTCGGGAAACTGAAAAAGATGTGGGATGAGCTTGCGATCTACAAACCAATCAGAACATGCTCATGTGGAGAACTTAAAGCCCAATTAGAAGAAGATCGTGAGGAAGAAAGGACAAACACGTTCTTGACTGGTTTGAATGCAGAGAGGTTTGCTGTTGTTCGCTCTACAATTCAAAGCATAGAGCCATTACCTAAACTCTCTCAAGTGTATCAACGCATTGTGCGTGAGGAGAGACAACAATCTATGACAAGGAGCAAAGATGTACCAGCTGAAGTTGTGGGTTTCTCAGCGAATGCATACAAGGGTAATTCTTCTCAATATCAACAACGTGAGAAGGACGTGACTTGTACTCATTGCGGCAAGTATGGTCATGCACAAGCAGACTGCTTTCAGCTCAAAGGTTATCCAGAATGGTGGGGAGAACGAGGACGTGATTTTACTGAAAGAGGTAGAGGCGGAGGCACTCGAGGGAGATTTGGAAGAGGTGGTGGTGTTGCTGGACGATCAGGTCGTGGTAGAGGAACAAGCACAAGTGTTGTTGGACGTGGGTATGCAGCACAAGTGCAAAACCAAGAAGGTGTACAAGCAAACCTTGTGAGACAAGAAAAGGACTACGACAGAGCATCTCTTCCTCAGCTGAGTGATGAGCAATGGACCTCACTCTTGAGTTTTCTTTCCTCTAAGAAACAGGAAACCAATGAAAAGCTTAATGGTAAGGCAGAAAGTGGAGAATTTATCATTGATACAGGTGCATCACACCACATGACATGGGATATTGATCTTTTGAGTAATGTTACAAATATTCCTGCTTGTCCTATTGGTTTGCCTGATGGTGATACAGCAGTTGCTACAAAACAAGGAGACTTATGTTTAGGAGGAGATTTGTGGCTTAGAGGAGTTTTATACTCAAAAGATCTTACATGCTCATTGATCTCTGTTGCGAAAGTGCTTAAAGTTATCAAGGGATCAATAACATTTACTGATGAGTTGTGTGTTTTACAGGACCGTACCTCGAAGATGCTGATTGGAGCGGGTGAAGAGAGAGGGGGAGTCTACGTTTTCAGAGGCGTGATGGGTGCAAGGGTGAATAAGGCTTTGAGTCCTGGTTCGTGTGACTTATGGCATCGTCGTCTTGGCCATCCTTCAAGCCGTGTGTTATCTTATTTACCTAGTAGTTTGGATGTTGGAAAATCTGTTGAATCTAAATCTACTTGTGAGATTTGTTTAAGGGCTAAACAAACCCGAGATTCTTTTCATGAAAGTTCGAATAAAGCTATTGGTGTTTTTGATTTGATTCATTGTGATGTGTGGGGTGCTTATCGAACTCTCTCATCATCGGGTGCAGCTTATTTTCTTACCATTGTGGATGATCACTCTAGAGCAGTTTGGGTTTATTTGTTACAAGAGAAGAAAGAGGTCGCAGAAACCTTAAAGAATTTCTTTAAAATGGTGGAAAGACAATTCAACAAAAAGGTGCGTGTAGTGAGAAGTGACAATGGTGGAGAGTTTATGAGTATGAAGTCTTATTTTACTATGGAAGGAATTTTGCATCAAACTAGTTGTGTATACACGCCACAACAAAATGGCCGAGTTGAAAGGAAGCATAGGCATATTTTGAATGTTGCTCGATCATTGATGTTCCAAGCAAGTTTTCCGATACGATTTTGGGGAGAATGTGTTTTGACAGCGTGTCATCTCATAAACCGTACTCCATCTCCACTGCTTGATGGCAAGAGTCCTTTTGAGATATTACATGGAGTAGCTCCAAACTATTCTACTCTCAAGGTATTTGGTAGCTTGTGCTATGCTAGAAAGGTACAAAGAGATACAGATAAATTTGGTGAAAGAAGTCGTCGTTGTGTTTTTATGGGATATCCATTTGGTCAAAAAGGTTGGCGAGTGTGGGATATAGAGAAAGAAGAATTCTTTGTTTCACGAGATGTTGTTTTTGAGGAGAAAGAATTTCCATTTGTATCTGGTCCAAAACAAAGTGTTGTTTCTATACCGATGATACAACAACGAGAGGTTGTTGATGATAATGATTTTCTGGAATTAAGAGAGGAGTTGAATGTAACGACGTCCAACGAAAGGGGGAGTGAAAACGTTAATGAAGAAGAAGCTGTGGTGGAAGAAGAAGCTGTGGTTGAAGACCAGGTTATCGAAACAGCTCCATTAAGGAGAAGTAACAGAGAACGCACACAATCATCTCGTCTTGATGGTTTTGTTCTTTACACTACACAATGCCGAAACGACCCCGACTCTCTCTCTTCTCACTTGTCTCCACCAGCGTCATCGAACTCAGGTATGGTTCAGTATCCTATCTCAAACTATGTAAATTGTGATCGTTTCTCACCGTCACACAGAGCTTTCCTCGCGGCGATTACTGCTGAAAGTGAACCTTCCTCGTTTCGGGAAGCTATGAAAGATAAGCGTTGGAGAAAAGCTGTCTCAGGTGAAGTCACAGCTCTGGAGGATAGTGGAACATGGGATATCACTGATTTGCCGCCTGGTAAAAAGGCTATTGGCTGCCACTGGATATTCACAATTAAGTATCTCTCAACCGGAATCGTTGAACGTTACAAGGCAAGATTAGTAGCATCGGGAAATCGTCAAGAAGAAGGAGTCGATTATGATGAAACTTTTGCTCCTGTTGTCAAGATGACTACAGTAAGAATGTTTCTTAAAGTCTCAGCGGTGAAAGGATGGGAGGTTCATCAAATGGATGTGCATAATGCATTTTTGCATGGTGATCTTCTTGAGGAGGTTTACATGAAACTACCTCCCGGCTTTGAATGTTCTGACAAATCGAAAGTGTGTAAACTAAAGAAGTCTTTATATGGGCTTCGTCAAGCTCCACGGTGTTGGTTTTCTAAACTAACTACAGCTCTCAAAGGGTATGGATTCATTCAAAACGTTTCCGATTATTCTTTGTTTACCCTTACTCGTGGAACTATGAGACTTTATGTTCTCATTTATGTGGATGACTTGTTGATTGGAGGGAATGATCCAGAGGCTATTATCAAGTTCAAAGGCTACTTGAGTCAATGCTTTAAGATGAAAGATTTGGGATTGGTGAAATACTTTCTTGGTATTGAAGTCTCACGCTCACCGGAGGGGATTTATTTGTCCCAAAGGAAGTATGCTATGGACATTGTCAAAGAGTGTGGTTTGTTGGGTTGTCAGCCAGTCACAACTCCAATGGTACAAAACCATAATTTAGCTAAAGATGAGGGTGACTACTACAATGACCCACTTCGCTATCGAAGATTGGTTGGTCGACTGGTTTATCTTACTCATACACGTCCAGAGTTGTCTTATGCGGTGCATATGTTGGCACAATTTATGAAAAATCCTCGTATTAAACATTGGGAAGCAGCTGTACGAGTGGTTCGTTATCTTAAAGGCTCTCCGGGACAAGGCATTATGTTGAGTTCGAATAATGACTTGCAGATCAAGGCATATTGTGATTCTGATTACAACGCATGTCCTATGACGCGTCGTTCTCTCACTGGTTTTATGGTGTTGTTAGGCGATTCTCCTATTGCTTGGAAGACAAAGAAACAAGACACGGTCTCGTTTTCATCGGCGGAGGCGGAGTATCGCGCGATGGGTTTCACTACTCGGGAAATCAAGTGGAACCGTGAGTTGTTGGCATGCTTTGGTATCTCTCATCCACAGGCTATGCATCTCTTTTGTGATAACAAAGCAGCGTTACACATTGCTGCTAATCCGGTGTTCCATGAACGAACAAAGCATATCGAGAGAGATTGTCACTTTATTCGTGATGAGATTATCAAAGGCTCACTTGCTACTTCTCATGTTCGTACCAATGAGCAACTGGCCGATATCTTTACCAAGGCCTTGGGCTTTCCCCAGTTCTCATATCTTAGACGCAAGTTGGGCATTCGAGACTTACATGCTCCAACTTGAGGGGGAGTATTAGGGAGTTGAATGTAAATATCATAAAATCTATCTTAGTATATGTTAATATTCCTTTTGTGGAGTTGCCTAGGGTTTATGTAACATGTATATATACTCTTGTAAGACATAATAAGAGGGACGACATTCTCTTCTCTCTTTGTCAAGAGACACTGTGGGACAGACATACGTATTTTTACTCTCTTATTTTATTTTTATTTTTTTCCATATATATTAATATTATTTGGTTCCATATTAAAGAAAAGAAAATATCTGATTTTCCCTAACTGGAAGTCTTTGCCGTGTCCTCCAAGATTAACTGGAAGTCTTTTGCATAAAATGTTAAACAGATATCGTGTCAGAATGTTTGCATACCTTATCATGTCACCTTTGAATATATATATAGGATCAAAGAAAAGAAGATAAAATATTTGGCAATTCTGACTGAGGTAATAAGAAGTCTTTGCCGTGTCCACCAAGTCAAAGAGTGACGTCACAAGAGATGTTATATTGTGGAAGATTTCTTTGGCGTCGAAAGCAAAACATGTTTCTCCGCCGCTACTTCCTGAGAAGCACTTGCTCTCACTCTCTCCCTTCTCCTTGTTGCTTCTCCACCTCCACCTCGGGCCCACCTCTGCCGCGGCGAGAATACATGCCCAATTCCGACTGCCGAGCCATCCCTCTACGCGACAGAGTTGCTTACCTGATCCGCTTGTCAGACCTGGACACGGCGGCCAAGCACGCGCGCCTTGCTCCCTTTGCGAAGCATGATGGTAACCGGAATGGTCTGCGGCTCCGGAACCGGAACCGGGCCGATGATGGTGAGTGCGCCGTGGATTGGGTCTGTGGCGCAGTCATCGTCGCCATGTGCAAAGCCAGGAGGTATAGAGACGCCCTTGATTTGATCCGTTATTTCTTCAAGGAGCACAAGATGGTACCGCCACAGGGTTCCTTCTGTCACCTACTCAAAGGAGTCTTGGACGACTCTTCAAATGCTGCATTGACCCTCCACTGGGTGAAACGCTTGGCCCAAGCCGGATGCTTCGAGAATGCAAGTGCTATGGCGCCTTTCGCTATGCGCCTGGAGGTGTCCCACATTCTCATTCGAGGACTTTTGGATCGCGGGGATCTCGAAGAGGCTCGCAAACTCTTTGCCGAAATCAAGCTCTCTGCCGACATGAATAGTTCAATCAGGTACGGCACTGGCCACAACCGTCTCGCCCTTGCAGGTGCAACATTCATGGAGTATTGGTTCAAGCAAGGTAAGGAGGAGGAAGCTATGGAGTGGTACAGTAACTTATCAGCTACGGAGCTGCAAGATATTCAGACACCTGGTGCCATAGCACTCGTGGAAGTTCTTTTAAAGTATGACAAGAAAACCCAAGCTTGGGCACTGTTCCACGCTCTTTCAGATTCTAGTTCTGACACACCACATTATCATCATGTGGATAAAAGTAAACTTAACACAATAATGGTGAATGAGTGTTTCAAGATGGGCCGGCTTCACACGGCCATCCTGACGTTCAAGACTCCCTTTAGCCATCCATATCCAGAAGCTAGTGGTTACGGAAACATTATCACTAGGTTTTGCGAGCTAGGGTGGTTGTCCGAAGCAGAGTATTTCCTTGAAGAAATGCGGATGAATCGCATAAACGCTGACCTTTCCACATACAAAGCCCTCATGGATGCATATGTAAAGGCAGGGAGAGTCGACGATGTTCACCGAATATCAAACCACATGGTCGACGCATTTCTCAACCAAGTTGCTAAGCACTCTCGCCTCTCCTTTCCTGTTTACTATCGATCACTTTTATTTTGAGCAAACTAATCGTCACTACTATCTTGGAACATTTCTTAATTAAGTTTACAACTTTTATATCACAAGATTTGCATTGAGGTTTCGGAGCATTTTATATTAGTTTCGTAGCATTTGGTCAGCCTGAATAAAACTTAAACCTCTTTCGTTTGCTCCGGACTGTAATGGGGTCACAGAAATTTTGTTCTTCCTTAAAAATATATAAAGAATGGATTGGTTTTTTAAGAATAAACTAAACTCACTCCTAAATGACACGAGAAAAGAGTGGAGTAAGATAACATTGAACCTAACTGCAAACACAAAACCTAGTAGCCAGAACTCTCCCAAGTGTAGATTTAAAGCCATCAACATCAGTTCTTTTACAAGGAGTTATTTGCAACTCAGAGCATAGAACCAATGCTGTTCACAAGTCCAGACATTCCATGTAACGATAACATGTGATGTGTTAATCCAAGCAAACAATCAAAACTATGGCCTTGAAAGATCGAGAAAAACCAAAAAGGAAACATAATCTTGAAATGATTGATTTCCACGATGCAGGTTGAAGAAGAAGATGTGGATATATCAGTGATCTCGGGATATAATGTTGGTGAAGGGATTGTAGAGCTCATCTATCGGAACAATATCAAGAAGCTCGTTATGGGAGCAGCTGCTGATCCTCACTACTCCAGGTAAGAATAACTCGAGAATCGATCTATGTTCGGATTTCAAAATATTGGTCCGTTGAATGCAGGGAACATAACACAACAGAAACACCAACACTCCTCTCCTTAATTAAAAATGCAGGGGAATGTCAATAACATCTAGAAAAGCAGAGTATGTGAGTCAACATGCACCTCATTCCTGTAAAATGTGGTTCATCTGCAAGGGGAAACTCATCAAGACAAGGTAAGGTCGTGAACTTTTACACTTGCGAGTGTGTGTGTGTGTAATAACTGCATAAACTGAATAGAGAGTGTTATTTTTTTCATTTTGTTTAATAGAGAAGGAAGTTTTGACTTTGGGAATCCATCAGACTCATTCTCAGAGCTTTATGGTTCTGCTCAAAAACCAAGCAAAGGAAGAAGAAGGGATGATGAGCATGAATCCGAGTCACCCAAAGCACAACCAGTAAGTATAAAGATTCAATAAAAGCTTTTATCAACAGTAGCCTAAAACCCCCATTCAATGGAAGATATATGATGATTGATGGAAATTTATTATATAAAAACAGGAACGAATAATACTAGAAACTAAGGTATCACCAAAGAAAGTGAGAAAGGAATCTGACAAGACAAGAAACAACGGGAGCAGCGAAGCAGACTCGAGTCCATGTCCTCCCCAAGATTTTATCTGTCCCATCAATTTGGTTAGGATTCAAAACTAGCCTATTGTATTGATCTCTTGTCCCAAAATGCATTTTCTCATCATAATGTTAATTGATTTTATTGTCATATGATGTATGTAGGAGATAATGCGAGATCCTCATGTCGCTGCTGATGGTTTCACCTACGAGGCAGAGCAAATCTGAACATGGCTAAATCCAGACATATGAGAATTCACAAGGAGAAAGACTGACCAAAATTATGTCCTTATAGAAGAAGGATTCTCGCCCGGTTTGCGCCAAGGCCCATCTTCGAACTGCAAATGCTAGTCTGGATTATCAAGCAAAACTCCACTCCAAAATTCGATTATCAGTAGTCTCATCTTCAATCAAACTCCTTCAAGTGCAATAGTTTAAAGATTAGCAAGTGATCACAAGTTTGCACGCGTAATTGCATAAATGTATTCAACCATTTCCTCCGCAGCTCAGATTCACAACCGGAAACAAAATTGTCACAGAAATGTTACCAATCGTGTAGTCTCCTGGAACACCCATTCATATGATCGGAAGGGAACGATCGATCGGGAATTAGAGTGGTCTCGCGTGTAGGCGATTTCGTTTCACCACCGACGGAATTGCGAGCGCGAGGACCAGGTGGTCGCTAAAATGAATCTAAACCGAAGCTCTTCTACATGTTTCGGCGGACCAAGACGATATATACACCGTCGGTTTACCAAAACGGTTTACTTCCAAATTGTTATTGACTTATTGTATTTCGTCATTGGTTTAAATACTGTACCGGTGTCTTGTAAAATATTATTTCCTATTTTTAAATTCCCTTTTTAAATTTGAGTCGGAATTGATATTAGACTTGAATTTTGAATCTCTTTTTTTTTTTGGTGGAAACTTGAATTTTGAATCTAGAGTATACCTTTCCTTTTATGTATACAAAATATTATTTTTGAATCTCTTAAGAGTTCAGAGCTTGCTTACACTTAAATTTTTGAATCCAGAGAGAGAGAGCGGGAGATATTTGAATCGAGAGCAACAACAATGGATGCAGCAAATTTTTGGATGGATTTGTTACGGGGTTATTTGAATAAGAGTAGAGACCATGAAATAGCTCTAACCACAACAATGGTATCCTTTGCCGGTAATTTCTTTTCTTCCTTGCTCTTTCTCTCTTGTTTTCTGTTTTAATTTTGTTGTCTGAATTTCGAAACCGTCAGTTTTCTAAGAGTCAAAATCAAAGTTTCATTAGCTATGGGCTATGGCTTGAATTTCTAAGTAAAAAGATTGCAGGTGCTAAACTTGCTGTCATCTACCGTTGTCTTGTTGCTGCAGCCTTGTGCCTCGTTGCTTTATGTTTTCTCGACCATCAAGTACGCTGCTCCACTCTCCGTCATGGTAAGACAACTCTTGATGATCATTCTCTTAGGGGAAAGAGAGATTCATGTTGCAGAAACATGTTCCTTTCTTGGAAATTCATGTTCCTTTCCTTCTATCAAAACATAATAACACGTTTCCTTGACAGTTTACATTTGTGGCTTCATCTCCAGTTTTCAGTCTGTGTCTAGGATAATGTCATGGAATCCATGAAACTGAAACTATTGATCTGGAGCTTCTCTGACAGGTTTGCCTTAAGTGACTCTTCTTGTTATATGTTTTAGTTCGTCAAAGTTTGCATTGCCCCTACTCTATGGAAAAGAAAGCACCCACCAGAGTTTACTTCACAGAGATGAGTCTGGTGACCTCCATGCTGAACGTCAACTGTTGATCAAGTAATTAGCCATGTCCCCTCTTTGTGTTTATGTGTTGGGAACAAGATGATGCATTTGAGCTTTAAACTAGAAACTGATGGTGGGTGTAGGATTAGGAACCGAAACAGCTTAAGATACTTAAGAAAAGCAGTCTGTATTCTGAGCAACTCGTTGCAAATAATCAGGATCAGATTATTGAAAACTTGGTTGCATTTTTTTATCAGTCCGCGTTCACGCTGATAGTTTGGGGTTATATTTTGATCAAGTTTTCACACATACATAGAGTCTTCTATTTGTTTCGAAAATCATGCTCACCTAAACAGGGGACTCTGTTTGCACTTCTTGTTTCATCTTCTCTTTGGTCTATGCATATGATGTTCTTATGCGTATGCTATTGTACTTATAACAAAAGAGCACCACACTGCTGTTCCATGCTCATATTGTCATACACTTGGGATGTGGAACTCATGGTGTCTGTCTACTGTTGCAGGTCCCACAGTTACACATGTTTCAGCTACTCGGGACCTTGAGTGCAAGCCATACCCATTTGGATGGACGTCTTAAGAATGCAAACAGTTTAGGTAGATATTTGCTAAAGAAAGAAACAAAATTTCTTCCATGTTTGTAGATTCTGTCTGTGTCTGCCCTTAGAACGCTCATGCCTCATTGTATAGAATTTGATCTTCTCAGACCGAAAGTAAATGGAGAAATAATTAATTCACTACTCAAATCCCGACAAGTACATGTTACGTTTCTTGTGTGTTTAGTAGGGGGGGGAGTTGAATTTCTTGTTTAAACAAGATAAGAAATAGCCATAAAAATTCAGTTTAAAGAAAGAGTCGCACCAAAAAGAAATAAACTGCATGAGCAGTATGTGGTCCAGGGACAAAATACCAGGATGACTATGTTTCTGCTAAGAGATTAGCATGTACATCACAAAATCTAGAGAGACATCCCCTCTGGCCACCAGTCTATTAAACTCCTAATTGCAGAAAGCAAAAAAAAAAAAAAATGGAAGGAAAGATAGAGCAAATCAGCAAATGGCTTCTCGCATATGACACATCCATTGAAACCTTGCTGTCCTTTCTCCACTTGTTCACGGCCTGCCAAAACATAAATTAGTTCACGGAGACAATATCTCTTGAAGTCCAAAACAATATCAAAAGCTTCTGTTTGTAAGAATACTTACTGTTGGTAACGAGCGTAAAGCTGCACCATATAGGTCTTGTTTGCTTCAGTGAGGTGCTCTTCAATGTAGTCAAGCTGAAACACGGCAGTGAGCAACTGGAAGCCACGATCTTTTGTTACAGGAGATGAGGCCAACTCTTCGATTAACCACAGAACTTGACTCAGCTTATCACTTGCCTCACCAGGTGCCTTGTGTAAGAAAGGCTCCAGAAAACGCACAAGATCTTCAAAGTTGCAGCATGGCTTCCATGTCTCAGGCTGGAGGATCAGCGAAAAGATAGCCATGTAGATTGGTGAGATGGGTGGGGTGGCTAACTCCAAAAGCTGAGCAAGCAAAGGCAAGGACGCATCTGTGATTCCATTTTTCAGAATCATCCTCGGGAAGAATGTTCTTTTCTAGGTGAGCAGAGTAAGATGCATCACGCTGAACAAGAACAGCCACCGACTTGAAGGAATACATGCTGAATTCTTGGTTACTGGTTTCGTCGCAGCATACTTGGAGAAGACTGTTGAAGCAGAGTTGATTAATGTCACCACCGAAATCAACGAGCCCAAGTATCAGATGAATGCATCGCATCAGTTGCTCATTCTCCTCACATCCTGGAATTTCCATGGCTCTGAAGAGGCTTTTCATGAGCCTGAGCATATCTTGTGAGCGATCAGTAAATACATCAAAGTCAGCCGCATCACCTTTTCTCTTCATGGCCATTAACAACTCCAACTCTATAGTGCAGCTTGCTGCATAGAATTGGACAACTCTAGAATTTTCTACAAGGTTATGTCCTGTGACCTTGAGCATATTACCTCCCCAAGAGACCAAGACAGGTGGTGGTTGTCGAAGAATTCCCTCTTGTAACAGCTTCAAACAGACAGCTTTCCACATAAGTATACCAATACCAAGATCATTCTGGTTGTTGAGCTGTCCCAAGACTCCTTCGATGATGGTATGCTTCTTTTAAAAATCCATCGATGTCGATGTGCATACCACATTCCAACCAGCAAACCGCAAGGTCAATCCCGCATTCAAATTTCTGCCAATTCCAAAGCGATCTCATCCTCAACAGCAACTGTATCTCCTGGTAGGAAATTGATTGGACCACTTCATCTCCTTGATAGACTATCCCTCTAAATATCTGACGTGCCAATCCTCTTCTGCTCAAATCATCTCTGTCTTGGATCAGAAATCTTTTGAAATCATGCTTGAACAGAGCTTCATCCTCTTCCTCTCTCCAAAGAGAGGGTACAATCACCCGATTTATCACTTTCCTCACCAAAGCTGCTTCCATAATCCAATTGGATAAGTCCACTGCCTTGAGAACGTACCTCAGTCCATCGTCACATACGATATGCTTCTTAGCCAAAGTGACCATCTGACGCAGGATGTATTCCTCCTTTGCGTCAAAACACTTGTCGCTCTCATCCTTAACCCGATTTGTTATCCCCACTAACTGTTCCGATGTCAGCGGCATCGGGGTTCTGATGACTTGTGCCGACATAAATCGTCGAGGAGTAGCAATCGTGCCCTATGTTCAAAATCAGACACAAAATAAACTATCATGGTCAAATCGAGAGAATTGTATAATCAAAGTCAAATGCAGCAAAATTTTGCAAAACAACGAACCTTACCAAAAAACTCAAAACTTTTTATCACAAGAAGAAAGCCAAAAAATCAAATCTTGAGTCACTATTAACGAAACAAGGAACCTTTAGACCAAAAAGATCCAATCTTTGGAACAAAAAAAAAAAGAATCCTAACAAAAATCACAACAAAACACAAGGACTTGACATGTTTGTAGAACATCTTTCAAGTACATACAAAACTTCGACTGTCTCAAAGACAAAGAAAAATCCAAACTTTAGAGGATCTAAAGCAAAAGAAGGAAATTTGACAAAAAGCTCCAACCTTTGGAACAAAAATCACAAAAACAAGGACTTTTAATGAACAAAACAGCAATCTTTAACTTTAAGAGATGTTTGAAGAACATATTTCGTGTCCGTACACATAAAACTTAAGATTTAAAAGAACAACAAGTACATTCGTTTGTACAAAAGTTTCAATGTCTCAAGACAAAAAAAAAATCAAAAATTTAGAGGATCTAAAGCAAAAGAAGGAAATTTGACAAAAAGCTCCAACCTTTGGAGCAAAAATCACAAAAACAAGGACTTTTATGAACAAAACAGCTATTTTGAACTTTGAACTTATGAGATGTGTTTGAAGAACATATTTCGTGTCCGTACATAAAAACTTAAGATTCAGAAGAAAAAGAAGTACATTCGTTTGTACAAAAGTTTGAATGTTTCATGACAAAAACAAAAAAATCAAAATTTTAATTAGAGGATCCTAACAAAATGAAAGAAAAGAATGAACCTTGATCAAAAAGATACAAACTTTAAAACAGATGAACGATGATACTAACGAAAATAACAAAAAACAAACCTTGAACTTGGTGATGAGATGTTTGAAGAACATCGTTTCTTTTGTCTCCGTACAGAACTCTTGAAACAACGCCTTTTTACCGAGAGAAAAGCATATTGAAAAGAAAGAGAAGCATAAGTGATACATATAAGTCTTAAAATGTCTCTGCCTTTTCTTTGTCGTTTTTGTTTTTTTCTTTTTCTTAATTAACCACAAAATTCCATATTTAATTTTAGTTACTCAAAGCATTACTGTTCTTTACTAGTTAGTTAGTTACATGTGTGTATATATACAGACAGCTAACATAATAATTTTCCTCTCTTTCTCGTATTATGGGTTACTTTTTATATATATAGTTTACAAAACCATGTTAGTATTTATGTATGCTTTACCCACACATAAACATTTTACCTCCAAAATTTATGCATGTACATATATTCCTTTAAACACTTACAACATACTTACCGTTTTGGTCTGATGTGATCATCATGATCAACTCCTTCTAGCTGACCAGAAAATATGTTGAGCAAAAGTGACCATATATAGACCAAAAGCTGGACCCTCCACCGTTCTGAATCATGGATTTCAATGATTCTGCTGCAAGACCATGTTTCACAGTAACCTGACTAGAGCAAACAAATCACGCAATTGCTTGTAGTGAATCTATAGATATCGGATCAACAAGAGAAGAGAAAAAAATATGTCCAAAGGGTTTCCAAGAGGCTAAACAGATAATAATTAAGAAACCATTTTTTCACGCATAGTATCACTAGTTTTACAAGATCAGATCGAAAAGACTTGAGTAGTACCTCTTAGCAACTTCAATAGAATTAGAATCTCTTTCACAGCCAACTAGGCACTCTGTGATTCTGGTAGAACCAACGCGCTCGTTATCATTCCTTGTCGTCAGCATAATATAACAATGCTATATAAAACGTAAAGTTTTAAACATCAGATCAATACCAAGTAGATGTGGATCTTCATCTTCAACAGAAGATGAACATACCTGAGGAATGTATCTACGAGGCTTACGGATTTTGGGTTGTTGGTGAAGAGAAGCAGAGTGGTCGCTGGGAAGCAATTCGACTAGAGCTTGAGGTTTGTTCCTGAAGCCGAGGATCCGAGTGTGATTCTGAGGAAGAGCCTACCAGTGATGGTGCCATGGACATCACAAACATTATTTTCACGTTAACCACTTGATTTCAAACTAATGAGCTCTTTATCGTTTGGCATCAATTGCTGCTATGTTATCCGGGAAACGTTTTTTACCATATTTCTTTTGGGTAGATCTTTACACAGTGGATGAATTTTTTTGTTTTAAGAAAATTCTGATCAAAATTGGAAGTAAACCGGAATATTTTTGAAATCACTCGGTTACTTCCATTTGAATTATTGTTATGTAGCTCGGAGGTGATATAAAGGAGTGGAAAAAGTTGTCTGTGGCGATTAGAGAAGCCAACGAAAGGGTTAAATGGAAAGATAGACTTCCATACGCTCACTGGAAAGGGAACTCCTACGTTTCTTTGGAAAGAAGAAACCTATATGAAATGTAACTTCTCCGACAAGTATGATCCCATGCTTCGTCTCTATGACCAGGTATGTCATGTCCATTTTCAGAATTGAGTTTACGTGAAATTAATGTGTGGTGAAGTTCTAACTCAAAAAACGTAGCTGTGTAACTCACGTACGATCTTAGTGAAAATAAAAATTGATTGTAATACTAATGATTTCATGTTAAATAGCACGCATGCAGCTCTAAGCATATTGATGTCAATATTTAGTATTCAATTTTTTTTTTCTTTTAGATTCTCTCTACAGTTCTAATTTATATATATTTTGATACTCGAACCTAAACTCTTGATCTTGTTGTTTTACCAAGACGCATGCATGTGAAATTTGTATATAGTTATATATCATAGTGTTTTCGTTACCTATATTATAAATGGTCTATATATGTATATTCCTATTAAATTAGTTTTTTTCTATCATCAAAAACATTTTTTTAAGTAATATAAGAAACAGTAAATACGTGCCAGGTTTCGATTAGAAGGGTCAGTTCAATATAAGGTAGAGAATAATTAAAACACTTAATATTTAATATGATAAAAGCGTCTATGGTAACAAAATCAACATTAATGCATGAATGGTTAAGTACATATGTATATGATATATCAATATTAATAAAAGCTTAAAATCTACCAGTAGCAACAAAAAAAGCATAAATATCTAACAATACTGACATCTAGCAACCAAATAACGACACCTTAATTTTCTCAGTAATCATTTTGTTTTCTTTTCTTCAGGCTATATAAACTAGCACCATTGGAATTATGATCCATGAACTGATCTAAAGAGAGATCAATAAGCATCAAAAGAACACACAAAACAAAACAGCATTTGTCCCCTTCCGGTCAACATGCAAGAGCTTACTTCCACATTCATGTCTCGTTCCTTCCTCCCGACCACTTCTCCTCGGCTTCAAATGCGACCAAGATCATTGGTTTGCATGACCGTTTGCATGGACCAATCACGCAAGGAGAAAGTGGTTGTCATATTGGGAGCCACCGGGACAGGCAAGTCACGCCTCTCAGTTGATCTAGCAACCCGTTTCTCCGGTGAGATCATCAACTCTGACAAGATCCAATTCTACAACGGCTTGGAGATTGCCACAAATCAAATCACAATACCTGAGCGGTGTGGAGTCCCTCACCACCTACTAGGCGAGCTTCCTCCCGACGGTGAACTAACCGCTTCCGAGCTCCGCACTTTGGCGTCACGGTCAATCTCTGAGATTGCCTCTCGTGGGAAGCTCCCGATAATAGCCGGTGGATCAAACTCCTTCGTTCATGCCCTCCTTGTCGACCATTAATACAACCGGGAAACCAATCCATTCGCTTCTGGATCCAAGATTTCTTCCGAGTTGAGGTATATTATATATAAATCTCTATTGCTTTTGTTTGTGTTCAATATTAACGTTTGTGCTTACATTTAGGTTTTTTTTTTCTCCGAAAAATGATTTCATAGTCTTAAAATTTGGTGTATATTTTCACATCTTAGACTTTCTGTTTACATGTAACGATTACATTTTTGATATATTTTACAAAAAATAATTCTTAGAAACATACAAAACGTTTTATATGTAAACTTTCTTTGATCAAATGAAGGTACGATTGCTGCTTCATGTGGGTGGATGTCTCGGTCTCGGTTCTGTACCACTACCTCTCAAAGCGTGTCGACCAAATGATGGAGTCGGGGATGTTCGAGGAGCTCGCCGGTTTCTACAAACGTAGAGATTCCGGTCAGACGGCCCCAACCGGGATTCACAAGAGCATAGGAGTACCGGAGTTCGATAGGTACTTTGAAGTGTATCCGCCGGAGAACAACGGCAAGATGTGCGAGTGGGATCCAGAGAGAAAGGCGGCGTACGAGGAAGCAGTGCAGGCGGCGTAGGGGTAAATTAAGGGCCTGACTGGTTTAACCGCTGCGGTTGCGGGTGCGGGAGTTTGCGGAAGCGGGCGGTTGTGATTAGTAGCGTTATTAAGCGGTTTGTACGACTGGCATAACAATTGAAAATGGATGCGTTTGCGGGTTACTTATGACTGGTTCACTTGCGGATGCAATAGCGGTTAAACAATAAATTAATAATATAAACACATTATATAATTATAAAAATATCAAAACTATATTATAATGAAAATTTTAAATTTATGGTTCAACATAATTAAAAATAATTTTTTTATAAAGAATAATATGTGTATAATACTTACGTCTATCTTTTAATTTCTATAATTTAAATAAAAATGTGATTTTATTTTCAAAATATATATTTAATGTGAAAATTAAATTTATTTTACAATTTTATTTATTAGATATATATGTATTAGTATGAAAAGAATATTTATGAAGAGAATTTTGATTTGTAGAACTTATAAATATATAAGTATTATATGATTTTAATGAATATTGACTAAAAGTACTAATTTTTTATTTATATTGTGATTTTATTATCCAAATCTTATTTTTTAATAAATATTATTATTTATTTTCGGATTTTATATAAGTTTGTGTTTTTTTTTTTTTTAATTATCCACCCGCAACCGCCCGCAACCGCAAACGCTTGCGGAAAGGAGCTTTTGATTTTCAGCGATATAGAGCGGTACAGAGTGGTATAGAGCGATTCAAAGCGGTTGTCGTGATTGTTATAAACCGCTGAGAACCGCTACGAACCGCAATCAGGCCCTAAAACAGAAAAGTTTAATATTTGATTATTTTCTTAATATGTGTCTAAAAAGAGTTTTTATCATATACTCATATATTTGTCTATTTGAGAATATAATCTTGACTATTATTACTTTATTAGATACAAACCACATAAACTATCGCTTAGGGTAAATGGGTAATGCGTGGCCCAAATTTTTTTTTTTGGGTTTGGAGTTAGATTCTCAAACCGGTCGGCTCAGCGGCTCTGGTCACGACTCACGAGTACATGCATGCATTGGTTCCCGATCTTCTGATAAAATGAGAAACGTAACTACAGTATATCCTTTTTTTAACGTATGTAAATATCCTTTGTTGTGGTAATAAGTTTATGTAATAATTGGAATCTGATTTATAAGAGAAAATGTATGATTTCTTGGCCTAGATCTTGTTTTTTCTCTTGTAGATAATTTGATCATATCCAAGTAGTTGTAGTAGTTTAGAAGTAGTTCAATAAGACTAATTGGTCGAATAAGGAGATTAATTTTGGTAGTGCAACTCTTGGGGTCAATGTAAAATACACATGGAGTCTCGGTCACCTTAAAATACAAATTTAAAGCAAAATAAGAGAAGCGTTTCATTTTTCCATTTGCTCACAGATTTAATCATGAATGCCAAATTTTAGAAAGACTGGTCTTGTTTCGAACTTAGTTTTATCATTATATATGTTACTGTAAGTGGCAAACAAACAAATCAGGTTCATTTAATTATAAATTCAGATGGACCTGAAATGTGAATTTATGATCATAGACAAAAGATGAGTTGCTGAGCTTCTTCAATGGTCCTTTCTCTATGTAACTATAACGAAAAACATTTAAAACAACAGGTAGTTTTAACTTTTAACTAGAAAAAACACGCAACAAATAATAAATAAATCGTTGACATGAAAAGCCAAAAGCATAAAAGAGGAGGAAGCATAAGATAAATGCAAAATTTAGGGATTTGAGACAGTTACACAGATCCCAACTCCAACTGAAAAGAAAGCTCACCAACTAACAGTCCACTGTCAACACAATTCCCTCAGAAAAGTGTTTTTTTTTACATCTGTTAGACTTGTTCTTTTGTCTGTTAGAAAACAGTAACTCCTCGATTGACTCTTTCTTTGATGGTTATCATCAGGTGACCAGAATCCGACTCGGATGTTTTCTTCATGATCTTTAGGAATCACTCGATGTTATTTTCTAATTTCGAAATGTGAAACGTTTTTGGACAAAAATTTCATGATGAAACATAAGACTTATATAATGGATGGAATCTATACTAATAACCAAACGTCCGAAGCTACCAAGTGAAATCTACAAATTGTAGACTACAAATAGTTAAATAGAGGTTGACAATCAGTTAATGCGTCCCTAAATAAATACCTTTGGTCAGCGAATTCTGTATTGCATCAGTCACTTATGAATCGATGATTACTTTTACTACAACAATTTATTCAAGATTGGTCCCAGATTACTCTATGATTCTTTTTATTGCTACAATTTACTCAATTTGGTCCCAGATTACTCGATGATTCTGTTTATTATACTACAATTTATTCAAATTGGTCCCAGTTCATTGGAAGAATAAAAAAAATTAGTAATATGTAGTACAGTATCAAATATCAGCAAATGTGATTAAAATTGTAAACCATTCTGGCCATTCGTATCTGTGCTCTTCAGTACGAGAATTAAGCTTAGCGGTTTACAATTGGTTTTTTTAGTTTAACTTTTAACTGTATGAACAATTTATAGCTGGATTTTAATGGCTTTGTCTCTTTGGCGCTATCTTGTAATGGGTTTAAAAACACATGTACAAGATTTCATTGAACATGTCATTAAATATATATTGATGTATAAGACAAAATATGTCGTTGGTATGTATTTGAGTGGAAGAAAAGTTACACATTGGAAACTTTCAGAATCTTAAATTTTGAATTATTAAAAATATAACAAAACAAAAACAAGAGTTTAGATCAGTAAGCAGGAGTCTAATACGTAAAAAAATGCAACGAATATAATTTTTTGTTCCGACAACAGTTTCTTATTGTATATTCTCTTTTGAAATATTGGATATAGTCGATGAAATTTTGTATAGTTTTGGCTAATTGCATGTGATATTTGACCATTTAAACAAAAAAATCGATCGACATATATGTTTATAAATTTTGCGCACGTGTACTCTTTCTGAATTTATGAACTGGTTGGCATTAAATTATTTCACCCTTATTTTATACTATAACCCATGATAAAACGCGTATGAAGTAAGGAATCAAGCTAATTTGGTATCTTTATCCACACATCAACCAACCACTCATACATAAACACCCGATATGTCACATCATTAATAATGTAATTGATTGTGGAAAATACAAAATTCAGTTATGAAAAGACTTGCTCGATGGTTCTTCATAATGAGAGGAAGTTATAAATCCTTGATTCAGATTTCAGAGAGAGTGAACAAATGTAATTCTTTCTTCTATGTAAAATTAATAAATGAAATTTTACGTATCTACCACGTCATAACTAAAACAAAAAATGATTGCTTTGGAAGTAAGCCAAAAAACGGCAAAAAGGAAGCGCGTTTCGAATCCCAACAGCGTTTGTGTAAGTAAAGCGAAACGCCGTGACGGCGCCGTTATGGGTCGCCGTTTATAAGTGTATAACCATAACCTCCGTCCGCTTGCGAAGGAATCAGATCTCATCCGTTGAAATAATCAACGGCTCGTGATCTCTTCATCTCTCTCTCCTCTCTCCTTCTTCCCCACCAAAATCTCCCCTGATTTATTAAGAAGCGAAACCAGAATAGAAAGAAGCAGAGAGCAACAGAACAAAAAGCAGGAGAGAGAAAATAGAGAAGATGAGCGAGAGAAATTCCGATTTGAAGAAGCGAGATGCTGAAGAGACTGAAGCTTCGAGCACAACCGTCTCACCTCCGGAGAAGAAGAAGAAGCTCGATGATTCATCAGCGGAATCTCATGCCGTCGTCGTCGTCGTCCCCGTGATTCCACCTTCTCCCGTAGCTTCATCGGCGGATTCAGCTCAAGGTGGACGCTCTGTTACCTCCGCCGGAGAAGACGATGGCCAGAGCTCGAGCATCTGCTCCGACTCTGTTAGCAGCAAATCGAACGAAATCGCGGCGACGAAAAGTCCGACGTCTGTTGTAGATCTGGAGGTAAAATACCTAAAATCCGAAGCTCGTTTGCACTTGAAATTCCTTTTCTCGATTCTCTGTTTTATTTTCGAGGAAAAAAAATCATCCGATAACTCGAATTTTCTCGGTTTTTCTTTCGTTCTCCCCTGTTTCTCTTAACTAATGATTCAGTCTGTAACAATAACAACGAAAATCTCCATTGATTTTTTTTTTCCGTTTTGTTGTTCAGGCTCATCAAATCTCCGAAACCGAAAGTTCAACAGTCACCGCCAGAAAATTCAGGTTCGTAGTCTCTCTTAATTTTTTGTTTTTCCCCAAAATAGACAGTTTAATCGTCTTCTCGCATTCTGATCTCTGCGTTTTTTAATTTATTTTCTGGGCGCAGTAAAGAGGGAAATCCAGAGAGCGAGGCTTTGGGAGAAATAACCGACATGGAACCATCGCCAGTGACAAAGAAGGATGGAGGACAGGAAGTGAGAAAGAAACCAACGGCGGAGGAGATCGAGGAGTTTTTCTCAGAGCTAGGGGATGACGACGAGAAGCAGAAGCGATTCACAGAGAAGTGAGTGTCATCGTCATCTCTTCATCTTCAATTTCTGGTTACTTTCTCAAAGTCCGTACATGGGGGAAGAATGTCAGCGCAGGATAAGAGAGATTATCAGACGCGTAGTTTAGCAAATATCATGAGAGAATCCGAATCCTAACGTACATTTTGGCATTGGCAATGGCACAGGTACAACTTCGATATCGTCAATGACAAACCGCTCGAAGGTCGGTACAAGTGGGATCGAGTTGAGCCGTAAAAGGAAATCAAATAGCAAAAAAGACGGAGAAGAAGACGAAAAAGGAAGAAGAATAGGTCTTTTTTTTTTCTTTGACATTCCACTTGTACAGCTCTCTCTTTTTTTTTTTGGTTAGTCTTAACTCCAAACCTATGTTAGTTCGTGCCGTACAAACGAGAAAAATACAACTTTTATATCGGAATCTGGAAAAATCTTGATTAGTAATCACGATTTGTTTCGGATGTTTTTCCTTTAAAACAAAAAAAAAATCAACCTTATGAATAGTTTTCTCTTTTCTGGGTTTTGAATTCGAATTCGTGTTCTCATTTTGAGTATACAAAAATGAATTTAGCCGTTTATGGCAGAATCAAGGTTTATGTGCATGAATATAGAAAGGCAACTCTTGTTTGGATATTAAACATTGGATGCTTATTACAATTACCTATCTCCTAATTTTTATATTTTTCTTTTTTGGTCTCGTGTCCTTCTTATTCTTACATCTGCAATTCTTTTTTTTTTTTTTTTTTTTAAATGTTTCATAGTTTCAGGTCTTATAGTAGTACCCAAATTACACAAAAAGTACGAAAAATAATGTTTTTGTTTTTTATGAAAAAGAAAACGGGGAAAAAAAGGAAAGAGGCACCACCACCATTACATGACGGTACAGTACACTTTAGTCTGTACTTCTCTAAAAACTTCGATCCTACTACACATTAACACATACATATAAAGTTTGATATTTTTCTCGTTAATTATTCTTTTTATAAATTTGGAATATTCGTCTGTTTTTGTTTTTTATTGGATCGGTTCCTCGCTCTTTAACAGTGGGTCCGCCGCTAAGACACAAAAACGGCCACAGTGGAGTGTATACTGTAGCAAAATTATAATAAATGAACGATATACAATTATTATGATTACGTGGAATTTTCTTGTTGGTTGTAAATAAGAATACAAAAGAAAAGGGGAGCAAATCTGGAGGGAGTAGGAAAGGGTAAATCTCATCATTGCATGATTCAGTTGGGATTATATTCCTCTCTCCTCTCCTTTCAGCCTTTTTTTTACCAACTTCTTCTTACTTACAGAGCCGACACAAGCGCGTGGCTGCACGTGTCTTTGTTCCTCCATTTACATTTCACATTTATCAATTTAATTATGATTTAAAAGCTCGAGTTCCAAGTTCCAAATTCAAAGAGAACAACTCAATGCTAGTAAAGGTGTATCAAAGAAAAACATCAAAAAATTAACAAAAATATCTTCTTTAAGAGAAACAAATCAGATAATAATAATTAATATATCCTCGTTCCCGGAATGAGTCCAGATGGATGCATCACAAAATGTGATCATGCAAATGGCAACTGCCCTTTTCTACGTCCACATCTCTCCTTTGTGACGTACCCAAATCATCCTCGCATACTCCCATTTTTCTGTTTTTTTTTTAAATAAATAAATAGCTGAAAGAAACCACACGTGTATCTTCTTAACTATATAAACATGTGAATTAAATTTAACTAATTACGTACGTGTGTCTATTTGCTTAACATTAAGTGTGTGTGGGTGGGTGCGTAAAAACAAAAAGGTGTAGTCTTGTATACGTGTGCAGTGAAGAGGAGGAATAGGTACAAGAGAAATGAGTCTTGGGATTGTGAAAGTTCATGTCGTGTGTATGCTCAACATTGTTTCTTCATCTGATTTATTACCTCATAAAAAAAGGTAGTAGTAAAAAACTAAAAAGTAATAACTCTTACCATTTGCTAATTACTCTATCACTAATCAGTAATCACTTTAGTCACTTACGTACACTGAATTTTTATCGTACTCCTTTTTAATCAACGGCGGGCAATGGTTTGGTGACATCGTACAGAAAAACAAAGATAAAAGTCGCACAAATATTAGCAGCATTGATACACTGCAACTGTATGATGTGATTAGCAAATGCCTACGAAAAAGTTAGAAATCACACATAGTTTATTCTTTTGTTTTTTTTGCTGTAATCACACAAGTCTCTCTTAGTTTATACAAAATCTATGAAATCAGAAAAGGACATTAAACAAAAGAAAAAACAAAATCAGAAAAGTAACATAGAACCTATACTTTCTAATTAATTAATTGGTTTTGACAGTACAGGAATTGAAGTGCCATTGCAAATAATGACAGATGAAAAAGAAAGAAAAAAAGAACACTTGAGAATGTCATCGTGGTAATTGTTACTCAATGATTGCAATAATACAATTATCCTTGAGCTCAAGCTCAATACAAGACAACTAGAGTGCAGCTGGGTCACTTTGTTTGGGTTTTGACATTTATTTTGTTTCTTCTTTCAGGCCCAAATATACTATGATTTCTTTTTTCAGGCCCAAACATATTTTGATTTCTTCTTAGAGGCGAAAAAGTTAGGAATCGCACAAATAATATCATCTGGTCATAGTCATTAAAACAGAAAGTGACGCTTGTATATGTATAAGTATAACCATATCCATATGTATGCGACTTTGAATATCACCAAGAATATGAAAACATAAAGAACAGTACAGTATACATAATAATGAGTATCAATAAACCTAGAGAACAAAAGACACACACCACCGATCAAGATTTTTATTGCTTTGAAATAAGGAACAATAGTGCGACTACGACTTCTCGTAGCTATCTTCATTTTCTAAGATTGTTAACATGTTAGAATTACATAACTAGTCTTTGATATTTTCATCTATTAATTTGATCAGCTAATTCGAATGGCAGCTGTTTTTTTTGCCTCCACAATGCTGAATTAGTTGTTTATGTCAATAATCAGTTAATCATTATCCGGGAACATTGTTGTCTTTGGAGCTGCTTCAGAAAAAGTTCATGTCACACATGACACAACAACATGTACTATTATTTGTCAAGTATAATTTTTGTTTTCTTGTGTTTAGAACTTAGAAGTTTTTTTTTTTTTTTTTTTGGTTAACTGGTTTATAAACGTAAGTCTTTTATTATCTTTTCATCAACATATAATATTAATATACCAAAAATAAAATATAAAATATATTTAAAATTAAACACTAAGAAAATAATAATATCTGCGTGTTTCATTTCATCTAGTGCGTGTAAAACAAAAGAATTTTAATTTTATGACATAAAAACATAGTTGCTGTTTCACTATCAAATCATGTTCCTAAACATTCCAATGAATATAATACTTATTTTATACTGAAAAAACTCGGCTGACTCTTTCTTTTTCTCTGGACACAGCTGACTCTTTCTACACAGTAAAAACGGTTAATACGTAAAAACACGGGATTTACCCAATCCTCGTAAGTATGATTTAAACCAGTTTATTTATAAACCCTAGGAGAATTAAAATACATGTAAGTGGCCAAGTGCGGTGGAATCAGAGCCGTTGGATCTCAAAACACACGGCTTTGGCCCCGTAACTGGGCCCCACGTTTCGGCCACTTCCCAAAGGACCCATAGATTCAGCCTTAAACCCCCAAAAAATCCACAACTATCTCTCTCCGCCTCCCTTTTAAGACCAAATCTCTTTCTCTCTCTCACTCTCTCTCTCTCCTCTTCCTCTTTCCGCCATTACCAGAGCTCAACGAGCTCTGTCTCCATACGCTCTTCTTCGTAGGGAGATAGTCTTGAGAGAAGATTATTCAATTTTTTTTCTCGGAGGTTCCATTTCCCGGAGATATCTATCAGATCGGATCGGACTTTTTTTTTTTGAATTTAAAAAACAATTGTTAAGATGCAGACGACCAACGGCTCAGATTCGGCGTTGGCAACTTCCGGAGCCACTCCGCCGATTCAGCAAACGACTCCTCCGCCTCAGCAGTGGCAGCAACAACAACAACAACCCCAACAGCAGTGGATGGCGGCGGCGGCCATGCAGTATCCGGCGGCGGCGATGATGATGATGCAGCAGCAACAGATGATGATGTATCCTCACCAATACGCTCCTTACAATCAAGGTCCTTATCAGCACCATCCTCAGTTCCAATACGGGTCTTATCAGCACCAGCACAACCAGCACAAGCCACACGACCGTGGATCTGGAGAAGACGTCAAGACTCTTTGGGTCGGCGATCTTCTTCATTGGATGGACGAGACTTATCTCCACACCTGCTTTTCTCACGCCGGCGAGGTATTTATTACATCTGAATCTTTTTTTTCATTTCGTTAGTCCTCTGTTTCGGATTTGTATTCAAATTGATGTAAATGAATGATTTTTACGTTGAAATATTGGTGAAAAGTGATTGTTTTTCAGATCTTGTGTTTTAATCGATTGTCTCTCAAGCCAATGACTTTTTTTTCTTTCTTGAAAAAACTGCTTAATTGGGTTAGATCCAATGATTATTGAATTTGCGTAAAGAGAGATAGAAATGTTTGACATTTTAGGGTAATGGAGAACAGCTTTAGCTTTGACCTGAAAAGGACAAGTTCGTATTTCGTTACGCAAAAAGTGTACTACTTTGCCACGTTTAGATGAACTTACAAAAAGAAAAAACATAAAGCATGTAAAGAGATTATACTTCAATTAGCTGTCTTTTGTTGTTCTTTTCTCTGAATTTTCTTTGTGGATTATTTGTTTTTGTGATGCGCAGGTTGCTTCAGTGAAAGTGATTCGGAACAAGCTAACATGTCAATCAGAAGGGTATGGTTTTGTCGAGTTTCGGTCACGTGCTGCAGCTGAAGAAGTTCTTCAGAACTACAGTGGTTCGGTGATGCCGAACTCGGAGCAGCCCTTCCGTATAAACTGGGCATCTTTCAGCACCGGTGAGAAGAGAGCTGTGGAGAATGGTCCAGAGCTATCGATATTTGTTGGAGATTTGTCTCCGGATGTGACCGACACTGTGTTGCAAGAGCTGTTCCTTGAAAGATATCCATCTGTGAAAAGCGCCAAAGTCGTGATCGATTCCAACACGGGCCGGTCCAAAGGCTACGGTTTCGTGAGGTTTGGTGATGAGAGTGAGAGGTCAAGTGCTTTGACAGAAATGAATGGAGCTTTCTGTTCCAACAGGCAGATGCGTGTAGGTATTGCAACCCCTAAAAGAGCGGTTGCTAATCAGTTACAACATTCTTCACAAGGTGACATATATCTTCTTGACTTATATTATAATGCTTCTTGCAATTAAGTTTACTAGTTTTGAGATATAAAGTTTTATGTTTTTATGGGAATAGCTGTGATATTAGCTGGTGGACATGGAGGTAATGGTTACATGGGTCATGGCTCGCAGTTTGATGGCGATTCGAATAACGCAACAGTGAGTTTGTCATATCTGTTCATCTTCTATAGTATTATTCAAAAGCTCTGCTTTGCCTCGCTGCTCATTTGAGTTTATTCTGCTGCAGATATTTGTAGGCGGGCTTGACCCTGACGTTACTGATGAAGACCTCAGAGAACCTTTTACCCAGTTTGGAGAGGTTGTTTCAGTGAAGATCCCAGTAGGCAAAGGATGTGGGTTTGTCCAACTTGCTAACAGGTGCGGTCTTTAGTCTTTTACCTAGAAATGTGGGCTTGCATTTGAGCCAAATGAGTAAATCTTTAAGCGGCTTGGCATTTCGGTTTTGACAGGAAGGGTGCTGAAGATGCCATCCACAGTTTGAACGGGACAGTCATTGGCAAGAACACTGTCAGGCTCTCATGGGGACGAAGCCCCAACAAGCAGGTAAATTTTTTTACTCTGGAGTAGGTAAATTCTGTTATTTATTTTGATAGGGTCAAACAGGGGTTGTGTTTATAAGCCTTTGTTGTTATTAGAAAGTATAGTAACAAGTACATATATAAAATTAGAAACTATACTTAGTGGTTGACAATAGGCAACAGCTGGTGGAATCTAGCACCTTCCCTTGTTGTCTCTTTTGACTATACAAGTGGAGAATAAGCTAATACATGAAACTCCCTGCCCAACTTGTCACACATCCATGAACTTGGTCGACATGATTTTTGTTAGTATTTAAAAATCAGTTTGTTCTGCTTACAGCTTTGTCCCAGTCAAATTGACACCATGAGATTCTTGTTTCTCAAGTTGTCTTAAACTAGAATCTAACAATGTTGTTAATGTGGTGTTCTACTTTGTGGCAGTGGAGAGGAGACTCAGGGCAGCAGCAGTGGAATGGAGGATACTCAAGAGGACAAGGTTACAACAATGGAGGATATGCTAACCACCACGACTCCAACTCCTATCATGCGGAGGCTTGAAGAGACTCTCAAGTGATGATCATAAATGATCATGATGGTTTTTAAGCCTCTGATTCACACATCAATCAAATGCTAAAAACTTGTAGTCCAAAAGGAGATTTTTTGTTAGATGGATTTTATTTTCATAGACTACTTGTTTGTTTGGGAGATTCAAAAATTTTGGTTACTTGGTTTGTCTCAGACTAATATAATAATGCTTGTGCTTGTTTGGATCATTTCAGCATTACATCATTAATACAGTACCTCTCTCCATAAATAAAGCCCACAAAAATTTATCATTTTTAGATCCCAAATTTGACTAAAAAGCCCCTCTCGCTCTCTCTTTCCACTGTACTTTCAAGTTTCTTCTTCTCTGCAGAGTCAGAGAAAGAACGAAAGCAAAGAGAGTGAAGATGGAAGAAGCTTTCATGGCGATGCTCTCGCACCTGCTCCATCTCCAAAACTCATTGGACCCAACAAGCACCGTCTTCTCCTCCGCCTCCACATCTTCGCCGTCGTCCACCACACCTTCCTCCCTCCTCTCCTCTTCCTCCGCCGCGCCTTTACTCTTCTTCACTCTCGCATCCCTCCTCTCCTTCCTCGCCGTCACCAGATCTTCCTCCTCGACCAATTCCGGCGACTCCTCCTCCTCCAACTCTCCTTCCCCTCCGCCGCCTCTCCCCGACGGCGATTACTCCGTCGCCGCATTCCGCGCCCTAGCCTCCGACCACATCTGGGCTCTCGATGCGCCTCTCCGCGACGCTCGCTGGCGCTCCCTGTACGGACTCTCGTACCCAGTCTTCACCACCGTCGTCGACAAGCTCAAACCTTTCATCACCGCCTCCAATCTCTCCCTCCCCGCCGATTACGCCGTCGCAATGGTTCTCTCCCGCCTCGCACACGGCTGCTCGGCCAAAACCCTAGCCACTCGCTACTCCCTCGATCCTTACCTCATCTCCAAGATCACAAACATGGTCACTCGGCTCCTAGCCACCAAGCTCTACCCGGAATTCATCAAGATCCCCGTCGGAAAACGCCGATTGATCGAAACCACTCAGGGATTCGAAGAGCTCACCTCTCTCCCCAACATCTGCGGCGCAATCGACAGCACCCCCGTGAAGCTCAGACGCCGGACGAAACTAAACCCTAGAAACATTTACAGCTGCAAGTACGGATACGACGCCGTTCTGCTCCAGGTCGTCGCCGATCACAAGAAGATCTTCTGGGACGTCTGCGTGAAAGCTCCCGGCGGAGAAGACGACGCTTCCCACTTCAGAGACACCCTTCTCTACAAGCGGCTAACTTCAGGGGACATTGTGTGGGAGAAAGTGATCAATGTGAGAGGTCACCATGTGAGGCCATACATTGTAGGAGACTGGTGCTACCCTCTTCTCTCTTTCCTCATGTCACCGTTTTCCCCAAACGGCTCTGGCTCGCCGCCGGAGAATCTATTCGACGGGATGCTGATGAAAGGGAGGTCAGTGGTTGTGGAAGCTATTGGACTGCTCAAGGCTCGATGGAAGATTCTGCAGAGCTTGAATGTTGGAGTGAACCACGCTCCTCAGACTATTGTGGCTTGCTGTGTGTTGCATAATCTGTGTCAGATTGCTAGAGAACCGGAGCCGGAGATTTGGAAAGATCCGGATGAAGCTGGAACGCCTGCGAGAGTCTTGGAGAGTGAGAGGCAGTTCTACTATTACGGAGAGAGCTTGAGGCAAGCATTGGCTGAAGATCTGCACCAGAGACTCTCCTCGAGGTGATGATATGAAGAGAAGACACTTAAGAAGCAGGCTTTTTTCTAGTGTTTAGATTGCATTTATAGATTCTATCCTCTAGAGAAAGTTTCCACTTTTAAGCTTGAGGATTCAGAAATGTTTTAAAAAGCTGACTCTGTTGTGCTAGTTTTGTGACTTATGGTTTGTTTCTGTGACATATTGAGAACTGAATGTAACGAGTTTTACTGAAATTGTGAAACTTTTTCATGGAAAGGTCAAATGAAAAAGAGAAAGGGATGTTGTTTATAATCTGTCTTTCATTATCAGGAACAAAACATCATCACTATGGATTATTGTGGAATTTTACAGTACTCTTCTTTGAAGAAACTTTGCATTCCTTTTTAACACTATGAACATAGGAATGGGTCTTAAACTCTTTAATACAGTTCTCCAGATTCCAGTTTCCAAATTCCATAACAAGATCATATAAGTTCTTAACATGCATTCCTCCGTGTATGTCTTTTTTTTTCCCTCTTTTGAAATTGTCATGACGACACCGAGTTATCTTCTTCACCGTGTTTTGGCTAAAGGCTGTCGAGTAGAGACACCGTGCAACAATTTGACAAAACCCAAGAAGCTCAGCTTCCCATCAGTGTGTCTGATCCAGTCATGTAGAATGGTATGGACCGGGATTGATGATCCAACACCGAGTTCCTAAGAAACAACATTTGTAAAGAAATGTTAAAGAATTGGCAAAAGCAAGTGAAAAAAGAAGCTAAGTCGAGATGGAGAAGACAAAAACTTACGGAGGCGAGTTCTTCGATGACGATAACTCTGTTTCCATTCATCTCGAAGAGCTCATAAGCATGGCGAACGCTCTGCTCCCAACAATCGAGAGACTCATGCTGATGAACGCTAATGGAAGCTGCACAAAACTCTTCAAAGTCCATCCCTTTGTATTGAAGTCCATTTAACTGTCATTTTCCCAAACTTTTGTTAAACCCAACCTTGTCTAAATTGTATCTAAAACAGATTAAGAAAAAGGCTGAGGACATGAATGGGACAGTACCAAGGCAAGAAAGTCCGGGATACGTGATTCCTTCATTGCTTCTGTTGCATTTGCAGCCAGTGCCTGTCCAACAGAAATTGAGAATTTAGCTTTGAGCTGTTTGTTCTCAACCAGAGAGAGAGAGAGGAGAGAGACGACAGAGAAGAGGTACAACATACCAGTCTGATGTTATCCAAAGTGATGAGGCCATTTTTGTTGGGTGCTAAGATTGCAAACTGTGCTTTCAGATAAAGAAGTTCTTCTGTAACTAATGTCTTAGACAGAGCCTGGAGAGAGTATAAAGAGTTAGGATCAACAAATCCTTTACGTTCTCTGAACATACAGTAAAAGAGGTTACAAGATAAATGTTACCATCAAAGCAGCTTTGCGCAAAGACGAAGATTTCAAGTATGCTTTGATCTGCCTGAAGATGAGAATATCAAATGGGATACTCATGTTCTTATGACCCGCAATCCAAGGATGCACTGGAAAAAGACAAAAAATAGAGTAATTTCAGTTGATGATTCATGAGAGTTAAAAAGCGAAGTCGGTCAAAGAAGGATAAGGAGAGGGTTTAGAGATTTCTGACTCAAAGCTTGAGAGGCTGTCATTCTTTTACGAGGGTCCTTGTACAACAATCTCTTAACAAAATCTTTTGCCTCAAAGGACAGTGAAGGCCAAGGAGGTTCATCGAAACTCGGATCAGCTTTTAGAACAGCCCTGAAGATTCCTGATTCGGTTCTTGCCCAAAAAGGACGGCTTCCACATAGGAGAATGTACGCTATTACTCCTATGCTCCACACATCCGCTTCCGTGGTATAAGATCTGTGTAGGACTTCAGGGGCTACATAATACGCACTTCCTACTATATCGTTTAGCCTTTCGTCTGGTCTGACAAAGTCTGATAAGCCAAAATCTATCACTTTCAACTGAGAATTCTCCTCCTTGGAAGTGTACAAGAAGTTCTGATACATGACAAAAGTGTTTCAGAATTTGAGATTGGCATTCAACTAAGAGAAGATCTTTCAGAAGCGAAAAACAAAGACGAGAATGTGGTTCACCTCTGGTTTTAGATCTCTGTGAACAACTCCTTGGAGATGACAGAAAGCTACAACGTTCAGGATTTGTCTAAGCACTGTTTTAGCATCATCTTCAGAATATTTCCCTCCCCTAAATGAGAAGATTATGAAATAGTTAGACAGGCAAAAGAACATCTCTAAGAAGAATCTATGACCATATGTTAACAAGTATTTAACACAATGTGATACTATTTCTTAGTAGCTGACCTTGCTAGTATCCTGTCAAGGAGTTCACCACCTCCACATAACCTGAAAGTTTGAAGTAAGTAGATGTTAGCAGATATATGTAGATGTTAGTAAGTAGATGTTGACAGTTACAATATAGTTGATTCAACATCACACAGGGATATATATTAGCACATAAAAGGTGGTGTGGTGACAGTTTTCTTACTCCATGACGATGTAGACGTTGGCATTGTCCTCAAAGGCATCATAGAATTGCACAAGATTGCTATGTCCAGATAACGCCCGCAGGATTTTTACTTCTCTTCTCACATCTTCTATAGATATCGCAGTTGTCATCTGCAAAAATCATAACCGATGAGCAACAGTCTATCTTGGACTAAGCTATGCCTATGTTCATATGCGAATCCCGAATCCAAAATAACTCGATTGCATGGTACAAAGTCGTATGTCATTGCTAAATGACATAAGCACAGATGTCTATGCTTCCAGTTTATTCAACAATTAAAACGTGTACAACTTTTCACAGAAAAAGTCGGCCAAAATTTACATCCGTTACCATTGAAAGTCTAGGCCTTTGACAAAGATGGATGAAATACTAATCTTATCATAAACTTAAATCTCATCAGAGTTCATACATACATACATACATGTTTTTAATATTAACTTCTAAGCATAAAAGTCCACACGGCATTTATTTTCCAACACGATGGCTCAAACTAGAGCACAGAAACATCACGAGAGCCTATAGATGGATTCTTCTTCTAAGTCTCTTCTACTTGCAGCCGTAAGAGCTATTCAAGCTATTACCCTTGATACAGTGTAAAATTCTAATAATTAAAGTCAGACAACAAACAAGAGACCCACAAATCTGTAATTTCTAGAATTTAGCTATCACTACAATACAATGAATCATTTGTCTCACCATTCACCAATCATCAAGATCATGAAAACTTAAACCCAATTGAAGCATAATAAACTTAAGATTGAAACTTGAGAATAATTCAAAATTGACCTTAGATTTTGGGATGACTTTAACAGCAACTTCGTGATCCTTGCGCTCTCCTTTCTTGAACTTAGCAGAGCAAGTGTACCCAAAATGCCCTCTCCCAATCTCTTCCCCTAATTCCATCCTACTCTGAAACTCCTTGGAGAAGCCAAATCTCTTGTCCAGCCCCACCTCCTCTCTCTCCTCCTCCTCCGTCTGCTGTCTCGCCGCCGGCTGAGAAGCCTCCTTCCTCTCCTTCCTCCGCCGCAGAACATCCCGTATGTGTTTCGCCGGCGACGGAGGATGGAAAGCACGCGCCAGCTGACGGAGGGGAGTGCTGGTGACGCTCCCTCCTCTCTCACTGCCTCCGGCGTCGCGGCTCTTGTTACGGCGGTGCCTGGCGGGGCTGGGAGTGTAGAAGGGGAAGAAAGGTGAAGCCTTTACGGCGGCCGAGGCGCGGACCGGCGATTTCCCGGGATGGGCAGGGGTAGAATCGTCATTTTGGGGAATCGTGTCTTTGGGTGCGTAGGGATTAGGTTTCACAGAGGAGGGTTTGGAGGTGCAGCCTCCCATAGTCTTCTCCGGTTACAAGAAATCCAGAATTTTTTATAAGTGAAAAAAAAAAAGACAGAAGAAGAAGAAGAAGAAGATTTGGGAGTCTGGGACTTAAAGGGAATCACAGCAATGGCATTGAAGCTCTCTCTCTGGTTTTAATTGAGAGAGAGAGAGAGAGAGAGAGGAGAAGTGAGCTGTAGAGAAGAGAGAGGCCACATGGCAGAATCTGCGGGTGTTAAATTGGTTTGATCTGATGAAGTTAGATGTGGATTGGTGGATATTAGTTGCTTTTTGCCACGTCTTTCTATTTCTCGCCCTTTTACACTTATGTTTTTGTTCATTTCTCTAAGCTATTGTATACGTTTTTCTTGTTTTACTTTGTGTTTATTTATCATTGTTTTTTTGTCTTTTTTCTTGTCTTATTTCTTTTTTGGGGCCAAGAGTTCTTTTTTTTTGTCTGTTGTATTAGAAGAATTTTCAAACCAATCAAACGTTAAGATTGTAATTGGTGAAAATGGTGAAGATCTCACTCAGCTTAGGAAAGTCTTACATAAATGATAATAAATAATACGGTTTTAAAATGTATTGAAAGATTTTACATTTTAGTAAGATAGTTAGAACAAAAACAAAATATAATTCACTAATCCAATATAAATTTATGTTTAAAACTTGACAAAAACAAATATTTATTTCAAGTACAAAGAATACAATTTCGTAAGAATTACATTATAGAGCATATGTTTCTATTTTGCAAATCGTGTCATTTGAGAATTGTAAAATTTTCTAAGAATCAAATCCAAAAATGGAATTCGAATCTCATGACTGACCAACAATATCCCAAGCAAAATTACCATAATTGCATGTGTTTGTTCATGTGTAACTCACAAAAGTATTTTTTATAGTCTGCTTCTTTAGCATTGAAACAAAAAGTGGTCCACTGAAACAATTTTACACTTGGAACAACAGCATGTGGTTGGTGTTAATAATTTTTTTGTAATTCTGCATAGATTAGTCATCAAACATGCATAATAATCTCATAGATCCATGGATTTGAACTGTGCATATGTGATATATGTTACAATGTTTAATATATTTTCTCTAGTAGAAATTAAACAAACTGCTCAGCGAGGAAGCTAAGTTGAAATCTATATTACAAATTAACTACAGTCAAACAACTTCGCTCTCAAAATCAGGGCAACGTTATAAATATATAACAAATGATATTGTATGCTTGTTCTTGAAACATGTTGATATCTGTAACCCAACGACTTCATTGTATCTGGACAGGTCACAGAATGCATCTCATTTTTCAATATGTTTAATAGATTTCAGCATATTCAAGAAATTCTTGGTCCACATCTCTAGTTTCTTTTCACTAACTCTTGATTTGATAACTGCTCTCGAATATTTTACAAGATCGTACCAGAAATTACGTATTTTCATTTACATCCTCCAATCAGTACGTTATCTATTCAAGATAATGTTTATAAGTTAGTTAGTGGTGTTTCATGGAAACGTTTATATTTGTATTTCCTCATATATCAAATTTGAAATCTTTAACTACCTTTATTTATTGTACATCACCTGAAAATATATATATAATTTTTTTTCCTTGTGTTTATATTAATGACGTGATTCTTTTTCATTATTTATTTGAAACTAAAAATTTAACTATAGCTGATATGAGCCATATGACCATGATATGACAGCTTATATTAGTTTGTTTGTCAAGTACTATAGTTTATGAGATTACTAAACCACTTTCGAATAAAAATCCCTAAGCTCTGTGTCACAACCCGGATTTAAGTTAATAATAATGTCCGGTGTAACTTGAAGTACCAAAATTAATGTTATCACTTATCACCAATACTCGTTCGTATTTTCAAAAAGGTTGGTATGATCACTTCTTCAATCATTTAAGTAGTCAACTAAAGCAAAATAAATAGTTGAGAATGATATACACCAGGGTTGCAATCCTTGTGCTATAACCCCTTTCATTATTCAATTAATCTCACAAAACAAATATACCAAAACGTACAAAAAGAAATGACCCAAATTAGAGAATAACAAAAAAAGTGAAAGAAAATTAGATAAACCCTCAAAAAAACATCATCATGCCCTCGTAGTTCATACAGTACTATCACATCTTCCCCATAAGGTTGTGTTCTTGCTTCTGTGAACCCATCTTTAATTAAAAAACCAACCCACATGTATTATTTGGTTAACTCTATAGCTTTTTGACCTACTATAATAATAAATGAATAATAAATAATAATAAATAGTATGTCTTCATTCTTCAATTGGTAGGGAAATTATTTAGAGATTTGTTAGTTAGTTGGGTGAGAGTGAGATGGAAGGCTTGCCACGTCCCATGGTGAAGCCTCTGGTTCCATCTGGCATTCTTGGTCCCTTTGTTGCTGTCTTTGGAGACGGTGATTCGTGTGGGCCCAGGCTCGGTGACATGGAACCGAGGCTGAGTCCGAGCCCAATCCCGAAGCTACGTCCTCCTCCTCCTACTGCATAGCTTCTTGGAGATCGTCCTCGTCCTTTTCCTCTCCCTTTTCCCCACAGTCCACCAATATTGTTGTCATCACCCTAACGTGCATAGCAAGTAAGACATGTTTTTTTTTTATTATTATTATTATTATAAATGGTAAGGAAAGATTGAATTTGAAGGAAATTAGGCATAGTCTAACGTCGTTATCAAGCTGTTGATCGGTTAAATGGAGACGTGGAGAGTCTTCTCCTGATTCATAAGGGGTTTCATCATCGATTAGAATGCCATCGAAGTTTCTTCTGTTCTTGAGAACTGATTTGGGCTGTTAAAACAAACAATTTAACCTAATTAAGAGGGTTTTTAGGTTGTGAGAAATGTGCGTTGATGAACATAAAGTGTGTGATTAAGTTACCGAGCATCTAAGAAGCAGCCTCACACGAAGTCCTTTCCTCCAGTTTCTTTCATCGTTCAGCTTCTCCACCTGGTAAATAAAGACCACATTTGCGATATCTTAGAAACTAATATATACATATCTTTGGATCAAAGGTCAATGTCTTAAGGAAAGATTAACTTACAGCTTTATCCGCGATAACAGTATTGTCATACTCGATAAGGGCGTGAATCTTTTGATCAAAACAAGAAGAATGTTAAGCTCTTTTTTAAGGAAAAACTCAAGAACAAGAGGAAATGATTAGAAACATGAGATCATGGTAAGTAATTACTTTGTTGCTCATCAAGAAATCGCCTTTTGGTCGCGAGGAGTTGGATTCTGGAGGATGACAGATACGAATCGCTTTGACGCTGAAACAAATCCATACTTAGTTGTTTCTTAACTAATAACCGAGAAACAATGTTTTAAAAGTGAAAGTTTTAAAGCCTTGTCTTACTTTCCAACAACTCCAAAGATCTTCTCAAGGTTCTGGTAAGAATGATCATCAGGCAAATTCTCTGCAACAACAGTCCGGCCCTAAAGAAACAAGAAACGAAATTGATATACAGTTGATTATGATATATAGTGAAGGCTTTCAAGATATTTAAATTACCTGCAATTCCTCTCTGTCTCTATCAGTAAATGGACTCTTACGCTTAACTTTCTTGCTGTCTTCACTCACAACCTTAATTTGTTCACAAATCAGTCTACTTGGATCTTATAATAACTTATAGAGAAGAAAGAAACAAGCTTACGAGCTTTGAGGAGGAGCGTAGAGCCAATGCAACTAAGTGATGGTTACTTGTCAAAGCCTTGATCTTCTTGGTCGAAGCGATATATGATATGGGCACTACATTTATAAAAAAAAAGACAGACATATAAATGCAAAACAGAACTTCAAAATCTTGAACATGTTCACAAGATTTGCAGAAAACTCAAGGACAATTTGGGCTTACCATAACCTTCAGGATCTTTGTTTATGTGCTTTGAAATGGACTCGTTGGCTAGCAGACTCATGTCCGTGAACTGATACTCAACCTATTATTTGAAAAACAATAATCGGTTTCTTGTGACTCAAGAAATGATGGATCTCAATGCTAAAATTGAAATTGAAAGACTAAACCGGAGTCGGTTTGATTCATCGTTATGTGCATGCAATCACGTTAACCGGATAATAATTGTTTATTTTGTTGCAATGAAAACTTAAAAATCATATGATAATCAAAAGTAAAAACCTGTTTGACGATCTTAAGGCGGAGATCTTCGGAGAGCAAATTCTTCGACGAAGAAGACGAGTTCTGATTAGCCGGAAACTGAACCGCCGGATTAGAAATATAAAACGCAGCGGCCGGATCGTGAAGGTGTTGATGTTGAGAAGGATCTCCTCCTCCGACGTAGATCCAATCCGACGACTGAGAACCGACGCCGGTCCCTCCCCCGCCGCATACTCCGCCGCTGCATCCTCCTATGCAACCTCCGTTGTAGTGAAAGCATGGATAGAAGTAACCGGAGATCGGAGAAACCTGCGATGTTGTTGGTGCGGTTGTATGCGATCGCGGTACGAATTCTGGCGCCTGAGCGTTGAACTTGAACGACGACGCCTGAGTGCCGGAAGATCCGCCTCCTCCTCCGTCTAATTCTTTCTTCTCCGTTGTCTCCTTCATGACGGTTTCTACATCTTCTCGCTGCATCTGCGCCATTTCCCTCTCACTCTGCAAAAATCTCTTAACAAAAATATATTTTTTTGTATTTATATTTTAAATTATAAATTCAATCTAAACAATATTAATACTGAGTAGTTTGATCTTGTTTCTGTTTTTTTTTTCTTTTGATTTGATCTCTTCTTCTCTAGTTTTTTTTGTTTTCTCTCACTCTCCCAATAATTCTCAAAACATGGAGAAACTTTTGAAGCCTTGTATTTTCGCGCAAAATATGGATTTTTAACGAGAAAAATAAGCTCCCAGGTTTGACTATGTATTTAACTAAATAATGAAAGATAAACTTAGGCCAATCAAAAATTGATAAATAATATATATATCTGTCGAAAGTCTAAACTACATCATGTTTGCAAACCTCTTTACTTCAACTAATTCCTTTAATGACTTAAAATGATGAGCTTCAAATCACAAACAAGATGTAAACCAAAAGCTTTATTTTTCTTGGAATGAAAATGAATCAATATAACATATCAAAACATAGAAAACATGCATGTTAACCGGTAGAAGTCAATAAAGAACGCAAAAAGCTTTTCCACCATCACCAAAACCGATTATCTTTCACTATACTTTATTTCCGGAATCTTATAAACGAGTATGATCATCCCATGAATATTCATAAAGAAATCTCCAGAAAGCATTTTATAAAATAAAAAATAAATTCAAACTAGAACGGACGTTGTCCTAAACCTTGTTGCCCTAATCCTTGTTGCATTTGCATTGGCAGTGATCCATGTTTCCCTAGTCCTTGTTCCGTTTGCATCTGTGGTTCTTGTAGCACATTGTTAGTTGGGGCAAGACTTAGATTCTGAAAGACTCTTATCATCTCTTCCGGCAATACGCTTACATCAGTAATTCCTAATTGATTCAGTGCATCCTTTATCATCCCGAAGATTTTATCATGTTCCACTTGAATAGTCTTGATAGCTATATTTCAACAAACAAAGGAAAAAAACGGATCCATTTCAAATCTTTCAAGTTTGTTTGCTTCTCACGTCATTAGATTGAAAAAAAATGAAAACTTATAAATGTAATGTTCGATAAGTAGTATTAGTTAGAGGGAAGGTGATTAAACTGATTACCTTGTTCTTGTTTGTAGATAGGAACGCCGAGATCCTTGAGCTTACTAATATCCACCTCGAGAGAGTGGATATCATCTTGTAATTTAAGACATTTAACCGAAAGTGTCTGGGCTTTCTCAATGTATTCACTCATCGGTCGCATGGGAGGAGAACTAATAGAATGGGGAAATTTATCGGAATTTAGTTGAATGACTTTGTTCTAGTTATAGAAAATAATATAAACGTATGCCCAATTAACCAAATTAATCGGAAATTTATCTTTGGAATAACTGTTTTTATTTTTCTTGAATCGTTGTCTTTTCTGAAACTGTTAATCTAACGCATAAACCGATCAATCAAACGCCTAGATACAATAGAGGTATCTCCCAAAAGAATGAAAAATCATAACAAATCGTTAAAAAACAAGGGAAGGAAGAGAGAGTACCTGGTTGATGTTGTTGTGGAAGTGTTCATTGTTGAACAAACTCTCCCAATCTACGATCAATACTATTACCCCTTTGAGTAAATACTTTTATGCAGACTTCTTCCGCCCAAACCCTAGGTCCCGTCCCGTCTTGACTCTTGCGTTTTTTTTTTTCTTTGCCCGTACTTGTATATATGTTAGGGATGGATTGTATATATATGTTATGGATGGAATGAGCACATTCCTATTTTGACACTTCCCCATTGAAGATTGGCCCGTTAAGAGAGAGTCCACCTCGTCACCGACTCAAGAAAAAAGGAAAGATCAAACACTAATATATGTTTTGTTATTTTTTTTTGTTTTTTTCTACCTAATCAATCTCTTTCTCTCTCTCAACTCTTGGGTGGTTACTAAAAGTGAACCACTGTCATTTACTGATTTCACTACAGAACAGTTATAGATCAAGAGTCATGCTTATATAGGGTTTTTTAATCTTGCTGCCTTTTCTTTATTTACATCATTCTCTTACCTTTTTTTTTAACAAAAATCTATGACTAGATTTGACCTGTAACTGTTTTAGCGAATTCAAAATTGCACATGAAAACGATTTAAATTAGCAATCATAATTTCTCTGAACATGTCGACCTTTTCAAAACATTTTGTGACAAAATTGAGTTTATTTGAAGTGATTTTTGCAAGTGACAAAATTATGAGAACCAAAATGAAAATTCAGCATAGCGTTTAAGAAAGATTTTTGTGTCAACCTCCATGGGGAGAGAGAATAAGAGAAGCTTCACTCAATACATGACAGACAAGCAAATGTTCTTTCTGATATTCTCTGACAATGACAGGAGCACTTGTGGGAGGTACCTGAAAAAAGAAAAAGAAATCTTCGATGTTTGAGGACTCAAATGTGATGATCTTGTGGACTTGCAAAGTAGTGAAGTTAAGAATCACTAAGATGATTCATCTTACCATGCCATAGTATGTGATTATCATGGAAATTTAATCTGAAGGAGTAGCATCATACCTGTCATTAGAAAAATCACAAACCGGTTTAGCGGCAGAGAAGGAAAAAGTTCCATTTTTTAAGGATAAACCAGCTTACATGCATGAAGTTAAGAAACTTCAGGTTTGCGTTGTTGGTCAAACTATCTAAGTAGTTTATTATGTCTGTCTCTTCCATGAACTTGAGAAATAGCATTTGGATCACCTAAAGGCAAAAACACGAGAATCCAATTCCAATGTGAGGTAAAGCAAATCAGAGACTGTTAAAGATATGATACTGAAAGAGATAATGCATACCGAGCTCATTGGAGCATATGGAATCCAATTGCACCCTCTCATGAAACTTGTAAGCTTCGAAACATACAAGCACAGGTACACGGAAGGCATTTGCAACCATTGCAACACAAGCAGTCCCAACTCCTGAGTAAACTGTTCCGTTAGACAAAACCAACGAGGCGCCCAAAAACACTTTGGTGACTTCGTGCATGATATACGAAATGGCGTTTATGTCAGTGTATGTACAGTTATTAAGTGTTCAAAGCAAAAACAACACCACTAATGCATATTAGAGTGTGATCTGTAACGTACATGAATTAAGAAAAAGTTATTATAATAGTATAGACCTAACACTTGATAAATTTTAGACATTATCAAAACATCCGTTTGTATATTATTAAATTAGTTTGGTCTCAAGACATAACCATTCTAGTTTTGCCACCATGTACCAAAAAGATATCATTTGAAAGAACATGAGAAGAGTGCACTTGCAAACAAATTCAGAAAAACACAATATGCATGCTTACAAGTCTCAAAATCGATACCTTTTTAGTCTTTAGCTTACCACTGAAGGAGACTAAATCAAGGCCATGGCTTTGCCTATGTCAAACAAAACTTTTCCCAAAATTGGCCGCTTTCCGAAAGAGGCTTTTTTAAAGTCATTGTTCGGTCTTGATGTAGTGGCTGGTCAGAAGTTTTGAGACTGATATGTCTTCGAATGAATCAACTTCAAAGAGTTCGTTCAGCTTCTCATCGCATATAACCCTCCTCTTGTCAGAAGGATCCTAAGTTGCGAAAAAAACTCACAACATTGAAAACTCTCATTAACATTTTCTTTATTTTTCTTGGAATGAAAATGAATCAATATAAAAGATCAAAACATAGAAAACATATTAATCGGTATAAGTCAATAAAGAAAGCAAAATGTTTTTCCACCATCACCAAAACCGATTATCTCTCTCTAAACTTTATTTCCGGAATGAATCTCACAAACGAGCGAGTTTGATCATCCCATGAATATCCATTAAGAAGTCTCCAGAAAGCATTTTATAAAATAAAAAATAAATTCAAACTAGAACGGACGTTGTCCTAAACCTTGTTGCCCTAATCCTTGTTGCGCCTGTCTTGCAGCATTCTTTGTTGCCAATTGACTTTGTATTTGCATACGCCTTTGCAATGCATTTTGTTGCTGTATCAATTGACTTTGGAATTGCCATTGCATTTGCATTTGCAATGAACTTTGTTGCCCTAATCCTTGTTGCGTTTGCGTTGGCACTGATCCATGTAGCCCTAATCCTTGTTGCATTTGTGTTGACAGTGATCCATGTTGCATTTGCGTTGGCAGTGATCCTTGTTGCACTTGCATTGGCGGTGACAATTGTTGCCATCCTGGATGCATTTGCGTTGGCAGTGATCCTGGTTGCATTTGCATTGGCAGTGATACATGTTGCCCTAGTCCTTGTTCCGTTTGCATATGTGGTTCTTGTAGCACATTGTTAGTTGGGGCGAGACTCAGATCCTGAAAAACTCTTATCATCTCTTCCGGCAAAACCCTTACATCGGTAATTCCTGTTTGATTCAGTATATCCTTTATCATCCCTAAGACTTTATCATATTCCACTTCAAGAGTCTTGATAACTACATTTCAACAAACAAAGAAAAAAAGGATCCATTTAAAATCTTTCAGCTAGTTAGTTTGCTTCTCTCAAGTCATTAGGTTTTAAAAAATATATCATATATATATATATATATATTTATGTAGTTAGACGGAAGCTGATTAAATTGATTACCATGTTCCAAGATTTGTTTGGAAATTGGAACGTCGAGATCCTTCATCTTACTCATATCCACCTTGAGAGAGTGAAGATATGCTTGTAGTTTAACACATTTACCAGAAAGTGTCTCGGTTTTCTCAATGTCTTCCATGAAGACCTTCAATGGATCACTCGTCGGTCGCATGGGAGAACTGATATAATGGGGAGAAAAGGTTAGTTTAGTTGAATGATTTTGTTCAGTAAACGCTATTGCCTAACCAATTAATCGGAAATTTATCTTTGTAATCATATATTTTGAATCGTTAATCCAACGCATAAAACCGATTAATCAAACGCCTAGATATATATATATATATATATATATATATATCTCCTAAAAGATTGAAAAATAATAACAAATCGTTAAAAACAAGGGAAGGAAGAGAGAGTACGTGATTGATGTTGTTGTGGTTGTGGAAGTGTTCATCGTTGAACAAAATCTCCAATCTACGATCAATTCTAAACAAACCCTAGTTTTGGTCCTTGTCTTGTTTTTTTGTTCTTTCCCTGGTACTGTACTTATATATATAGTTGTAATTAATATTCACTCTAAGAAAAATAATAGAGATTTTAATGATAAAAAATCCGCAAGTATCCTTTTTTAGCTAAAACAATCCAGTATCTCAGTAACTTGTACCTTTTTTTTTTGGTTAAGGATAATTCTCAAAGATTAGTACTGTACATCGGTTTTGAAAGTACTTCAATCAATTTTTTTAACGAAAATATCGTTCTGTTGCCCATACAGAAAATCTAGATCATTTTAATTTCTTGACATTGAATCATATTTTGAAAGGCTGATGCGAGTTTGGTTCACCGGCCGCTAAGCATTTTCTATCAAAGCTTCAATGAACAAACCCTCGTACATCAATTTTTTAACGAGGACAAATCCAAACAAGTGATATTTTGTTTTTTTGGGTACTATTGTCTTGTCTATATCTAATAATTAAAAAGGTAAAGGATTTAAATAACTAGTTTGGTGACTTTGGTCTCAAAACATATATATCCATTCTAGCTTTGCCACTATATATACCAAAGAGACATCATTTGAAAGAAGATGAGAAGAGTGCACTTGCAAACAAATTCTGAAAAATACAATATGCTTACAAGTCTCAAAATCGATACCTTTTCAGTCTTTAGCTGACCACTGAAGGAGACTAAATCAAGGCTATGGCTTTGCCTATGTCAAACAAAACTTTTGGTTTTTTTTTAAAGTCAATATTCGGTCTTTGATGTAGTGGTTGGTCTCAGAAGTTTCGAGACATATATGTCTTCGAATGAACCAATGAATCAACAACTTCAAAGAGTTCTTTCAGCTTCTCATCGCATATGACTCTCCTCTTATCAGAAGGATCTTAAGTTGTGAAAAATACTCACAACATAGAAAACTCTCACTAACATTTATTTATTTTACTTGGAATGAAAATTTAACCAATATAAAAGATCAAAACGAAGAAAACATATTAATCGGTATAAGTCAATAAAGAAAGCAAAATGTTTTTCCACCATCACCAAAACCGATTATCTCTCTCTCTAAACTTTATTTCCCGGATGAATCTCACAAACGAGTATGATCATCCCATGACTATCCATAAAGAAGTCTTCAGAAAGTATTTTATAAAATAAAAATACTATAACGGACGTTGTCCTAAACCTTGTTGCGCCTGTCTTGCAGCATTCTTGTGTTGCTGTATCAATGGACTTCGCATTTGCAGCCTTTGCAATGCATTTTGTTGCTGTATCAATTGACTTTGGAGTTCCCTTTGCCTTTGCAATAAACTTTGTTGCCATAATCATTGTTGCGTTTGAGTTGGCACTGATCCATGTAGCTCTAACCCTTGTTGCATTTGCATTGGCAGTGATCCTGGTTGCCCTAATCCTTGTTGCATTTGCATTGGGAGTGATCCTGGTTGCCCGAATCCTGGTTGCATTTGCTGTGGCATTGATCCATGTTGCCCTAGTCCTTGTTCCGTTTGCATCTGTGGCTCTTGTAGCACATTGTTAGTTGGGGCGAGACTCAGATTCTGAAAGACTCTTATCATCTCTTCCGGCAAAACCGTTACATCAGCAATTCTTGTTTGATTCAGTAAATCCTTTATCATCCCTAAGACTTTATCATATTCCACTTCAAGAGTCTTGATAACTACATTTCAACAAACAAAGAAAAAAAGGATCCATTAATTTAAGATCTTTCAGTTAGTTAGTTTGCTTCAATCAAGTCATTAGGTTTAAAAAAAAATATATATCATAGATATAATGATGGATCGATGATTAAATTGATTACCGTGTTCCAAGATTTGTTTGGAGATTGTAACGTCGAGATCCTTCATCTTACTCATATCCGCCTTGAGAGAGTGAAGATATGCTTGTAGTTTAACACATTTACCAGAAAGTGTCTGTGTTTTTTCAATGTCTTCCATGAACAACTTCAATGGATCACTCGTCGGTCGCATTGGAGAACTGCTAGAATGGGGAAAAAGGTTAGTTCAGTAAACGCTAAGGCCTAACCATTAATCGTTAATCCAAGGATTGTGCAAGTAGAGTATATGGAATCAACTTGATTGATTTTAGCTTTTACATTTTCCGATTATCAACCTAATCGGAAATTTATCATTGGAATAACTGTTTCATTTTTCTGAATCGTTAATCCAATCCATAAAACCGATTAATCAAACGCCTAGACATAGATATCTCCCAAAAGGTTGAAAAATCATAACAAATCGTTAAAAACAAGGGAAAGAAGAGAGAGAGTACGTGGTTGATGCTGCTGTGGTTGTGAAAGAGTTCATCGCTGAGCAATACTAAGCAAACCCTAGTTTTGGTCCCCGTCTTGTTTGTTGTTCTTCCCCTGGTACTTATATTTATATATGTAGTTGTATTCAATATACCTCTGAGAAATATAAAAGAGATTTTAATGGTAAAAAATCCGCAAGTATCCTTTTCTGGCTAAAAAAATCCCGTTTTGAAAGTACTTCAACTAAATTTTTAAAGAAAAAAATCGTTCTGTCGACAGATTTGCCCATACAGAAAAACTTAGTACTGTAGAGAGATTGAATCATAAATTTCTGATGTGCGTTTGGTTAACCGGCGGCTAAGCATTTTCTATCAAAGCTCCTCAATGGACAAATCCTCGTAAACCAATTTTTCAATGAGCACAAATCCAAACAAGTGATATTTTTGTTTTTTTTATAACTTTTACTGTCTTTTTTTTTTTTTTTTTTTGAACATTATAACTTTTACTGTCTACATCTAATAATTAAAAAGGGAAATGATTTAAATAATTAGTTTGGTGACTTTGATCTCACAACATATCCATTCTAGCTTTTTGCCACTATATACCAAAGAGATATCATTTGAAAGAAGATGAGAAGAGTGCACTTGCAAACAAATTCAGAAAAAACGCCATGCTTACAAGTCTCAAAATCGATACCTTTCTAGTCTTTAACTTACCATGAAAGAGACTAAATCAAGGCCATGGCTTTGCCTATGTCAAACAAAACTTTTACCAAAACTGGCCGCTTTCTCGAAATTATAAAGTTATTGTTCGGTCTTGATGTAGTGGTTGGTCAGAAGTTTTGAGACTGATATGTCTTCGAATGAATCAACTTCAAAGAGCTCTTTCAGCTTCTCATCGCATATGACTCTCCTCTTATCAGAAGGATCCTAAGTTATGAAACAAGTTGTCAAAAAATAGGCAAGAAGGGTTTTATCAAAAAGGAAGAAGTAAGCAGTAAGTGGCACACCTGAAGATCATTCTGTTTTATGTAGTCCCACAATCTCTTAACCACATCTGCCCTTGACAACGAGCTTTCTCCATTATCCAAGAACTTGACGAGAGCGTCTGAAAGTGGAAGGGGAGCAAGAAGAACACAAACTTCTTTCTTCTGCTTTTTATCTTTCCCGTTTACTTCCTCACTCTCTGTTTTTAACAGAATGCACATGCTTTGTTTATACCTTGATTAAGAAAAAAAGGGACAAACTGAAATTGAAATTCATCGAGCCTTCTTACCTCCGTCTGTGTCCATTTTCTGCTTCCCATTTTTTGGAGAGCTAGAGCCAACTGATTCTCCTAGACAAGAGACAAAGAGCAATACGGTTAAAATGCCTAAACCGGGAAAAGATGGTTCCCAGAGAATGTAAGAAGTTTTCAGTCATCAAATACCTGTATTATTATCCTCTAAAGGCCATATGTGCTTGCTCAGATGTTTACTCATTTGGAACATATTGATGGACTCGACCTGGAACAGAGATCGCAATGATTCGTCGCATAGTATTGTGCGTTTATCATTCGGATCTTGCAAATTGTTCTCCTTTATATACCTCCAAAGCATTTTCACAACCTGAAACCATTCACCAAACAACATGTCAAGAAAAAGACAAGGAATTTGGTTATGAAACTTGGATGAAATTTAGGCTCAGGGCTTGAGTTACAGAACAAAGAGAAGCTAATTCACTCCACGTACCTCTGTCCTGGCAAATTCTGTAACACCAGTAAAAGCCTGAAGCTCTGGCGAGAGGCTGCAAACTTTGGTAAAGCCACCTCCTCCTTTTCTCTTGGGCTTCTCCCCTGACTTGGCTGGCCTATTTGGTAGAGGAAACTTTAGTTTATTGTGCAACGATAACTAGTTGGACAAGGAAACAACTGAGAGAGAAAGAGAAAACTAACCTTTTCCTCTTGCGCTTCCGCAGATTCCTAGCTTCCTCTTCACTACCTTCTTCATTATTCTCGTCCACTTCTTCGCTTTTCTCCCTCTTCTCGTCTCTTTCCTCTGATGCATCACCTTCTTCTTCATCTTCGTCTTCTTCTTTCACACTGTTTACACACCCTGAAAAATAAATAACCATTTCATTGTGCTTGGTCTCCTGGTGGTTAACACAAATCCAGGAATTGATGTCCCCAACCCAAAATAATCAAGAAATATTGATGTTCATTGAAGATAAGAATATGTAAGCACCAATGAGGAAAACCGAACAGTTTATTAATAGATTTCCCCACAATTATACATGATTAATCTCTTCAGACACATGAAGCTATCTAACTATTTACGATCAATGGCTGACTGAAGAAGAAGACTATGGATATATAGACATCATATACTCTTAATATGACTGTACCAGAAGCATGAAGTCCATTAAGAATTCAGGAAGACGGAGAAGACAGAGCTCTATGACTAGCATAAACACACAATGAATGTAGAGTATCATGACAAGGAAAATACCATTTGGATCACCTAAGGGCCAAATATGCTTGGACAATGCCTTGTTCATTTGAAACATATTAATGCTCTTCACACGGAACAACGAATGCAGCGGCTCGTCACATAATATCTTCCTCCCATCTTTTGGGTCTTGCAAATTCTTCTCCTTTATGTACTTCCACATCATTTTCACAACCTGAAACCACTCACCATACAAAATGTCAATAAAAGAAAAAAACAAGTTCAGAACCATCCTAGAAAGAAGATGACAGTAATTACCTCGGTTCGAGCTAACTGAGACGTTCCAAGAAACTTGTCAAGCTGTGGAGAAAGCTGACATATTTTGGTAAATCCACCACCTCGTTTCTTGGCCTCCTTCTCTGGCCTAACACATTAATTAAACACAAAACATCAACAAAGTTAATCTCTTTTCAATTGAAAACTAACTCCACACTAATCCAATAATCAATTAACCTATGTTTATTCACCAAGTGGTCACTAATTAGGAATTTTTCGGAAACATTTGTGACTGATTGTATAGGAAATGTTTTGTTTATGATAATTACGAGAAGAGAGAATCCAATTTAACATAAACCACGATGAGTAACCAAGAGAGAGATTACCGTTCTTCCTTCTCTTCATCACTTTCACTTCCATCTCCGTCGTCGTCGTCTTCTTCGACTTCCGCCTCTGGTTGGGTCATTTCATCGGCATTAACGTCTTCTTCTGCCTTAGGGATCTCTGGTTTGTCTTCTACTCCGGTATTGCTCTCGAGAAAAACATCGATTTGATCCCTGATGAATCCCTTCCTATCTGTCAAGTCGAAACCGAAATCCGCCTCTAACTGGCGGCGGACGCTCGCCGGAGTCGCCGTGTCAAGGTCGGAGCTACGGAGGATTTCTCGGAGTCGGGTCACGAGGTCCGTGTCGGAAACCATTTTTCCGTTACCCAAAAATAAAGATTTGCTTTAGAAAATGTACAAAGCGGCTGTGAATGTGATGAAAGGAAAAAACGATGCTTGAGGTGGAATTTGGAAACTAGAGAAAGGGCATTTATGTCATTCCAGTAATGCTCTTTCGGGAATTGTAACGTCGTCGTTTGATCCTTCACTTTTGTTTTCTATTTTCGATAGGGAATTACAGTAAAATGTTTGATATGTAATCTTCACGTACAATGTTCACATGATTTTCAGGAAAATGTTTGATATATAATCTTCTAGTGTTTTTGACGAGCTTCCTATTCCTTGCCTCACAACCGTAAGTAATGAGATACAATTTTTTTTTTGTAAGTCAATTTTTGTATGTTATTTTGATATGTAAGTTGTAAATTACCATTTACTTGGGTTAAACAAAGGAAGATGCGATGCATTTGTTTAAGGTGATGATTGGTTCTCCCGCTACCACCCGCAAACGCAGCGTTTGCGGTTCGTAGCGGTTCTTAGCGTTTTATAACAATCACGACAACCGCTTTCAACCGCTCTATACCACTCTGTACCGCTCTATATCGCTGAAAATCAAAAGCTCCTTTCCGCAAGCGTTTGCGGTTGCGGGCGGTTGCGGTTTGAAAAAAAAAAAAAAAAAACATAATATCTCCAAATTTGGAATAAGGGTATATTTTTTTGAAAAATACCATAATTATGTTTAAAAATTTCGAAAATACCCTAAATTTTTTCTGTTTTGAAAAATACACTTTTAAAATGTAAAAAGTATGTTTTGACGTGATTTAAACAAAAAAATAATAAATAATTACAAATTATAAACGAAAATTTAAAAAAATAATAAACTAATAAGTTTTTTTTCAAATAAATATAGTATATGTTAAACTGAAACAAATTTTAATATTTTGGATCTTTATATAAACAACTTAACCTCATACACATTCAAACCAAATGAAACTTTAAATAAATTAAAACTTTACATATATTTAAAGTTTATAAATTATTAAAAATTTAAAAGTGGAGAAATATATCTTTCATTTTTAATGTTTATCTTTTGAAAAATTTAAATATTTTTGAAACTTTGCATAAACAACTTTAATCTCACCCCATTTAAACTTTATATAAACAATCTTATATTTTTATTAAATTGTTTAAAAAAAACTAAACAGGTAATTAGGATGTTAAAATGATACAAAATTATTATCAAATATTAATATTTTATATTTCTTATTTGAATTTCGTTTTTATTAAATTAGGAATAATCATTTTACATATAAAAAGTGTATTTTTCAAAACCAAAAAAAAAGGGTAGTTTTCAAATTAAAAATTCATCAAAAAATATATTTCAAAAAAAAAATTATTAATATGGTTATAAATGTTTTGAATAATTATATATTATTTTTATTTTAGTAACTTTTGGTTAAACCGCTCTTGCACCCGCTGGCTAACCAGTCAAAAATATCCCGCAAACGCAACCGCTATGAATTGCTATACCAGTCGTACAAACAGCTTTTAATCGCAAACTCCCGCTTCCGCAAACTCCCGCAACCGCAAACTCCCGCAAACCAGTCAGACCCTAAGTGTTTTTTAAAGTGCATTTGTAAGTGCTCTATTGAACTACGAGATTAAGAAAATGAAGAAATCAAGATCTGATAGTAGCCAACGTAATAATAGTGTCATCAACATGAAAAATAAACTTGCGAATACATTTTCTTTAACAAAAAACAAAAAAAAAAACATTTTCTACGGATGAAATGGACAGAGTTTCACCACTGACAAACAAAAAAGAAATGAAGAAACTCATCTCGAACGAAGTAAAAACATAAAGGCTGCTGCGCTTTGACAATTAATAAAACCTAATCATCTTTTTTTGCATGAAGATGATTCCCCTTGGTCGTCGTCTTCTCTGCGTCGTCTGCGTCGTCTCCGGCCTCTTCTTGACGGGCGTTTGCTTGACGGACACGTTGCACTCGGCTGGCAACTTGATCTACCCTTAATCCCTCCACGTCCATGACATCGCGAATATCTGAGGCACTTGCTCCTGCAATAAAGAATGAATGAATCATCAATGCCAGTACAGAAATTCTGTAAATTCATACTTTGAGCTGAGTTAGAGATAGAGAAAAACATACGTTCTAAGCCTCCGAGAAAATTTACGGCCACATCGAATGTTTTTTTCAGCTCGTCAGTCCAAACAATTCTTCTTGGCACTTGCGGTTCTTGTGAAGGAGGAAGAGTCGGAGTGGTCGAGAGCGATTGTGACTTGGAACCTGGTGGTGGCGTGAAGCACACCGGCGGTAGCGAGTAGAGGTCCGTCGAGGGAATAGTGGTTAGTTGATGTGGAAATGACGGTGGTGGAACGGAGGACGATGAAATTGACCGATACAAGTCCCAAATGGGTGTAGAAAAATTGAATGTTGGTGGGAGAGAAGACGATGATGGCGGTGGTGGGAGAGAAGACGATGATGAGGACGGAGGTTGAAGAAGGTTTTGACGGTAGGTACGATAGAGAGCGGTTACTGTTGATCAAGAAGAAGAAAGATTTGAGAAAGAGTCGTAAGAAAATCGAAAAGGTGAAAGTAGAAAACGATACATACCTCTTTCTCTCTCGGAACGCCGAGCTTCGGTGTCATCGTCTTCTTTGTTCTCTTCTTCAAGTTTCTCCAGGAGCTCGTCCAGCTTCGCGATTTTCTCGGAAACTGATGGAATTTTCTCGACTTCATCCAGAAAGTCACCGGGACTCAAATTGACATTAGCCATCGTTTGTTTGCAACGCAAGAAAGAAAGTGATCGATCGCTGTTTTTATAGGGGAATATTCAATCTCGAAAATTACCTCAATAATTACCCCCAAAAAACAAAAAAACACACACGTTACGCAGATGTCATTCAGTTATTTTCCCGATTTCCGTGAATCAAAGTTAGTTAGGGTTTAACGTTGCTGTTTTGGTCGGTGGAATTTCTAGAATCATATGTAAAAGTAATTCTGCATTAACTGTTTGAGTAACTTGCTTCCCTGACGAGTATGTAAAATTTTGTTAATTAATTATATAATGCTCTTTTCTTTCTTTCGTTTGCAAGGATTTTTTGTTACACAAAATTTCGTAGCATTGTTTGCTATATTCTTTAACAACAGCAACAAAAAGAAGAATTTTCTTGTTAGGTTGATTTCTCTAATACGTTTGATTAGTTGATTTATAGGTTACGTATTCATAGTCTTGAAATTTTATCCCAAAAAAAGAAACAAAAAATGTACAAGTGGGAGTGTCTGCATTAACAGAGTCTGGAGTCAATCTATCATGCTGCTGGTGATTTTTCTAACTCTTAACATGGTTTCGAATTACTTTGCTCTTGTTTATACGTTGCATCCTCTCAAATTTCTAGACTAGCAAAAATATATTAACTCCATTGTCAAACTAGTTGCTAAACTAAATTATGCAACTTTCACCATATATATTTGTAGATTGTATTTACAAACTTCACTAATTTATAGAAAAAAAAAAGAAAAAATACTTCCGTTGGAGAGTAAGAGATAATACTAACAAAATTCGAAGAATCAGAAATCTCCAAGGACTAAATTCGATATAAAACAAATCTGCAACCAGCAGACTCTAACGTGAACGTCATTACACGAACTTGATTTCACCAACACGGTTTAATCAGATCCAGAATCCGAACGGAAAACAAAATAAAAAAAACCCTATATAATTCAAAATGAATCTTTAACTTATTTCATCAAATATTTGACACCCTCTTGATCCTTATTTCTTCTTCCGGAGTAGAGTCTGCTTTAACCTACTGTAGCAAAAGTAATACTGAACATATGTCGATGTATTTAGAAACAGTGACCATAGTAAAGTAAACTCACTTTTGTATCGCTTCGATTTTCCTACTCCTCTCGGCGATTTTCTCCATGAGATTTGCTTGGACTGCAAGAATACGGAACACACCAAGATAAATAAGAAGATAATCAAATAGAGAGAGTTTATAACTAAATTGAGATTGATCACAATACCTATATCTAAAACCATAGTCTCCTCTTCAAGATCCTTAATATGGTCGTCAATTATGGATATTATTTCCGAAACTGATTCGAGTTTCGAGATTTCTTTCAGGACCTCAATAGAATCCTTCCTGTGGATTCAATACAAAGGAAATCTTTAGAGAGAAGAAAGGTTTTTTTTTTTAAATCAAAATGGAAACCGAATAAAAATTAAAAACCCTAGATATTAATATACCTCGTCTTCAAGTATCGCGTGTTTCTTGGACGAGGATGACGAATTAGGACTAAACGTGAACGGACTTGTTGGATTTCAAATGAAAAATGCGAATGCACCATCTTGCATATCGATCTATGCCTTCGACTATCTATTGCCTTCAACTCTTTTCTTTGTTGTCTTTGAAATTTTATAGGGTTAAGTTTAATAATATAGATTTTATTTCTCTGCTAATAAGATTATCCTATAGATTTTTTGTAGGATAATCTTGAACAACCAACTAATCGGATCTTCAGTTGTTTAAAATGAGTTTCATTTAATTGCTTTGTTTTCTCTTCTGCGAACATATTCATACTTTATGTTTCGGTATATTGTTTTAAAAAAATTATTTACCAATCAATTCTATTAGAGTTACATGAAAACATTTAAGAATTTACACTGATTGATTTTTCTCGTTAAAATAAATACAGTACATGGTTTTTTCACCTGTCTAAAGAAGAGAAAAAAGGAACATTAGACATCCTTCTTGGACTCTGACTCCATGATCTCCGAGGCGAAGGCACTGAAGGCATACTCCTCTCAGGATTTCTACTTCTTCTGCTCTTTGCTTTTCCCTGCATCAAGAATTTTCACAAACCTCTCTTCTGAATTTATCTGCGAAAAGGCTACGTGATTGATGCTTCAAAATGGAACTATATCTTTACCTTTAATCTAAAATGGTGTAATTCACTTTCAAGTGAACCAAGTTTTGTCTTAAGCTGTTCAAGTGCCTCTTCAGCAATTTCAGGGTTTATGTCTGTAATATCTTCTCCTGTTACACCGGCTGCCTGTGGGAAATTTTGAATCCATACAAAAAATTGTTTAGAATGTAATGTGTTAACATCCTGTTTTGGAGCTTATTATAGTGAAATAAGTATGATGTTCTCTTTACCTTTAGGATACTGGTGGAGAGACATAATAGCTTCTTACCGAGCTGCATTCTATCCTCTTCGGTTTCTTTCAGTTTGGTGTGCATCTTTTGAAAGTTTGAATGTTGGTTCTTCCCGGAAGATGCTCGGTACCAAGCAAGCTCTTCTTTAGCACGAGATATGTTCACGTCTGCTCGTCTTAACTTCAGATTGAGCTCATCAAGCTGAAGTTTTAACACATTGTTTTCTTCCTGTTGCAGATAGATGATAAGAGCCAAAAAGGGTAATCAGTACTAGAATAAAGAAGAGTGATGAAAGAAACACACAGAGAAGTATTGAAAGTTAGAGATGTCTTCTTGCCTTGATTCTACTGTGATCACGAGTTCTCCACTCTGGGTTTTGCTGGGAAGATAGCTTCTTTACTTCTCCTTCAAGTTCCATTACTTTCCTTTTATGACTAACATTCTCCTTCTGTTGAAGGTCAGAAGATTTAACATAATTTCTTTGAAGACTAGTTTACTATAATGCGTAATACTAAAAATCGAAAATTGAAGAGCTAATGTTCCTAATATTACAAACCTTCAGGAATTCGTTTTCTTTCTTGAGCAGTTGTTCATGCTGCCTATGTTCCTCGAGTTCTATCTGCGCAATAACTAAATCAGTCTTCTTTCCTTCGATCTCCTCTATCCATCTGCATCAAGATATCGTAAAGGAAACTATGTTAAAACGTCTGGAAGTAGGCAAAACCCATCTTTCTCTACTGAAAACTTGAAAGAGGGCATCACTTGCTTACCCTTGTCTTTCCTCATTATATTCATTGAGTTGCTGCTTCAGATGAGAAACTTCAAAATCCTATATACAGAAAATTTCATTCAAGAGACATTAGATTATATATATAGTAATGTCTCACTTATTAATTCATTCTCCCTGGAGTTTCAGTTCATAGAAAACATACCATTTCTCTATCTGAATTATTAAGCTGAAGCATCTCTGCTATCTTCACTACTTGCTGACTATCCAATATTGACTGTGTGGAAAGAAAAGAAAAAAAAGAGGTCACTGACTGTACAGTGATAGAAGAGGATTGCCTTATTTTTCTTACAGAAGCTGAGAAGAAAACATGGGCACTAAAAAAAGACTTACAGCACAATTCTGTTTGAGTCCCAGCATAACTCGATTAACATCATGGGTCATGCTATCCACCTTGGCGAGTTTTGAATTCAATAAAAATATCTGGGAGCAGAAAATTCGAGATTACAAGTCAATAAGATTACGGATGCCAAAACGTTATAGGACAAAGTATTGATGACGTTTTCAACTAGTTACCTCTTTCTGCCGGGTTGCAACTACATTTTCAAGCTCCTCAATTCGTAGCCTTGCAGCTGCAAGCTCCTCATCCTTCTCAGATCTCACTTGTTGTGCAATTCCCAACCCTATGCACCTGAAAGGAGAGCCAGAACCCCGAGGCTTTCCTGAACCTTTACTCAGTGAAGAATCAACAGCTTGAGAGACATGGACTTCTGGCTTTACTTGCTCAGCCATTGCCTCCAATTCCTTGAACTGTTTGAAAATGGATCAGTGTAAGTCATGCCAGTCTTTTGGGAAATTTAATAAAGCTAGTCAATCAGTTCGGAACCATTTTTACCTTATGCATGTATTCTCTAGCCTGAGCCTCTGCATGTAAATTTAACTCCGAGATATGTGCACTGAGTTGAGAAATCTGTTGCAGAGTTAATTTATATTTACCATCAGAAATTTTGAGAAGGTCTTAAGAAGTGTGATCACGGTTCAAATGACATGCATTATTACCTCGGTCTTTTGATCAGCCATATTTCTCTTTAGCGCTTCTATATGCTTCTGAGCTTCCTCAAGATCCATATTCTTTTCATCTAATAACCTTTTCATTTCCCCATCAGCATTTATAGTATTTTCCATCTGCTGGCGTATGGTATGAAGCTCCATCTCCAGCTCCTCCCTTTGCATACGCTGTCTTTCAGCTTCGTCTTTGATAACGTTAACCTATTGAAATACGCCTCCATCAGAAAAGTAAACACAACGATTGATTTAAGCTGTTACATAGTAAAGAATGATTAGTTCTAACCTTATTTTCAAGTATATCGATAGTATACTCAAGCTTCTCAACTGATCCCTCTAATAGCTTCACCTCTTCTTCTCTCTGGTCGGCATATATCTTTCTTGATTCAGCAATCTGTGAGAAGAGGAGAAACGAATTTTAGTAAGCATTGAAAAATAAATATGAGAAATTGACATGTTTTCTCAAGTCTAACTGTGTTGTTGTCTACCTCTTGAGCTTCTGTGTATCGAGATTCTATTTCTCTAGCCTCAGCTTCCATCTTCCCGAGTTCTTCTTTCAGATACAAAACCTCATCTTGGAGATTATCCCTGTCATCGATGGACTCATTCAATTTGCTCTGGGTAAACTCAACTGTATCATTCAATTGTCCCAGAGCATTTCTTAGATTAAGGAGCTCCATCTCCATGCTCTCTGATACCTTCTTTGTCTGGATCAGCTCCTCCTCTAGAGAGCTTTTTTCTGCCAAGAGATCTTCAGCTTCTGCTCTTCTTTCTTTATTTTCCGCTGATAGCTTGTTTTGGCACTGCCTTGCCTTTTCAAAATCCGCTTCAAGGTTGCAGATAATTTCTTTGCTATCTTGCAACTGAACTTCAAGCGTTTGAGCGTGAGAAACAGCATCTTCTAGTTCAAAGGTTTTCAAAGCTAGTGTCTTTTCTAAAGCTTCAACACGAACCATGATTTCCTTTGTTTCATCTTTCTTGTCCCTAGAAATGGAAGCAGATTCTTGCAGTAGGCTGAGGTCAAAAGACAACCCCTTTAGAACATCATCCTTTCTTAAAAGCTCATCCTGGAGATTCAGATTCTCAGACAACAAGTCTTGTACATCGATCTGCAAACAATGAACAGTATCTACGAATTCTGAAGCTTTACTGGCATTTTCACATATCAGTTGGAACATTTGGTCAGATATAACCAGAGCATCCCTGGTTAGTTTCTCCAGTATCCTGCTATCTTCATCTAGATGTATGCATTTGGAAATGCTTAACCTCGTGATATCTAGTACTTTAGACTGATCTTCACCAAAATGTTTGAACTTGTGCTTAAGGGAGCTGTTTTCAGTCGTCAACGCAGTGACAGCGTCAGCATAAACTTGTACATCCCTTTCTTTGATCTCCAATTCTTCTGCAAGGACTGACTGGGATTGTTTGAGACTGTAAAGTTCAGAAGCTTTCATCGTCAAATCTTGCTGTAGGCCAGCAACGCGAGACTCCAAGAAGAAGACTCTTTCTCCAAAAACCTTGTTCACTTCGTCAATTTCGGCGATTTTTCTTTGTGCTTCAGTCAGTTTTTGTTTCATTGAATCGGTCTCCAATTTGTTGCTATCAACCAGACAGAGGTCTTTGAGCTCGCTCTCCACCTTGGAAACAAACAATTTCTCTTTAAGATCCTCAACGATGGCATGATGATCAAGAAGCTCTCTGTCCGCAACAGTGAGACAAGAAGTATATTCCTTTACCTTTAGCGCCAGAACAAGTGACTCAACATCCTTTGAGCAGAGATCCATTAAATAAAGCTCAACTTCATTGTCAAAGAAATCCTCTTTCTGCTTCAGCTGCAGCTCTTGCTCCAACAAAGTTTCTGCAAGGTTCCCATTGCTCAGATCTATTTCTTTCATCAAAATATCAAGCCGACACCCCATGCTGTCAGATCTTTGCAACATCAGCTCCTCCTGGTACTGTAAACCTGAAATTTTCTGCTCAAAATTGCTTAAGTTTGTAGTAAGCAGGTTGGTTGCTTCTTCATTTCTTGAAATCCTCTCAAAACCAGTCTTTATATCAGCTAATAGTTTACCCTTAAGAGTTGTAAACATTTCAAGCTCCCCTCTCAACCGTAGATTGTTATCTCTTAATCCGGCAATGGAAGAGTTTGATTCACACAGACCACGCTGAAGCAGACCATTTTCAGTATTGATCCCTGTCACTGTTTCTAACAAAACCCCCATATGGCATAGGTGTAGAACTGAGAGAGCACAATCCTTCATGATGATTTCTGACCAGATATCCTCAAGGAACAATCTAGCTGACTTTGTTTCTGAAACCCAAGACTTTAAGTCAGATAAATCATTGGCCATCCCAGTCAAGGCCTCAGATGATTCATCTTGTACTTGTCTGACAACAGTTTCCAGCTCTTCAACAAGATTTCCTACTCCCATCAAACTCGACTCGAATAGCTTCTCAAGGTACTCAAACTTCTCATTTTCTTTGACATTGATGGATTCCAGCTCCTGCACCTTGTCAACTAAGGCGTTTCTCTCTCCAACCAAGCTGGTTTCCCTTTTCTTCTGTTTTTCCAGGTCAAATTTCATCCTTTCATTCGCTATTATGAGCTCATTGATAGTGATATCTGCTTCTTTAATAATCCCTTGAGCCTCCTCAAATTTCTTCAGAACACACAAGGTTTCTATGTATTCCTGGTCAGCCTTTATCTTCATCTTAGCTAATTCATCCTCCAAAGTCTGTAAAATAGCATAAGAACTTCAGGCAAAAAAAAAGAAAGAAAATTCATAGAACCGGAGGGAGAATGCACAATCGCATGTCTCAGAATGAGGGGAAATTTTTTTGAAATCATGCAAGGGTACACAATTACTTGCCTTAAGTTTATGATCTGTGATTTCCGTCTTGTGATGATATTGTTCTTCCATGTTATTCATCACAGTTTCAAGGTTGCAAAACTGTGCAGCAAGATCGTTCAAGTTGCTTAAGCTTCTTTTCTCAGACGCCTTTAGCTCTTCCTTCTCATCCTGGACTCTGGCCATCTCAAATTGAACTTCCTTTAAGCTTACAAGAGCAGATTCCATTTCTTGCTTTAGCAGTATAATCACTTTACCTCTCTCACTAGACAACTCGCTGCTAACTCTCATGGACTCCGTATGATTTTTGTTTGGAGTCTTCTCTATGCAAGAGGAGACAACTACATTCCTTCCAAATTCCTGTATGAAAAAAGTTTCCAGTAAGGGACTAAGAACATTACAATACATAATAAGGCCTGATTGTTAAAAATAAGAAAAGTTGCAGCTCACCTGTCCTTCACTACAGTGGGCTGGAGAACGTAGTGAATTCTCTGCCTCGGTGTATTTGTCATGTTCTTGACACATGTTTATGCATGATCTCAATCCAGATACGCCACCCTTAAGCTCAGAAAGCTTCTCTTTCATGGCTGAAATGCTAATTTCCTCAATTTCTTCAAGTTTTTGTTCCATAGCAGAAGCATTCTTTTGCTCCTCTAGAAGTTTGCTTCTAAATTCGTCACAGGTTGCTTCCAAATCTTTTACTTGTTCCTTCAGAGAAAGTATTGTTCCAGCAGATTCCTCAAGCTGGAAATCCTTTTGCTTCAACTCAAAAGTATGTTTTTTGGCTACCTCAGAATAACGATTGACAATTACTAGAGAAGCTGTTGCGCATAGTGATGCGTCATAATACCAACTTTCAGCCATCTTCACCTTCTCTTGAAGCCTTGATATGGCCTCTGTTGTTGTGGACAACTGCGATGTCAACAGGAGAACTTGTGTCTCCTTTTCCTCGTACTCTCTCTGGTGCGCTTCATTCATTACTAATGTTGCCCCTCTAAGAGACTTCAACATGGATTCTATATCACATCGCTTTTTATTTGCATCCTCTAAACAGCTTTCAAGATCTTCAATCATTAATTCCCTCTCCGAAATTGTTCTTATCAACCCTCCGACCTGTTCAGATATCCATATCCTTTTATCTGGAAAGGAACCCGAAATTTGGTCAGCCTGGTAACAAGCATCTGCAAGGCCTTCGTTCCCATTCAACAGAATTTCTTCAAGCTCAGATGTGAGAAGTTCCATTTCATTTGATATGAGCTGTAGTTCCATTTCTTTGCTTCTAAGATTTTCTTGCAACTGCTCATTATCCATGGTCATATCTCGCAAGTTATCCTGCAGCTCCTCCATACGAGATTCCAAAAGCTTTACCTGCTTTTCTGTCACGTTTTCTTTTGATTGGAAATTATCGACCTCCTTCTGAAGAACTTCGAGCTCATTCTGCAAACAGACAATCACCTCGGCAGTTGCGGCTTCGGCTTGCCTGTGAATTTCGTCCGCTTCTTCATCTCCACATGCCTTAGAAGCAATATCACTCTTGAACAACATGTTCAACCTCTTCGCTTTCTCAAGAGATGCTTGCATCTTCTTGAGCTTCGTGTTAATTGCATTGTCCTCTACAGGATTATCTTTGAACTCATTGCACTGTTTGGACTTCTTTGCTGGGATGTCAAGCTCTTGCTTTTGTAGAAGCTCAAGATACTTCTCCTTTATTCTCATCAGCTCTACTGCTTCTTCGATTACTATAACATTTTGCGATTCGAGAGCTTCAACTATAGACTTTGTCTCCCCCAGCTCACTGTTTACAGTTTCCTTCTCCTTGCTCATCATAAGTAGCTGATCCTTCAACTCTCCAATATCAAGTTTCAAGCGAACTGCATGTGCCTCCGTATCACCACGTAGTGTTCTTTCCTCATCGAGTATAATTTTTAGTACATCCAAATCAAGCTGTAGTTTGATGATTTCTTCTACATGGTTGACCTGGTGACCATCAAGTGTTTCGTGCTGCTCAACATTTTGAGTTCCCAACAGGGCCTGCAATTGTTTTTGGCAATATTCAACTGTTCAGTGAAAACGCTCAAGGGTAACCTACAGAAACACTATCACAGACGGTTGTGCGGATTAGTAAACCACAATCTTCTTATTGTGCATACCTTTTTTTGGTTCGAAATGCTATGTTCATCAGGTGTGGTAGCTCTGATATCGCTGACCATAGCCTGTAGATCATGGATTTCTCTGCAGAAGATGGGGGAGAAGACTTATCATCACGGCTATAAAGAAAAATAGAACTCCTTTGGGCATGTACAAGGAAAACAAGAATCATCGATCAGATTTGCTAACCTACTAAGCTTTGCATTCTCTTCCAGGCAAGAACCAAGGTTACTTCTGCATTTCTCAAGCTCGTTACAGGTAATTTTTAACTGCGGTGAAAAAGACATCAAGAAACTGAGATTAAAAAGATTGCGAGAAAACAGGAGAAATAACTTCTGAGTAAGATAGTGGATCAACCTCCTCCTGTAGGGAATAATTTTCTTTGCTAATGCGTAATGCATCCTGCGCCAAGGAAAATCCAAAATCCTTTTAGAACAAAATAGAAAATACAACAAGACCAATAACACTCAATATTTAAACACATGGAAAGGGGAAAAAGATGTTACCTCTGGCCCTACTCCATCAGGATGTTTTTGCCAATCAGAGTTTTCATCAAGAAACTGGAAGATCTGCAAAATCAATAGCTAGTGCTAAGTATGGCATTGCAAATGACAAGAAGAGTGAACCATTACCAGGATATTGTGCTAACTAGAGGCACCTGATTTCGAAGATTCGAGACTTCACCCAGTAGAATTTCTCTCTCACCTTCCTCGTAGAACTCTTGAAATCTGCAAATACCATAATACCAGAACTTAAACAAAAAGCACGCACACACATTTTCTCTTATTTCAGCGACGTTTCCAGACAATTTATCACCTTCTTAGTTGATCCAGAAGCCTAATGTTTTCCAGGGCAAAGCGAGTCAATTCAGGATTTTTGTCAATTTTAGCTTGAAGCAACTGAATCTCCTCTGATAACACGTTATTTTCTTCCAGCAAAAACGAATCTGCAGATATCTGGTTGCCAAGAAGTGATTCCAGCCTCTGTATCTTGTCTTCTCGAAACCTGAGCATCATTTTTGTGCTCCTAGTATCTTCCTCTCTTTGTCGAACCTAAAGATAAATTGACATAAATTGATTAAAGCTCTAAAACATAAGTGGGAATAGGAGCAATGTAGGTGAAAAAATTACCAAACGGTTTAGATGCTCAATCTCAGCTTCAAGCTTCTTTATCGAAGCATCAGCCACATGTTCTCTTCTCAATGAGCCAGCGAGTGTTGACTCTAAAGATTTCAACTGAGACATATATAGTTTCAGCGGAATCACAAGTCAGATGCATATGAATCCTCAGTAAAGCCTAATAATCATTATAAAAAAAAATCAAATTTAGTGTACCTGCTTTCTAGACATCCTTACACAGCCTCCAGATTCATACACCAGCGAGTTACCAGTCTGCTGATGTCCTGTCTCGTGCATTTCACTTGATGGAGAATCCACTTGGAATTCTGAAAAGTTGGCTGTTGCTGATCCAAATGACAATGCCCTGTAGATGTTCTGCCGCTTGAGGAGGGAAAGCTCTTCCTGTTCCAGACACAAACACACAACAAATTGTCTTAGCTTATTTAGAGCTTCACAAAAAGAGCACCTCGTTGTAGTTCAAAATGTTAAACCTTTAAAAGTCGGATTTGACGGCGTAATTCCAGGACATCCCCGTTGAAATCTTCGTTTACCACAGCCTAAAGAATTTGAAACATAATGTTTATCCAAAGGCTATTCGTGATATATCTCCCTCAAATCTTACATTATAGATAACAGAGCACTGCAAACTTACATTGTTCTGGATTAGCTTTGCTCGCTGAGCAAATTTAAGAGTGTTTAGAGTCTCTGCTGCACAACTGCCAGTGATAATCGATAGAAGCGATAAGTTGAAGTTCTTTACTGACTGTACGAGTTAATGTAACAACACTAGATCAAATTAGCATTGAAAAGATACCTAACAGAAGGACTGGCATTAGCAATGATCATTGTTTTAGAATTGCCACCCAATGAGTCCTGTAGATAAAATAATTACCGTTATAATGCCATGAAAGGATATATTGCAACTTAAGGGAACAAAGGAAATGAATCAAGTTGTAACCTGAAGAAGAAATGTTAGCCTGGAATCACGATATGGAATATGCCTTGGTTTACCATTTGCAACATCCACAAGAACCATAATTACATGTCTGCAATCAATAATAACAAATTTAACATAATAAGTAATTATGAAAACGATTAATGCAAGTATTTATCTATTCCTTAGTTACCCTAGTGTGGACAATGATTTGTTGATATTAGCAGCTTCTTTTAGGCGGTCACCCTCAGCGCCAGAAGTTTTCTGCCTGTTACAGAATGTAGAATGTAAGGCAAGGTTTCGAAGGAAACACCAAGCAAAAGCACCCAAGGTTTCTAAGGAAATTACCTCTCTGATCCGGCAAGATCAACCAGGTTCAGTCTTGCAAAACGCATATTAGTTGTTGAGTCTTTTTCCCATCTGCTCTCGATCACGCATGTAAATACACTATGTGATCGGCTACTCTCTCTGTTCATATTTGTGGCTCCAACTTTTCGATTCAAAGAACCCTATTGTATACCACAGATAAGATTTCAGGAACAATAAACATAGAACAAAAATGTTTAGAAGACAACAGTACTAACCTGTGTGATAAGTCCTAAGATGTCTTGAACACTCTCTACTTCACACTCAGTGAGATTTTCCACATAGACACCGCTCTTAATGTCCTCTCGAAGCTACAAAATGTGAGAACACATTAGGAAAATAACCCTTGCACATATATGAACTTTCACCAGCAAAAGAATTCAAAATATAAAATCACCTGCAAATTTGTTGAAGACGGTTCAAGAAGGTCAGTGATCTGTTCATTGTAAATCTCAAGGAAAGAGCATTTGCAATTGTATTTAAGTCTCTCGTCTCTTCTGCTCTCTTCCTCCTGCAACAAGAACAATGAGAAAAATATGCGATTAGCAAAGTTAAAAAAAAAACATTGTCTGTAACAGAAATAGAAAAAACAACATCATAAGAGATTTACAGCTTGTATTCTTGCAAACAAAAACTCAAATATCCGTGGCATCATTCCTCTGTTAGGACTTGGTTTAACTTGTAAATTACCGACTTCCCCAAGCATTGTATACGTTTTTCCACTTCCTGTCTGCACAATCCAAACAATTCATCACAAGTTAGTAAATGAAGGCAAATTAATCCAAAGAAGGAAACTGTCTCCACTAGGTACTACTTGGGATTCAAATGATACCTGGCCATATGCAAATATACAACTGTTGTAGCCAGACAAGCAATTCTCCACCATAGGGAGACCAGCAACCCGGAAAAGGGTTTCCTACAAAATTCCAAAAGATTAAAACTTGATTTCTTCTACAAAGAAGAGAAAACCAAATTTTCTGCTTTGGATCTGAGTCTTACCTGGTCAATAGTCTCACAAGCCACATGATCGAACAGAAACCGTGTTTCTGGTGGTCCAGTCCATGCTACACACTGAGAGCTTTCCTGCTTTAAGCACCTAATGTACCCATTTGTACTCTTCTCCATACTATTAAGCGGTCGTACTCGTATAAGAATCTGCAAAACACATTCAATGAGACAAATTCAATAAACAGTCTAGACATTCTTGTGCCTGGAAAGTGAACATAGGGACACAAAATTGGTACCTGTACGTTGTGATCCATCCAGAAAGATGGATCCTCCTTAAGGTCAAAGTGAGGGACTTCAACGGTATTGACGATAGCTGAAACTTGCCCAGAAGAGCCTTTGTACAAGGAGGCATAGCCACCACCAGCTCTAGCACCATCGAGCTTCCCTCTGTAGCAAGATCCCGGAGGCTTAGTTACGCTCTTAGTCGGCGTGTTCTGCGTCGAATTGGACTCCGAGTAGCACGAATTAGCTCTCCCGGCGACTCTGCCGGCTTTAGGAGTCGTGTTCAACGAAGCGTTTGCGACGGAATCGCACTTCTCGCCCCACCCAAACCTGTTTTTGGAGAATGCAGCTGATCGGTGATGCTTGTTGTTATCGGGCGTGCGTAAAGGCAATGGCGGATCTGGGTTGTTGTTCTTAGCTCTGGGCTTAGACGGAGTTCCTTCGATTTTGTTCCGGGTTTCCTTCGGGTTGTTCAGTGGATCCTGGATCGTGTTAAGCGGAGCTCGTGGTAGAGAAGAGGAAGAAGATGAATCGTCGTTGTTGCTGGTTTGGGACAAAAACGAAGATTGGAGATTTTCAGGGATATTCTCGATTTCCTCATCGAGCTTGGTGGAATCTCTACGGGAAAGCTTCACATCCCTCGACATTATAAATACCTGATTTGACACAAATGTGGACAAAAACCAATCAGGATTCACGAAAATGACAAATTTAGAAACTTGGAATCATCACAGCTAAAGCTTAAAAAGGGGGGAAATTTCTCGCCTGTGTAATAAAATTGAGCAACAAAATCCAAAATTTCTCGAGCTACTGAAGTGTTCTGTGTAATCTCACTCACTTACACTCTTTTTTCTCTCTCTCTAGATTCGCATGATTTCAGCAGTAAAGCAGGATGGAGAAAGGGATGTTAACGAAGATGATGGAACGGACGGCTGAGATTGCATCCTATGTTTTGCGTTATGAAGCGGTATTTGAATTTGAATTTTGGAAAGGGGCTTTCTCAAAGAGGCCAGAGGTAGTTTCGTAAATAAGCAACGAGTTTGCTTTTTCAAAAAATAATTCAACGACTAAAAAGATACTGAAAATGGCCCATTCAATTCAAATATTTCGTTGTTAATAGTAAAGTATACATTTGGCTAACGGCTTGCTAAATTGGTTTTTGGAAGACCGAATTATATTATAGCTATTTATATATTTTTTACATTATTTAAGTTTGTGGAATTTTGGTTAAAAAGAAAGAGTAATAAGAGCACTAAAAAGACAAATTGGAAGTCTGGAACTCACATTTTTATTCATCCCATATCACATATAGGTTTTTATTGTCTTGAAATGAGACCTTCAAATCAAAATCTGAAAAACGGATGAGAATCAACTGATACTTAGTCCTTTACATTAGCTTCGTGAAACTTATCTTCTCTATTCAACATTTATCAACAGATTGGCCTAGCTAGAAAACATCTTGGAAAGCATAGTAGACACACACTAAGAGCCAAAGATGCAAATGTGTCGTATCTCTTCTTGAAACCGGTTTCGAAGAAGGAGACTCCAGACAATCTTGACGTTATATTTGGGATCTCCATCAAGAAGAACATTTACAAATTGTACTTTCTTTGACGTTTCTTAAACTTGAAAGTCTTGTGCAAAAGTTTCAAGACTTACATGGCTCCTACATCGTCAATCCAATGTTTTGTCTACAATGGGGTTTGCACACAAAAAGAATAAAGAATTCTAGTTCCAACAATTGTGTATACGACTATATCTCAAAGGAAAAAAAAGTCTTTGGTGGTCTTGAATTTTTATCACTACCTATTTCTTTTAAATTGCAAGTTTCATTTTAAATTTAATTTCTTGTATATTCACACTTGTAAACCTACAAATATATAGATATTTGTCAAATTGGTTTGAATTAGAAAGTGGAAGCAGAACAAAAGCTAAAACATACGTATATTCGTCATCAGTTTTTATTTTATATTTAGAGAATTTTGAATATACTAGGGGAAATAAGTGGATAAGATTGAGAAATCAAAAAAGAAGATGTGGTCGTTAAAGGTCGTCAAGCATCACAAGATTTTCTTACGTTTTCGTAATCCATTTTATGTATTGTATATAGTAGACTTTAGAGTCATTGGACTATGAAAAAAAAAATTTCATGTTGCATGCAATACAAACACGCATTCAACATAATCTCGTCCACGTTGTTAAACAAACATTTTCTTTGCAACTTGGCACCGTTAGGTTTATTATTCAAATATAGAAGTAATTTTTTTTTAATTAAGTGTGCAATATAGATTAAATTTGATTTAGTTAAACATACACCGAATTTCTATTAATATGTCTTAATGGTAAACAAAGTGACTACGTTTTTACACAAATAATTCGATGATCAGTGATCTATTACCCCCCAAAAAAACGGATTTTCAACATATCTTGACGTAGTCATGTTTTAGATATAGAATCTTGAAATGAGATTCTCTTTAATGTCTACTGGTTACTTTTTACATGTTTTCGTAGGTACTAAAATTTAAAAAAATCACCACTAGTTAGAGGGTTAGACATAAAGTTTGATCTTGAAAGATAAAGTTGGAGGGACTTCAACAACTACGACGAAGACACGTGGCGTATGTCTCATGGACTCGTAAACATATGGTTAGCTAATTTTGGTGCTTTGTTTAAGGCTTGAAGCTTAAAGTTTAAGAAAGAATAGTTTAGATGATCCTTGGCTCCTTTCAAGTCGCAACAATCTTCTCTAATCAACTTCTCACTTATGCATTTTTGGGGTTTGGTGCTACGTCCCATCGACGACTATATTGATTTCCATTTCAATCCCACGAGTTAAGTTGAATTACATAATCACCTCAATCTTTGATTTGTAATTCAAAACCCGTAATTATCTTACTTCGGACCACTTTGCTCCTTTTTCCCTAAATAAAGCTAGGGATTGTCCGAGCTAGATTTATGAATATTCGAATAACAGAGTAAGTAATTTGGATTTCATGGTATATATAGCTTTCTTCGATTTGGGTATACTTGATTTGGTTTATTTTGGATTAGTTTTGAATATGAATTAGGAAGATGAAGATCATATGATACTGATAGCAACAAGCCATGTTGTATTTGCAAATATCGCAAATTTAATGACAAATGGATTGAGCTTTATGTAATAAACAACTACCAATCATTCGAGAATAAAGAAATAGTTAATAATCAATTATTTCATGCACTTTATGATCAACGCTTTTTGATTTTTTTTATATTGAGAAACACTTGATTCATCATAATAAACTAATAAAGTGACAACTTACATCACGAGATGTATATGTATGTATACATTAATCACGATCATAGTCAGCCTTACACTCCAAGGGAACATATGAAACTGAAAAGTATTATCTATCCACGCAAGTGAATCCAAATATCTATTAATTATTCAGTCAAAACAACATCAAATTCTCTTGATGTCCTCGTGTCCTTATTGGTGCATAATTTTCGTTCTGATCCATATTCAATGAAACCCGTACATTTTTGACAGTTTGTCTCTTAATCTGAAGAAAATATTATAACGAAAATAATTACTCTTTAGAGAAAACTTTCAAAACTATCAAAATTACATATAGAAAAAGCTCTTTAGTTTTAGATTTAGTGGATTAATTTAGCTAATAATCTTTGTCTCTGTAATAGATATTCTGGTTTACTTTTACAGTTTTACCTATAGGGCTTCAAAATTTGTGGTTGAAATTCTCTTTTCGTACGTACAGTCAACCTTTTCTTTGCATGTTCGTATCTACGATAAATATACTTATATACACAAACATATATACATACGTAACATATATAAATATATACTGACATGCATATACGTACACCTCTATATTTACTCACATGTAAGTAAGGAAATGCCCCCAAAAAATATTGGCTCTTCAGATAAACCAAAGTACAACGAAGCATCTTCCGAGAAAAAATTGCTAGAGAATCAAACGCCACGTGTCATATCAGTCGACCAGTTATTAATTTATCATAATCCATACGAATAATTGTAGGGGCTTGACAAGAGTGTGTATAAATACAACTTGGCTTTTGCAAGCGAAGACTTCACAAAGACAAGAGATCTCAAGACGCGGAGAACATAGAGAGAAGAACCAAAAAACCTCAAAAAGCGCAAAACACAAACCAAAGGAGCAACAAAAAACATTTTTCTTTATCTCCTACAAATTAAACCACAATATGGTATCTCAAAAGCTGGAGATTTGCATCGAATTGGTGAAGATTACCATCCTTTTCGTCACCACCGTGGCTGAATCAGTAGAAGAAGTTGTCCGTAAGTCTCCACCGGCGCTTCCAGCAGTCCACGGTGGTCGCCGGAATAGTTACGCCGACGTTTCCATTCCTCTTGTTGGATTCATGTGATGAGCTTTTTTTTGTTTGGTACAACTTTTTTTATTTTTGACCTCGTTAAATTTAGTAGCTCTCGTGCCATGTGGCGTTTTGAATATTGATTTGTGTATAAGTATAACCAAAAGAATTAATCATGAAGAGTTTACAGATAAATTAAAATCGTCGACGTTTATAATTTTGTGTGTGTTTTAACCGCTTTAACTTTCTTTAAGCTCCTTTGAAGATAATAATCACAAGTTTCATAGTTTTGCAATTACAAAACTCTAGGTATAGTCGTTAATTACCACAAACTCTATACAAGCTTTCCAGAATTATTAATTAATCTATTATTGGCTATTAAACAAAATTTCTCTCTCTCTATATATATATATATATCCATCTATTAGTATTGTATTCAAAGAGAGATTGAGAAAATTAATTAAAGTTTCACACAGAAAAGAAACATCAATTTATATGATGAATGATTTAAGTTAATTGGCTTCTAAAAAAGTAGCATGTGTCGAACTCTTCAAATTGGATTTGGTGTTCTTAACACGAATTCAGGTCGCAGATGAAATATGTAAATATTCTCATCAAATCTAGGTTGGTAAAGTAAGTTTGCTTTCAATTTATTACTTTTAGAAAAACTTTGATTTCACTAAGTTTTTTTTTCCTATATGAAGCGAGTATCTTTCAATAGATGTTAATCTTCTCATGAGCCATAACGCCATGCTAATTAAAGGGGTTTATTTAGTTTGACTTTGATAAGGAATGTCATATGTGAAAGTTGAGTTGCTAATGTTGAAAGTCAAACCTATTACTACAAAGCTGTGTTAAAAAAATCGTCCGTTGAACCGTTTAGGTGGATAAATCGTGACTCGGCATGGTACCGTGGCGTTTAGTGAAAATCGTGAGATACAGTATAGTCAACGAAATTCGAGAAAGTCAACCCCTTTTTTGAAGTAATGACCGTGTCATAAATGGAATCTTTTGGGCCAAATTGCACCCACTAAAGAAAAATCCTTTGTTTTTTACATGTGAACTAGAAAGAATTGCACTATATTGAGTTGTATATTTGGAAGTCAACAGTGAAACGCTGGGTTTTGTGGGAGAGCGTTAATCCTATATGTTCTATCTCTGCTGTTGTATCCATTTCTGTGAACTGTAATTGGTTCACAAGGATAAAAAGTTGTGTATACAGTTTTTATTATTATGTTATATGATTTTCTTCTTAAAAATTCTTTTTCTTACTATTCTTTTGGTATATAAATTTTATATTGATGTGTTACTTATGTTATATATATTTAAATGTTTGAAAAATATATAAATTATAGTTAAAATTTCATCCCCGTTTAATCCCCGCTTAATTCCCGTTTTCTAAAAAATCCCAAATCCCAACCCGACCGCCCGATTAACGATTACCGATGTTTTGAACATAGCTACAAAGTAATGAGTATATACAAAAATGTAAATTTACATAACCATGCATATATCAAAACAAAGTATTGAATAGAAATGTCAAACAATTTCAAGCCAAAGACAAAAGACAGGCACCGAGATCTAACGGCCTAGAAATCGTATCCATGATCATAGTCCTGGATATGTTTCACGTGGTTAGGACGTAGGAGGCTTGTTCTTGATTATCCGAAGCTGAAACTCTTTCATCAATGAGTTGTCTTTCTCGGACACGACAAAGATCCGATTTACAGACCAGAATCTCTCGGGCGTGAGCACAAGACTTGTATCTATCTCTTCGTTGCTGAATAATCGTTGTGACCGCACAAATAACCCCGCCCAATTCCACGTCCTGCAAAATTATATTTATTTATACATGGTGTATTGAAATAAAAAAGTGGGCCTCCAATGGAAAGTGTAGGAGGTTTGTTAGGCCCATGTTCAAACAGGTAATGCAAGGCAAACAGATTTAAGTAAGATGCCATGTTGAGGTGGCCATGGTGTCGCGGAGTTAGGACGATAGTATAGGTTGATGATCAATATAACAAGAATCGACGTAGTGTTCTCTCCATTTTTTTCAACTTATTGATGTTATGATGAAGGAATGTTGCCTTGTTGACAAATTGAACACTTCTAATGTTAATGTCACAAAAATACTATTTGATCATTCTTAAAAGGAATTATAAAAACAGATATAGGCCTGATTGGATGTGGTTGTGGCTTTAGATTTTTTGCTGTAGAGTTTAGGCTGTAGGTTTTAGTGTTGTGGCTTTAGTTTTAAGTGTTGTAAGATTTTTTTTTTTGTAGATTGTGTATTAAATGAAATATTAAAACAAAAAAAATATATAGAAATAAGAGATTAAAAAAAGAATATAGACAAAATAATAAGGAAAGAGAAGAGAGATAATTTAGAGAGCACTAAATTTAGTGCTCTAGAAAAATTGCTTTCTACAGCTACGGAACTTCCATAAATAAATAAAATTGTTCTATGTTTCAAAAATGGAAAAAAAAATAAAATGAGAGCATGATTGGTAATTTTGGAGTGTTGCACAGAGATATAGAGCTGTGGAGAGCAACCACAGCTCCCACCAATCATCCCCATAGTGTACTAGATGGAATCATTTTCTTGACTTGATCCTTGAAAAGTTTCTTTTATTAACTATACTACTAACAAATATTTTTTCTTAATTAACATAAATAAAGTTTCATAATTTTCGTATTTGTAAACATCTTTTGATGTTGTATTTTGTTAGTTTACTTTAACCCATAGCATGTTGACAAAAATAATAGCATGTTTTTCAGAGAGTTCGAAACGCAAGCACCAAATAATAACATGTTTATTTTTTTTGGAAACCTTCTAAAAATAATAACTTCACAAGTCGCAACACAAAGAAAGAAAGAGATTTTCATTTTCTCTCGACTGTAAAATTATCCGTCATCAAGATTTCAAATATTGTAAAACCAACAAAACTTCTAAATGACGTTGTCAACGACCTCTAATTCTATATTAGCTACAATACTTTGCTATTTTCGCATCCTCAAAAACGTTTAGTCTATATAATTTACGTTTGCCAAAATTAGAAAACAAAATCAGTGGTTTCTGTTTGCCTTCTTTCATTATAGGCTTTATCTCCACAACATTCATCTATTAAGCAAGCCGTTAAGCCATTTCCAAGGTTTTTCATCACCATGGCTCCAAAAACAATGGAGAGGCCTTATGGCTGCCTCCTTCTCCTCTTCTTCTTTATACTATCTATTCTTTTTTCTTTCGCAGCAGCTCTCACAGATGAGGAAGCCTCGTTTCTCACGAGACGCCAGCTTTTGGCTTTGTCTGAAAACGGCGATCTTCCCGACGACATGGAGTACGAAGTTGATTTAGACCTCAGTTTTGCTAATAATAGGCTTAAAAGGGCTTACATTGCCCTCCAAGCTTGGAAAAAGGCAATGTACTCTGATCCATTCAAGACTTCGGCTAATTGGGTTGGTTCGAACGTATGTTCTTACAAAGGCGTGTTCTGTGCGCCGGCACTTGATGACCCGAGCATTATGGTTGTAGCGGGAATCGATTTGAACCATGCGGATATAGCCGGTTATTTGCCCCCCGAGCTAGGCCTATTGACCGACGTCGCATTGTTTCACGTAAATACCAACAGATTTTGCGGAGTTATTCCTAAAAGCTTCTCGAAGCTCACGTTGATGTACGAATTCGACGTGAGCAACAACCGTTTCGTTGGTTCATTTCCGATGGTTGCTCTCTCTTGGCCATCTTTGAAGTTCCTTGACATAAGATACAACGACTTTGAAGGGAAATTGCCACCAGAGATCTTCGATAAGGATCTCGACGCCATTTTCTTGAACAACAATAGATTCGAGTCGCTGATCCCGGAGACAATCGGAAAATCGACAGCTTCCGTTGTTACTTTTGCACACAATAAATTCAATGGCTGTATCCCAAAAACAATCGGTCAGATGAAGAACCTCAACGAGATTGTGTTTATTGGGAACAACCTAAGTGGTTGTTTCCCGAACGAGATTGGTTCGTTGAATAACGTGACTGTGTTTGATGCGAGCAGCAACGGATTCGTGGGAAGTTTACCGTCAAGCTTGTCAGGCTTAGCCAACGTGGAACAAATGGATTTCTCGTACAATAAGCTCACTGGATTTGTCACGGACAGTATCTGCAAATTGCCCAAATTGTCGAACTTCACATTTTCTCACAACTTCTTCAACGGAGAAGCTCAGAGTTGTGTTCCCGGGACAAGCCAAGATAAACAGTTTGATGACACAAGCAATTGCTTAGAGAACAGACCAAAGCAAAAGTCAGCTAAAGAATGTTTGCCGGTGGTTAGTCGTCCTATGGATTGCAGTAAAGATAAGTGTGCCGGTGGTGGTGGCGGTGGCGGCTCAAACCCTTCACCTAAGCCAACACCTAATTCACCAAAGACACCAGAGCCTAAACCAGAAATTAACCCACCAAAGGAAGAGCCATCTAAGCCAAAACCAGAGAAATCTCCCAAACCAGAAACGCCTAGCCCAAAACCCGAGACACCAAAATCGCCAGAGCCTTCTAAACCAAAGGAACCTAAGCCAGAGCCACCGAAACAAGAATCTCCTAAACCGGAACAACCAAAACAAGAATCACCAAAACAAGAGCAACCAAAACAAGAATCACCAAAACAAGAGCAACCAAAACAAGAATCTCCTAAACCGGAACAACCAAAGCCTGAATCCCCAAAACAAGAGTCGCCTAAGCAACAAGCACCAAAACCAGAAGAATCTCCAAAATCTGAATCTCCAAAATCAGAGACGCCAAAACCAGAAGAATCACCTAAGCCTGAACCACCGAAGACGGAGACACCAAAAATGGGGTCGCCACCAATGGAACCACCGGTAACAGACTATCCTTATGAAGCATCTCCGATCAAAAAACGTCGTCCTCAACCACCTTCGTCAGAAGAAACACCGTCTCCACAATCTCCACCAGTACACTCTCCACCGCCTCCTGTATTTTCACCTCCTCCTCCAGTACATTCTCCTCCTCCTCCACCACCAGTTCACTCTCCACCACCACCAGTCCATTCTCCTCCTCCTCCCGTCCATTCACCACCACCACCAGTCCACTCTCCACCACCTCCAGTTCATTCTCCACCGCCACCAGTCCACTCTCCTCCTCCCCCAGTCCATTCTCCTCCACCACCCGTCCACTCTCCACCACCACCACCACCAGTTTTCTCTCCACCACCACCTGCACCAATCTACTCTCCTCCACCACCACCACCAGTTCCCTCACCGCCTCCACCAGTCCACTCTCCACCACCACCTCCAGTTCACTCTCCGCCTCCTCCAGTTCACTCCCCACCACCTCCAGTTCATTCTCCACCGCCTCCAGTTCATTCTCCACCTCCTCCGGTCCACTCTCCACCTCCTCCAGTCCACTCTCCTCCACCACCATCACCTATCTACTCTCCTCCTCCTCCAGTTTTCTTACCCCCACCAAAACCTGTAACGTCTCAACCACCGGCAACATCTCCAACGGTAAATGCTCCAACACCTTCACCGGATACAGAAGAATTCTCAGCACCTGTTCAAGCTCCAACCCCAGATTCTGAGTCCATCGAAGCACCATCAGAGTCGGATCACTCCCCAGTGTTCCGTTCGAGTCCTAGTCCAGCACCAATCTCCGAGCCGAATCATGCTCCGACTCCAATTCCCCAGCCAGATCTATCCCCAACTCCATCAAACGAACAAGTCGAAGCACCATCACCATCAACACAAGAAGTTGAAGCACCATCACCATCGACTGAAGAAGTTGAAGCACCATCACCATCAACAGAAGAAGTTGAAGCACCAGAACAATCGGTCGCCACTCCTTCGCCATCGCCATCATCTTCGACTCTACCACCCGTTGTAACTGCACCACCACCGGGAAACAACGACGGCGGCGATGATTTCATCCTCCCACCAAATATTGGACACCAATATGCATCACCACCACCGCCGATGTTCGCAGGCTACTAAACCAAGTTTTTTAATGTTTTACATTTTGGTCCAAAATTTTTCCAGTCTTAAGACAAACAAAAAAATACATTTATAAATTTGACCATTGTAATTTGTAAGTAGATGATTTTAGAAGTGAAATTTCCAAATTGAACCGTAAACATATCTGTAAATCTATGTCGATAGTGTAAATTCATCTCATTCTTTGTGCTTGTATCCATCATCTACCTTTTTGGATTCACTTGTATCTTTTTTTCAAAATATCCATTAGTTTTTCCAAATATTTGTATATATTTATGATTTCATGAATGGTGATAGATATTAGTCTATCCCCTATACGGATACTTTGTATCTGATTGATTTGTTTTTCCATAAGCAAACCTGACTTTTAGCTTGAGTTCTGGTCTTTATTGGCAACTGTCGTATTTTTCAACTATCCTCAAATATATTCAGAACTAAAATCTTTATATTATTAATTGAGAAGTACATTCTAATGTTTGGATACAAGAATTAGAGAAACATCTATTTGGATAGAAGAATAAATGGAAACAAAAGTTGTTTGGATATAAGAATAAGAGAAAAATCTATTTGGATAGAAGAATAAATGGAAAAAATTGTTTGGATACAAGAATAATAACTTAAAATAAACCGATGGTTTAGAAAACTTCCGTTTTCCATCTCTTAAAAATCTGCAAAAAAAAAACTTAACATAATCTAACGATAATTCCAAATCAATAGAATATGCTTTTTGGATTTTCGGGTTTTTATAGACAAGTTCGGGTTTGGGTGAAAATCTGAGACATAATTTTATAGAGATATATATAGAGATATAGAAATTGTTCGGGTTTCTTTGAAAATTTCTGTTCGGGTTAGGTTCAATTTTTTTTTCAGTTTAGGGTTTTCCGGATTTTTTAGATTTCTGGTTTTCGGGTTTAGATATATTAAAAAAATTGAGTATTTTAAAATTTTGATTAGGTATTGGGGTCGGGTTCCGGGTGAAAAAGTTTCCAGATTTTTTTTGTTCAGTCAGGGTTTTCGGGATTTTTTTGATTTCGGATTTTCATGTTTAGACCTATTAAAAAAGTTTGGGTTTTTAAATTTTTTGATTAGGGTTTTTTGTCGGGTTCGGATTTAGGGTTTAAATTTTCTACACAAAACAACAACGTCACACCGCACAAACGTGCGGGTACTCTACTAGTGATTTATTAAATTAAAAATCAAAATTTTGCTTGACTAGATCTCTTTGCTTGAGTATGACGAGAAGTAAGTCAACTTATATGGGAAGAAAATCTTATTAAAACTTGTGTTCAACTAAGAAACTATATTAATTTAGTCCAACTTTCCAATATTAATTTAATTTCATCGTAATACAACGTCGACACTGATACGTATTTTAATTTCTCAATTAAAGTGTAAGTTACTTCGTTGACAAAAAAAAGAAATGTTAGTTACTTCACGATGCGGTAATATCCTTCTGGACCAGCTTAATACTAGTTTTTTATTTTCTTGATACTAGTTTTTAAAATTCATTCAAAACGAGAAATAGTTTCAGTCCTTGAGATCGTGAAAGAAAATGATGGTATATAACCTTTATACTAGTATCTTATCTCATCAATAATGACATACGCATAAAAACAAATATGATTTGGCCATTTTATTTATATTTAATTAAATAAAATGGTATTGGTACTATATAATTACGAACATTCTTGTAGTGGACATCCAAACACCACAGCATAAACTAAACCCCAATCATTTTTACTTCTAACAATGGATGATCTTGATCCAACTTTCATCCAAGCACCAGAGCACAGATCAGATTCAAATTTCATCCCTAACCAACCTGAAGAAATACCAGTTATCGATCTCTCGCGTCTCGGTGACCCTGAAGATGTCCAAAATGTGATCTCGGAGATCGGTGATGCATGTGAAAAATGGGGATTTTTTCAGGTGATCAATCATGGCGTGCCTTGCGACGCAAGGGAGCGTGTGGAGGAAACGGTAAAGACGTTTTTCGATCTGCCTATGGAAGAGAAAATCAAGGTGAAGAGAGACGAAGTGAATCCGGTAGGGTATCATGATGGAGAACACACGAAGAACGTCAGAGATTGGAAAGAAGTTTTTGATGTCTATTTCAAAGATCCAATGGTTATTCCTTCTTCCGCGGATCCTGAAGACGAAGGTTTAAGAGTTGTTTGCAACAAGTGGCCTCAATTTCCTTCTGGTTTCAGGTAATTTTAATTAGATTAAAAAAAAAGTGTTTGTGAGAGATAATGAACAGGGTCCGGTTTAGATGATTTTGAATTGTTTAAACCCTGAATATGCATCTATACATATAGTCAATGGCGGATCTAAACAATTGAAATCAGGGCACTAATACCATCTCCAACCCCTCATGCCATATGTTATTGCAAATGGCAAAAATATAGCAATAGCATTGGGTTTCTCTCCAACCCCTCATGCCATATATCATGCTATAATTTTTTTCCAACTTATTATTAATTGTTAAAACTACTTGATTTCTTCAAATTTTACAAAGTGAATCATTTGTTTTTCTTTTTTTGCAAAAACAACCAGAATTATATTTTTTATTATTATAATATTAAAACAAAATACATCATATTACATAAAAATTATAGAAAACAAAGATTTTAACCTATTGTTTTATGTTTTTTGAATTTCAGTATTTTTAAAAATAAAATTTTAAGTTTATTATGGTTATGTTTTTATATTTCTATGAAATAAATATTATTTATATTTTGAAAAAGTTATGAGTATTGTTTATTTATTTAAATAAATCATAATCAATATAATTAAACTGTTAAATTAAAAGTAATTACAAATTGAAGGACTATTTTATAAATAAAAAAGTTCAATGGCAAAATAGCATATTGCATAATCTCATGCCAAATATAGAAGCAAAAATAGCATGATGCTATTTTGCAATAGCATATGCAATTGGGTTGGAGCAAAAATTATGGCAAAATAGCATATATGTCATATTTAGCATGGGGTTGGAGATGCTCTAATATATATTTGGGTGATTTGCTATAATAACCCACAAAATATTGTAAATAGCCAAAATAGCCTATCAAGAATTTTGAAGATTTTATAAAAAAAATTTCACACAATTATCCTTTTAAAGTCTTCCAAACTTACTCGCAGACTCGGATTTTCTTTTGCTAGTCTGCTATTTTTTTGGCAGACTCAACGTATTTTTGGTAGACTCTATATATTTTTTCGTAGACTCTGTCAAGCTTTGACAAACTATACCAAAATCTTCCAAATTTACTAGCAGACTCGGATTTTATTTTGTTGATCTTCCATTTTTTTTTGTGGATTCTGCATATTTTTAGTAGATTTAAATTTCAGTCTGCTAATCTGTTATTTTGTTAGCAGACACTACATATTTTTGGTAGATTCTGCGTCTTTTTTGTAGACTCTGTCAAGGTTTGGTAGAGTATACCAAAGTCTTCCAAAATTTACTAGCAGACTCGGATTTTAAATTGCTAGTCTTCCATTTTTTTGGTGGATTCTGCGTATTTTTGGTAGATTTAAATTTTACTTTGCTAGTCTACTATTTTATTGGCAGACTCTACGTATTCTTTGTAGACTTTGTTGAGGTTTTGGCAGACTACGTCAAAGTCTTCCAAATTTACTTCGCAGACTTGAATTTTAAACTGCTAGTCTTCCATTTTTTTGGTGGATTATGCGTATTTTTGGTAGACTTAAATTTTACTTTGCTAATCTGCTATTTTATTGGCAGACTCTACATATTCTTTGTAGACTTTGTCGAGTTTTGACAAATTACATTAAAGTCTTCCAAATATATTAGCAGACTTGGATTTTAATCTGCGAATCTTCTACTTTTTGGTGGATTCTGCATATTTTTGGTAAATTTGACTTTTACTCTGCTAATCTGCTATTTAATTAGCAGACTCAACATGTATTTGGTAGACTCTGCATAATTTTTTGTAGACATTGTTGAGATTTGGCAGATTACATCAAAGTCTTTCAAATTTACTAGCATATTCAAATTTCAATGCTAATCTTCTAATTTTTTTTGAATATTACATATTTTTGATAGACTTGAATTTTACACTATTAGTTTGCTATTTTATTAGCATATTCAATATATTTTTGATAGATTTTACATATTTTTTAAGACTATGAGTTTTGGCAAACTACACCATAGTCTTCTAAAATTATCACTATAATTGAATTTTAATCTTCTAATATGATATTTTTCTGTGTTGTTTTGTTAATATTGGATTTTAGTTGATGAAATATTTTCTCGCAAAATTCAGAAAAAGTTACAAACTGAAATCTCATATAGTCAAACATTTTATAAATGTGCAAAAGAAACAAAAATGAAAAGAAGTAGAATAGATAGAGAATCAATTTCAATGATAAATACCATAAATGAAAAAATTGAGTTCGACAAAAAAATTGCTGTTAGACCAAATATACATTACCATGAAATTTGATAAAATAAAAATAATCAATTGATTTGAAATTAAAAGTTATTTATTTCTTATTTTATTTTTCTTTTATTTATTTATTAACTAAAACTAATTTGTTATTGTTCAAATTAAATGAATAGTTATGTGTAATTTACAAAAACGAAATTAAAAAAATAATTATAGTTAAAAGGATAAAACTGGAATTATACATCACTGCTTAAATGATTAATAGGTTATATGACTAATAAAAATATAAATAGATTATTATAGCTATTTCTTATAAAAAAGAGGTTATATTAGATAATTTTCACTATATATTTTTCATAATATCAATATCAATATCCAGATAGTATATATTTTTGGGAATTTTAGTTATATGATCTTAAACATGAACTTGGTATTGTCATGAGTTTATTTTCACTTAATTATGAACTTTACTAAAAATTACTCATCATATTGTAGGTTAATGACATCACATATATAGCATAATATGCAGTCAGTTTTCTGTAAGCAAAATAATTACTATTTTTATTTTCATTCTCATTCTTATTTTTTTCTTTTCCACTATTGATCTACTCAAACAATAAATAGAAGTAACTTGTCACCAAAATGTTCACAACATAAGATCTACTTTGTACTTTTAAGTTTTAACAAATCTGTCGGAGGCACGTGAACCCTATCCTCCAATATAGCCACACAAAAGCATACAATAATTCGATGCAAATATATTTTACTGTTCTTTTTAATTATGTAAGCTAATCGCTTTCTTTTTTTGTCTTTTTTTTTTCTACTAATTTTAGGGAAGCATGTGAAGAATATGCAACTCACGCAGAAAAACTAGCGTTAAAGCTTTTAGAACTCATCTCATTAAGCTTAGGCTTACCGAAAAAGCGTTTTCATGATTACTTCAAAGAACAAATGAGTTTTTTTAGGATAAATCATTACCCACCGTGTCCACGACCTGACCTAGCTTTAGGTGTCGGCCACCACAAAGATGCAGATGTCATAAGTCTATTGGCTCAAGACGAAGTTGGAGGATTACAAGTTAGTCGTAGATCAGACGGTGTTTGGTTTCCAATTAGACCTGTCCCCAATGCTCTTGTCATCAATATTGGCAATTGTATGGAGGTAATATGATAAATATCATTTCTCATACTCTTAACATTGACACTATTAGTTTATAATGACTGCTATAATGATAACATACAGATATGGACGAATGATAAGTATTGGAGCGCAGAACATAGAGTGGTGGTTAACACAACAAGAGAAAGATACTCAATACCGTTCTTCTTGCTGCCTTCACATGATGTAGAAGTGAAGCCATTCGAAGAGCTTGTTAGTTCTCAAAATCCTCCAAGATACAAAGGATATAAATGGGGTAAGTTTTATGTCAGCAGAAATAAAAGCGATTTTAGAAAACTTGAAGTCCAAAACATTCAAATCGATGACTTCAAAGTTGTAACTTAATAATACTAGTTCTATGTATCGACCTATTTTTTACCGCAAGGGTAATATTAATGTAAGTCTTTTTATTTTATTTTTTTGCCAGCAAACTGGAGATTACATTTTATCAAAATAATCAACTAAAACAAGGAAAACAACACGTATTGAACAAAATACCCTATTTTTTTTAATAAATTTGGAAAATACCTTAGATTTGTTTTTTTTTTTTTTAAATACACTTTTTAGTTGTAAAAAAAACTATTTTGATCTTATTCAGACATAAGATTTAATCTTATATATAAAACTTGGTCACTCTCTCTAGCTGTTTCACATGTTATCACCGGAGAGATTGCCAAGTAACAATCCAGAAAAAAAAAATCGAAAACACTTCACAACGGATAAATAGATCGTTTGGTCAGCGATGGCGAGGCAGAGGACGCTGATTCGGTTGTTCTTGATCCATAGCAGAGCGAAATAGATCATCCAATTCTCAACGATTTTTTTGTGCCAAAAGTGCAAGTAACCGATAGATTTGTTACCGTTCTTTCAGCTTCATCGTACACATTGTTGTTAAGAAGGGATGCCTCTTACATTTTCCATATTCCATAACATGTTATATTTTGATCATCCAATTGTTTAAAGCATGTTATGGATCATTCTTAACTATCTTTTGGATGATCAATAAAATTTTCTTTTGTTTTTCATCGTACACGTTGTCTTTTGTTTTCTTTTCTGGGAAAATTTTATTGGAGGTGGTTCAGATAATTTTTTTTTTAAGAAAGGTGCTTATAGGATGCTTAACATATATTTTATTATTAAAGTTGTTTTAAGCACCTCTTTTAAGAGTAATTTGTTTTCTTTACTCCAATGGAAGAATCTTATTGGGGGTATTTAAGAGAAACAAAATTAAAAAATTCATTTTACAAATCCCTAATATATTAAAAGAGAAGACAACTATAAAAACAACCTTTTACTTATATGTTATTTTCAATTATATCATGCTAATGTGTCATCATATGCTTCACTTTCAAGGACTTTATAACTTAAGGTTGCATTTATTAGAGTATTTATACAATATGTCATTGTATTAATTTGGTTAGAGAATAGTTTATATCAATTATTTATACAAATTTCAGTATTTAATCATAAAGATATTTTTATTCTTTCCATATCTTATTAAATAAATCAAAATTGTTTTCTTAAATACTATATTTTTCTCTTGATTGGACTAAATTTTATAAAAAAAATAAATCATCACATTATACATATATTAAAAAAATGTACATTTGATATCAATTTATATTATTTTCATCATTATTTTGGAAAACATACATTTTTTTAATATATGAGATATTTATATCAAGATATTAATAATTACAAATATTCTTATTCATATTTTTTTGTTAGAGAACATAAATTGAAAATATACAAATTCAGAAATCATCACCCCGTATAGGACACGGGTCAAACCCTAGTTATAATGTTATTGATGAATAAAATATAAAATACATTGCATTAATTGAAATATGAAACATATTTGACATACAAATAATTCAAATCGTATATTTCGAAATCATAACGAAAAGGAAGACTGAGTCGAAATCTTGACAATTTGTGTAGAAGAAAAACCATCAACATTGGCAATATACTATTTTTCAAAAAAAAATAAAAACCATTAACATTGGCAATTTTCAATCAAGTGATAAACTAGTTGTGTTTGTTTCCGATTAAACTTGCCTGTCCCTAATGCTCTTGTCATCAACACTGGCAATTTTAATATTGTTGTTCAAAATTCTAAGCAACATTGAAAAGCAAGACTTCATAATAATTATGAAACTGATAATTATAACTATGAATAAATGAAAAGTATTGGACTGCATAAGAGAACACAGAGTAGCGGCGGTGAACACAATAAGAGAGATACTTACCAACCATCCTTATTGATGCCATGAGCCCATGACATAATGTGGTCCATGTGAAAGTGAAGTCATTAGAGGAGTAAGGACATTATCTGTTTACACAAAACTGTAACTAAAATAAAATTAATTGTTTACAGAAATTAGTCTAGATTCATTTTCGTAGGACAGAAAACTAAGTCTACGTGGCATCATCCCTATAAACCAACCCAACCGATATCTCCAAAGCCCAGAGCCTACCAAATCATCAAGAAGAACAAAAAACGCCATGGGAGGACTCGACGAAGCTTTCATCCAAGCTCCAGAACACAGACCAACCACTCATCTCACGAACTCCGGTGATTTCATTTTCTCCGACGAGATCCCGACCATCGACCTCTCTTCTCTCGGAGATCCAGACTGCGACAAGACGGCGATCGCGACAGAGATTGCAAAAGCTTGCGAGAGATGGGGATTTTTCCAGGTGATCAACCACGGCTTGCCGTCGGATTTAAGGCGTCTGGTAGAGAAAGCAGCGGCGGATTTTTTCAATCTAGCGTCGGAGGAGAAGAGAAGAGTGAAAAGGGACGAAGTTAATCCTATGGGTTATCACGACGAGGAACACACTAAGAACGTTCGAGATTGGAAAGAAATTTTCGACTTCTTCTTGCAGGATCCGACGATCGTTCCGGCGACTCCGGAGCCGGAGGATACCGAATTCAGAAAGCTCACGAACCAGTGGCCTCAAAGCCCTTCTGATTTCAGGTGATCATTTTCATTGTCGCATTCAAATTGAAGAATACATTATCGTTATAATCAAGAACATCTAAAAACGGTTAAACAAGAGTTTAAGGCCCATTGGGCCTTACTAGAGTCCATTTACTATGGTTTAATGATGCTAATTATGTGTGAGTAGAGAGGTGTGCCAAGAATATGCAAGAGAAGTTGAGAAGTTAGCTTTCAAGCTTTTGGAACTTATCTCGCTTAGCTTAGGTTTGTCTGGTGATCGGTTAAAGGGTTACTTCAAGGAGCAAACAAGCTTTTTGAGGTTCAACCATTACCCTTCTTGCCCGAATCCCGAGCTAGCATTAGGCGTTGGACGACACAAAGACGGAGGAGCTTTAACCGTCTTGGCCCAAGATAGTGTAGGTGGATTACAAGTGAGCCGTAGATCGGATGGACAATGGATCTCAGTGAAACCGATCACAGATGCTTTGATCATTAACATTGGCAATTGTATGCAGGTAAAATTTTTATCCCAAAACCAATTAGTGATCAATATGTATATCTTTGATGATACCATATTCAAATTCAGTGACATTTGTGGAGTAGGTGTGGACAAATGACAAGTATTGGAGTGCAGAACATAGAGTGGTAGTGAACACAAGCAAAGAGAGATTCTCAATACCATTCTTCTTTTTCCCATCGCATGAAGCCAACATTGAGCCATTGGAGGAGCTTATAAGTGAAGAAAACCCGCCTTGTTACAAAATGTACAATTGGGGCAAGTTCTTTGTGTCAAGGAACAGAAGTGATTTCAAGAAGCTCCAAGTTGAGAACATCCAGATTGATCACTTCAAGGCTTAATAAACCACATTATTATGTTCATTAGCTAAATATTTCTGAATAACGTGTCGGGATTTTATTGTTTATTTATGAACTTGACGACGACCCATGTTAAATATACTTCTCCATTAATATTACTGTCCATAAGACCATAACTTAAACACACAAATCCTCAGAGCACAGTGTATTTAAAGAGAGATTTTCATTTTTCAATACCATTCTTCTTCACAAACAGCCAACGTTAAACCATTAGAGGAGCTTATACACCAACAAGACCGGCCTTGTTGCAAAGAATATTAAATTAAGAAAAGTTGTGTTTAAGGCGACACAAATGATTTTAAGACGCACCAAGTTAGCGTATACATTCATGTGAATGATTATCACTCTAATTATTCAAATTATGTCAACTAGGAATACATATATACTGTATACACACACACACGTTTCCTACCGAAATCTTGTTTACATGCATTTTGTTTCCTTATAATTGAATAAGTGCTTTCTGAAATGCATGCGAGATTGGAATCTACTTTTGGATTTTGTTTTGTTTGCTGGTAAGAAGCAAAATGAAAATAACATAAATACCACAATTGACTTAACTCCAAAGTTTAGTAAGATGAAACCCGAACAACCGCTTTCTATATGATATGCAAATAAATGAAGTAACTAAAATTGTGCAAAATATGATCACTCATGAAAATGAACAAAATAAACTTGGGTCAATGATTAAAAACGCAGAGAAACCAAAAAGAGTAAGAGTTATTATTTTTTTTTCTCTCTTTCTAGATGATTCTCAATAGGATCATAACGTTCCCAGGTTTTCTTTCCAAAGATGAATTTATGCAAAAGATTTCAGGTTTTGTCCCTCTCATTAAACCTCCAAATTTCAAAATTTTCCTCCCTGACATTGTTGTAAGCCGCTAGAGCCAGTCCTCCTAGTTTCATTAGACGTTTGGTAGGCAAGGATACTACCTCAATGGGAAGGTCAAGTAACTCAATCTTCTCATTTATCATCTCGAAAGAGACAACCAAATCATCATATATTCCAATTACATCCTTGCAACGTTCTGATAAAAAATATATGTGATTCTCTATGTTGATGCAGATTCTATTTGGAAATTCGATCTTCAGGTCAGCCTCAATCAGTTTCCAGGCGGCATTGTCACTATGAAATGCCCATAAATTTGAAATAAAACTCTGATCGACTTCATCACTTGTCACTAGCGACATCACGGTAAATTTATCTCCCCACTTGCCTACATATTCCACACTGTTCACTCTGTTCTTGCTTGGTAACTTTGGTGTTGATACTTTGTCCTTTGTATCCATTGATCACCACCTGACCAAGTGTCATTAGTTTCTTCTCAGCTTCGAATTCTCTATGAACCACCATCAATGCTTCTTCTTCTTCAACATGATCTTGTTTGACCAGTAAGTATTCCTGTTTGTCACTGTTAAATGGTTACTGCAAGGAGCAAACAAGCTTTTTGAGGTTTAACCATTATACTCCTTTCCCGAACCCCGAGCTAGCGCTAGGCGTTGGACGACACAAAGACGGAGGAAATCTAACATTCTTGGCCCAAGATAGTTTAGGTGGCTTACAAGTGAGCTGCAGATCGGATGGGCAATGGATCTCAGTGAAACCGATCACAAATGCTTTGCAAACGGGGGTAGTAAAATAATCCCTATGAGTGGTTAGCTATAATGACTAAGAAAGATCAAGAGAGATATGAAAGTCATCAGGATGCTGCATTGCAATGTTCATAGACACGACCACCTAATGGTTTCTTCAAATGCCACTTAACTATGATGATGCGTATAATTACAACACAGTCAGCACCTTTGGAGGCTTATGGTAAGGCACTATTTATGGCTATTCAGATTGTTAAAACCATGTGATATGCTACTCGGTTTGGTTTGAAAGAAGGTGAATATGATCAGTTTTTTTTTTGTTAAGAATCTTAATTGAGTTGATGTTGACTACTACAAACATCTACAATCTCCGTTAAAGACATCAGAATGTGGGCATTGAAGTTCATACACACCAATAAATATTTCAATGAGTCGCTCATAACTTGGCAAGGAAAAGTATTTTAAGTTTTTTTGTTCTATTCAAGTTGTTTTCTTTGTGTAAAGACGATGGTAGTTCTCAATTCATATAATAAAATGATTCTCTTCGGAACAAAGAAAGAGTATCAAATTTTGCTCATAAGGCAATAATATAAAAAAGAAACAAAATATTTAAATGAAAATTAAATTAAAAGAAACAAATACTGTATTACTCCCTCCGTTTTATATTATTTGATGTTTTAGCTTTTTTCATTTGTTCTTTATTATTTGATGTTTTAGAGTATAAAATATATTTTTGGTTATTTAATGCAACAAAAATGCAAACTTCAAGATAATTCTATAATTTTTATTGGTTAATAGTTATTTAAAATTAAAAAGTAATATACTAATAATTAGACATTAATTGTTTCTTAATCTATGTAAAAACCATATAATATCAAATAATATGGAACGGAGGAACTATTAAATTTGCAAAACAATAAAAGGAGAGAAAAAAAAAAAAAAGATGGTCGAAAAAGGGGAGTAGGTGGGGGCGGTCGGCTTTTTGATTAGTTAAAAAATCAGTAAACCACACGAGTGACCACAACCGATTCGACTCACCGAGTGAAACACACAGATTCAACTCGGTCTCGAGCTACAAGTTGGTTTTAAAAACCATTTTTTATTCTTTTTCATTTTCTCTTTTTTTTTTGGTTTGGTTGGGTCACTCAGGTCAGGTGTAAAAGAAAAGAGAGTGTTGCAAGTTGTAAACACCCCCTTTGACCATAATCAAAGCTTCAGATCTGAAAGGTTCTCTCAGTCTCTGTCTGCGTATTCTCCGGCGTCGTTTCATGATCTGACTTGGGTCTCTTCTTTTTTCTCTTTCTCCTCTTTACTTGGTCACTCTTGTTTATCTGAACATGCCACGCCCTTTCTTCCACAAGTTGATTTTCTCATCCACTATCCAAGAAAAGCGTCTGGTAAGTTGTAACTCCCTCTCCTCCTCTTCTTCTTCCTTGTATTCCAAAATCTCTTCTTTTCTCTCCTTCTGTGTTTCAAAGTTTTGATTTTTGTGCGAAATTGAGAGCTTTCAGTATTGGAATCTGGTGTCGAGTTTGCAAGTCTATGCGTTTTTTTAATTCTTTATGCTGTGACACTTGTCTTGATCTCTTCAGTTAAATTGTCTTGATTCTTTGTAGTAATTGGGTTAAAGCTTGTATTTTTCAGTTTTGGGAGCTGAATAATTGAGTTAGGAAGATTGAAAAGTTTCATTTTGTATAATTTCTTCTTATGGTCATTGCTTTGGTTTGGTGGAAAGTTCGGGTTTGGAGAAATCCACATCTGGTCTCGGATTTTGATTAGGATATCAATGTTCTCTGACAGCAAATTGAGTGTAGTTTGGTAATGTGTTTCAAGTGAGTTGACTTCTGATAATGATAATATGTATGATCCTGTCAGATTAAATGCAACTCATGAAATGAAAACGTTGAGATCTGTTTTGTTTACTCTGTTTTTGACCGCGGTTATTGATTCCTTGACCTTTTTTTATAAGGCCTCTCTCTATATGTTTATGCTTTAAGTTTCTCTGTTTTCTTCCTTTAGATAAAAGTGTTATTTTGTGTGTGTGTGGAGGAACAAAAGTACATTTATGGTTTTATTTTGCACAATAGATGATACAGTGGTTAGTCATTACTTTCTGCAGATTTTCCCCAAGAAAGTTTGTGGATTGTTATGAATTTGGCACATAAGTAAAGAGATTTGGCATATGATATATCATATATGTGATAAGATCATAGGAGTCACATAATCACTCTAGTCAAAGATAAATGTGCATTGTTATACATGTATAGTAGTGGACTGTGTGTGTCTCTTTGTTGATGCCTTCAAAAACTGAAACATGACCTTTTATATCTTCTTCTTGCATTTCCGGTGTGCTTGTTGTGCAGAGAGTACCAGATAAGTTTGTGAGTAAATTCAAGGATGAGCTATCGGTAGCCGTAGCACTCACAGTACCTGATGGTCATGTTTGGCGTGTAGGACTAAGGAAAGCTGACAACAAAATCTGGTTCCAAGATGGTTGGCAAGAGTTTGTCGACCGTTACTCCATCCGCATTGGTTACCTCTTGATTTTTAGATACGAAGGAAACTCTGCCTTCAGCGTCTACATTTTCAACCTCTCCCACTCCGAGATCAATTACCACTCCACCGGTCTCATGGACTCTGCTCACAACCACTTCAAACGCGCCCGCTTGTTCGAAGACCTCGAGGATGAAGACGCCGAGGTCATCTATCCTCTGTCCGTCTACCCTTCTCCTCTTCCTCCTGACTCTACTGCCCCTGCCAATAAAGGGTATCCTAGCTCAGCCATCCAAACCTTGTTCACTGGCTCTGTCAAAGGTGATTGCTTTACTCTTTATCTTTCTTGTTAACCTCTTTTAAGGCTTGATGGTTGATGTTTCCTTTCTTTTCACAGCTGAAGAGCCAACGCCAACCCCTAAAGTTGCTAAAAAGAGAGGGAGGAAGAAGAAAAACGCTGACCCTGGTAAGCATTTTTTTTTTACTCTTTTAATGTCTCTTGTTAAGAGGAATCCAGATCCTCATGAGATTTCTTTATGATATAGAGGAAATAAACTCATCTGCGCCGCGCGATGATGACCCTGAGAACCGTTCAAAGTTCTACGAGAGTGCCTCTGCGAGGAAGAGAACCGTGACTGCAGAAGAGAGAGAGAGGGCCATCAACGCAGCCAAAACGTTCGAGCCAACAAACCCTTTCTTCAGAGTTGTTCTACGACCATCTTATCTATACAGAGGTTGCATCATGGTAAATATAAAAACAAACATTTTTACTGCATTTTGAGGATCAGGTGAAAAAGCCAAATCTCTCTGCACAATGGTAATCTAAAAAAAGTCTTTTCTTTTTGTTGTTATTCTGTTTCTTTCAAACAGTATCTTCCCTCTGGTTTTGCTGAGAAGTACTTAAGTGGGATCTCCGGATTCATCAAGGTCCAGCTCGCGGAGAAACAATGGCCTGTGCGGTGTCTCTACAAAGCCGGGAGAGCCAAATTCAGTCAAGGATGGTACGAGTTCACTCTTGAGAACAACCTAGGAGAAGGTGACGTGTGTGTGTTCGAGCTGCTCAGAACCAGAGATTTCGTTCTCAAAGTGACGGCCTTTCGAGTCAACGAGTACGTCTGAAACAACAAACAAAGATCACTCACTGTAGGTATTATGAGTGTGAAATCGATCTCTGCAGTGTGGTGGAAAATTCAAAGTACAATGTCGTGTAGGAGGAAATGTCTTAATTTAAAAACAACTAAAAACTCTTCTCTTTTGTGTCATTTGCGTCAAGTGTCTCTCTTTTTTTCTTTCTTCATAGTGTTTTCGATGTGGATAAGCTTGTTTTACTATATATAACCTTGGAGTGGAACTCAAATTGTTTGAGTAGAAGAAAGTTAGGGTTTTAAGAAGTTTGTAAATACCTAATCTCCATCAGTTTGTGAGTGACCAAGAAGATGATATGATGATGAAGATGGGTTTGTGTTGTTGTGGATTCCTCGTCTTCTCTTTATCATCTCCTCGCTTTTGTTAATCAGATTTGGTGCGTATGAGCTCGGTTTTACAAGGAACAAGATTGTTCTCCTTGTTGCATCAGAATTCGAAAGCCTTAATTCAGGCTAAGCAAATCCATGCTCAATTGATCATCAATGGCTGCCGAGACAATTCTCTCTTCGGCAAACTCGTAGGCCATTACTGCTCGAAGCCATCGCCAGAAAGCTCAAAGCTTGCTCATTTACTGGTGTTCCCTCGATTCCGTCACCATCCTGACAAGTTTCTCTTCAACACACTGCTCAAATGCAGCAAACCAGAGGACTCGATTCGGATTTTCGCTAACTGGGCATCGAAAAGTTCGTTGCTTTACCTCAACGAGCGCACGTTTGTCTTCCTTCTCGGCGCTTGTGCTAGGTCAGCTTCGGCGTCGCGGGTCGGTAGGATCGTTCATGGGATGATTATAAAGCTTGGGTTTTTCTCTGAATCTGAATTGATCGGAACCACTCTGCTCCATTTCTACGCGAAGAACGGAGATTTACGTTACGCGAGGAAAGTGTTCGACGAAATGCCTGAGAGAACCTCTGTCACATGGAACGCGATGATCGGAGGTTATTGTTCGCGTAAGGACAAAGGGAATCACAACGCGAGGAAAGCTATGATTCTGTTTCGGAGATTCTCAAGCTGTGGCGGTGGTGATGATGGAGTGAGACCTACCGATACAACCATGGTTTGTGTTCTTTCAGCCATTGCTCAGACGGGTTTGCTAGAGATTGGCTCTCTTGTCCATGGTTACATTGAGAAACTCGGTTTCTCACCCGAAGTCGATGTCTTTGTTGGTACTGGACTAGTAGACATGTACTCGAAATGCGGCTGCTTGAACAGCGCTATCTCCGTGTTCGAGCTGATGAGAGTGAAGAATGTCTTGACATGGACTTCAATGGCAACAGGGCTAGCTCTCAACGGGAGAGGAAACGAAACGCCGGAACTCCTAAACCGGATGGCGGAATCTGGGATTAAACCGAACGAAGTAACGTTCACTAGCTTGCTTTCGGCTTATCGACATATAGGTCTTGTTCAAGAAGGGCTCGAGTTGTTTCAGAGCATGAGGACAAGGTTTGGTGTCACGCCGGTGATTCAACACTACGGGTGCATAGTTGATCTTCTCGGTAAAGCAGGGCGGTTGCAAGAAGCGTATGAATTTGTATTAGCTTTGCCTGTAAGACCTGACGCTATCTTGTTGAGAAGTCTCTGCAATGCCTGTAGCATATATGGAGAGAGTGTGATGGGTGAAGAAGTTGGAAAGGCTCTTTTGGAGATGGAACACAAGGAGAAGAAGGTTTCAGGTTCTGAGTGTGAAGATTATGTCGCTTTGTCGAATTTGTTAGCTTCTGAAGGGAAATGGGTAGAGGTAGAGAAGCTGCGGAAAGAGATGAAAGAGAGACGAATCAGAACAAGACCTGGTTACAGTTTTGTTTGATCAGAAAACTTTATTCTTGTGCCATTTCAAGTTCTTGGTTTCATCTAGTACAAGAAATTACATTACACAACAGAAACACTTGGTTCTGTTAAAAGAAATCTTTTCCCCTGAAGACTCTCTTGTCTTCTTCTTCTTCTGCTTCAAGCACTTTGATCGCATCAACATCTACACGGAGATAAACAAATTAAGATCCTGATAATCATTACGTATAAGGTTGTTATTAAGAACAAAGTCTGTTTTTTTTTTCTCTTCTAACCGGTTAGGATCTTCTCAAACTCGATGTCTCTTGGCCTCTTCTTGACAGATTGATCATTTTCCCTTGTACCTTGAGTCCCTGTAACATCAATGATCTCATTCTCATCGTCGCTATCACTGATAAGAACAGCATCAGTTGGATATTCTATCTCGCAAGCCGAAACATCAAAGATCATTACACGGAAACTAGAGTTCCCTTTGTATTCGAAGAGGAGAAAGTGGCCTTCGCTGATGGAATGAGCCTCTGCAAACTCACTCCAACCCTCGGCGAACCAAATCTCATCGTTGATCCGCTTAAGCTTTATCGAACGCTTGAAACCAACAGGTGTCTCGAATGTAACAATGTCGGATAGTTGAGCACCAAGTAGATTCGAAAATCTTGTCGGAATCCTCTGTTCAAATAATGAAGCCCATCAGATCTTGTATCACTTTTTAGATCTCTAATCCAAGATTAAAAAATAAAATCAAGAAATGGAGACTGTTAAGTGAATCTGTTGCTATAATTCCTAGAAACTGCGACATAAGTGCAATGCAACAAAGAATCGAACCAGTGTCGACACATGCAAACTGTATATTCAAGTAATACTGTGTTTTAAAAGTGTTTCTTAATTACCATCATGTTACTCTTCACTGTTGAAGGTAAAACCAGCTTGAAGAACTTCTTCACCGGCGAATCAGGATCTTGCGATTGCCGGCGGTGAGAGGCTGCGGTGACTCTGCCCTTCGTTTGCCGGGTATTGACCATTTTTCCTTCTATTTTTTTGTTCCTGTGTTTGTGGCTTTGTGCTCGGGGGAAGCTAGACTAGCCATATATCATCGGTTTTGTGTAGTTGCATAAATTTCTTTTTACATTCCCAAGACGCTTTTTATTTTGAATAAAGTTATCTGAATATTTACTTCATTAGATTTAATTTGTGTTTACAGGTAAAAAAAACTTTATTACCAAAGTAAAGCAAGAACAAGGCGGACCCAGGTCAGCTGAGACCGGTAAAAGATTAAATGGAGTATACTTTATTGGATGGAAATGTGTAGCAACAATAATTGGTATTTCACTTTAGGTATTGGCACCCCTAAACTCAAACTCAACTCTATATGGTTGATCCGTAATACAACTTTTTGTTTTTATTTGGTTGTGAGGTTTTCTATTTTGGTTCTCTTTTATTGTCATAGAAGTGTATTATTATGGTTCAATATCTAACAAGGCTCTAATTGGATGAGAGGTTAAAGGAAAGTACCATAAGATAGTGATTTTATCTATCCAAACTCTTCATAATGAATCTGTTTGGAGTGTGGTTAGCAAATCCTATTGTAATCGTTGAAAACGTCCTGAAACTAAGAATCTGATTAAACAGGGTTAAACATGACCAAAGTATAGTATTTGATTACACCAGAAATAGATGAGAGACCGTAAGAATCTTGTTCAACATAACTTTTAACATGCACTTGGATTATTATTCAAACTTGAAACACAGACCCATTACGAGCCTAAACACAAAGGTTCACAAGATGATAAAGAAAACATAAAACGAAACATAAGTCCTTTTTTGTAGACTAGAACACAGAAATCCCAAGTGCAGAGGTTTGAACAACACCATTTTTTACCACAAATCACACGGCTCAGAAGTCTCCACCACGAAGACGAAGAACCAAGTGGAGAGTCGACTCCTTCTGGATGTTGTAATCCGCCAAAGTGCGACCATCCTCGAGCTGTTTCCCAGCGAAGATGAGTCTCTGCTGGTCCGGAGGGATCCCTTCCTTGTCCTGAATCTTTGCCTTGACATTGTCAATCGTATCAGAGCTCTCGACCTCCAAGGTAATAGTCTTGCCCGTCAAAGTCTTCACAAAGATCTGCATACCACCACGCAGACGCAACACAAGGTGGAGAGTTGATTCCTTCTGGATATTGTAATCCGCAAGTGTGCGACCATCCTCAAGCTGCTTTCCGGCGAAGATGAGTCTCTGCTGGTCTGGTGGAATCCCCTCCTTGTCCTGAATCTTGGCCTTGACGTTATCGATTGTGTCAGAGCTCTCAACCTCCAAAGTGATGGTTTTCCCGGTGAGGGTCTTCACAAAGATTTGCATACCACCACGAAGACGAAGGACAAGATGTAAGGTCGACTCCTTCTGGATGTTGTAGTCGGCAAGAGTCCTTCCGTCCTCGAGCTGCTTCCCGGCGAAGATGAGCCTCTGCTGGTCTGGTGGGATCCCCTCCTTGTCTTGGATCTTAGCTTTGACGTTGTCAATGGTGTCTGAGCTCTCCACCTCCAAAGTGATGGTTTTTCCGGTGAGGGTCTTCACAAAGATTTGCATACCACCACGAAGACGAAGTACCAAATGGAGAGTGGACTCCTTCTGGATGTTGTAGTCAGCAAGAGTCCTTCCGTCCTCTAGCTGCTTCCCGGCGAAGATAAGCCTCTGCTGGTCCGGTGGGATCCCTTCCTTATCTTGGATCTTAGCCTTGACGTTGTCAATGGTGTCAGAGCTCTCCACCTCCAAAGTGATGGTTTTTCCGGTGAGGGTCTTCACAAAGATTTGCATACCACCACGAAGACGAAGGACAAGATGTAAGGTCGACTCCTTCTGGATGTTGTAGTCAGCAAGTGTCCTTCCGTCCTCTAGCTGCTTCCCGGCGAAGATGAGCCTCTGCTGGTCCGGTGGGATTCCCTCTTTGTCTTGAATCTTAGCTTTGACGTTGTCAATGGTGTCTGAGCTCTCGACCTCAAGGGTGATTGTCTTGCCCGTCAAAGTCTTGACAAAGATTTGCATACCACCACGAAGACGAAGCACCAAATGGAGAGTGGACTCCTTCTGGATGTTGTAATCGGCCAAGGTGCGGCCATCTTCTAGCTGTTTACCGGCGAAGATAAGCCTCTGCTGGTCCGGAGGAATCCCCTCTTTGTCCTGGATCTTTGCCTTGACATTGTCGATGGTGTCAGAGCTCTCGACCTCGAGAGTGATTGTCTTGCCAGTGAGCGTTTTCACGAAAATTTGCATCTGGAAGCAAGAAAGCAAGTCGAAATTGATCAGCAACGATTGATCCGATAAGAATCGTAATAAGAAATCAAAACCACAAAACGAACGAATCTTAACAGATAAACTGAATAGATCGAGAAAATCAGCCAAAAAAATTCAAGAGATCGTCCTTGAAACCCTAACTTTTTGGGAGAATTGCCAAATCAATCAAAATTACAGAGATCTAAACGATATATATCTCATCCAACCATACAAATTCACTAACAGATATATTAGTATTCGACGATGAGAGATCAACCAACGATGATCATAAAGACGGAGAACAGGCGAAACAATCAAACAATCATTGGATAACGAGATCGGAAAACAATCGATGATCAATCCAACTATCGCCGGAACCAGAAACAGAGAACAGAGAAACCGAATTGAAGATCAGGCGCAAAATCAAAACAAGAGATTAAAAGAAACAAGTACCTTGAAGAGATTTGCAGAGCGATTTAGGGTTTGTTGAGAGATGAAGAATCAGAGAGAAATCAAAGGGATGAATAAGATTCGTCGTAGGAAGGTCTTCTTTATATAGCAGCCTAAAATCGATTTTAATTAGAAAAAAAAACGGAAAATCTAAAATATCAATTCGAGGATATGATCGTGAAACTAGAGTAAGGAACCACGCGGACACGTGTCAATGTTTACAACCGTTCGTTTCAAAAGACCCACTCAACTAGAAACATCCTTCGGTGGATGGATTAGGTCATCAATGACTCTTTTTCTTCTCCATTGGCAGGCCACAAATAATTTTTTTTCTTTTTGTTTTTCTATTTCCTTTTCCTCTAGCTAATTCTTTCTATTTTTTTATGATAATATAATTATAAAGAAGTGCAAATATATTCTTGCCAATAAGAGTATATCTTGGTTCACCCAACCCATCAAGTATAAGAAATCATAATACAAAAATAATTAAAAAATTCCTATATTGAATTTCTCTATAAAGAAACTACAATATGAAAAAAAAATCCTATATTGATTTTCCCTATAAAGAAACTACAATATGATAGTTCATTTTCTTGATGTCAACAAATTTATATTGGGCATAGAAATATTATCTACTACATTATTTGCTTGAAATGAACTTATCTACCACTGACCAAAAATAAGAAAGCGTATCTACCCAAATTTATTTATGCTTCTCCTAGAACACTTGTTATGTATGATTCAGAACACTAAATTCTAAACTTAAACCTAATTTTTGAAAAGTTAAATACGAACACATGATCTGAAGCTAGTTTTTGTTCTATCAATTTTGCAATAAGTAATAACGCTTTAACACTTTTATCTATGTTGTTGTAGTGTTCATTATTTAGACGGATAAACAAAGAAGAAAACGTGTTGCATTGCGGCCGTCGGCTTGCTATATTGTAGAAAGGACATGAAAAAACATTTCAAAAAAATTTGATGTATTTAAGTATTATTGGGCTGATGAAACTTGGAAACAAAATTGTTGAAGCAATCGATGAAGCAAGCAATAGTCTTGTTGATGTCATTAATTAAATAGATAAGAGCCTAACCAAAGAACACAAAGAGAGTTGTTTTAAGATGATTACAGAGCCATCCACTATCGCGCTTTATCTCAAGACAGAGAGTGTTAGCCCGTCTTGTGCTCCAACATTGTATTGGCACCCCCCTAAACTCAAACTCAACATTATGATTGACCCGTTGTTTGATACAACTTTTTGTTTTTATTTGGTTGTCAGTTTTTCTATTTTTGGTTCTCTTTTATATATTGTCTTAGAAGTGTATCATTATGTTGAAGAATCTACCAAGTTATTTTCCATTTGAGGTTCAATATCTAACAAGGTATCTAGTTCTTGGATGAGAGGTTAAAGAAAAGTACCATAAGGTAGTGATTTATGCATTATCCATCCAACTCTTGATATATTTGATAAATATGTATGTCTTGCTACTTTTTTTGGGTAAAAATGTCTTGCTACTTTATTATTTGTTACCAAACGACTCCATTGTTTTTTGTGTGAGTGTGATTCGTTTATTTGAATGCCAAAATTATGTCTAAACTAGGAGAGTACCCACGCAATGCGCGGGTTTATGTTTGCAAAAGTTTTTTGTTATTGTTAATATTATTTTGTTTTGTTTAAATATCATTTTGTGTATGTACAAAAGTAAATTTTGGGTTAAATATCTCTAAATGTTAAATAAAATCAGAGTTTGTTTCTTTTGAAATATTATGAAGTTAAAAGGTTTTGAGCTTGATGTTTCAGTTTGATGATTGTAACATTAATTATGTACTTTTTCTTGAATCAATAATTTCAATCCTTACAACTTTTCTGCAGATGGTAATAAACAGTAATTTGGTATGTCATATCGAGTAACCCATGAGAAGAAAATAATAAACAGATATTCAATTGTATTAGATTAGCTTAACATCTAAAAGTTACTTGTTTAACATAAAAACATCCTGTATGAGGGAAACAATAGAGAATCCCTTCTCTCTAATATATAACTTTTTGTAATTTTGGAAAAAAATTAAGATTGAAGTTAAAAAATGAAGAAATACGTCTTAACTTTTCTCAATCTTTTCATAACGTTGTGTATGTTTTCCGGATGAACTAATTTACAAGTTAAAGAATTCAAAATTAATTGAGAGAATTCTGTAAAAGTTATGCGCGGTTTTTTTTTTAACCAAACTTAAAAGTGATTCACAATAACGAATCTTTTGCTTTTTATTTAATTTGTTAAAGAATTAAACTTGAAATTATAATTGGTATCAGCTTTAGCCTTTAGCCATTCATTTAAATCGACCATATGAACCAATTCCCTTACAATTGTGATCGTAAGAAAATTTAACTTAGATTTGATTCAAAAAAGGCGATCATAATTATTTTTTGTCTTGTTTTGTTTTGGAGCAAAGCTGAGCATAATGAATTAAATCTTTGTTTCCTCTGTATCTGCAAAAACCTTTTATCTTAATGAAAATCCTTCAACAAAGGAAAAAAAAATGTATTAAATCACGAAAGTTGTGTACTTGAACTATATGGGTAACTCGAATTTTCAAAGCACTTGCACGTCTACATTCCTTGGTTCCTTCATCTTTTTTTTCCATTCGTTTTCTCTTTTGGCTGAATTTTAGAAATACATAAACATAAGAGTATATTTATGGGACTACATCGACTTGATTCAGTATGCTGCTTATAAACTTTTCTTAAGTAGTGATTATTCACAGAACTTGAATAGGAGAACCAACATTCTTCCAAGGCACACAAGCTGCTTCACTTCTTACGTGGTGGTTTAATATGGAAAAAATCTAGCATACAAAAATCAAGCATGTAATAACAATATGTAGGCACTTCGACCTTCATCTTTGCTCTGGTTGCATCACCTTTAGCAGGAATGAATCCGTCTACTTGTTTCTCTACGCTTTCTGCAATGTCCGAGAGGATACGCCGTGTAAGAGTCTGACAAAACCCAAGAAACTTAGCTTCCCATCAGAATGTCTTATCTAATCCTGAAGAACAACCTGAACAGGCACCGATGGACCGAGCCCGAGTTCCTGTCAACAAAACACATCAAGAACCACCCAAAGAGATCGATAATATCACAGCTCTAGGTGGATTGAACAGGGGAAACTTTTATACCGAAGCAAGTTCTTCGATCATGATGTCTCTGTTCCCATCCTTCTCAAACAACTCATATGCACGGCGTGCGTGTTGCTCCCAAGTTCCCATTGCTTCTAGCTAATAAACACTTAAAGCCGATGCGCAAAACTATTCAAAGTCTAGTTTCTTGTACTGAAGACAACTAATCTGCAATCCAGCAAAGTCACTAATTACAATCTTAAACCCACAAAAACACACTGAACATTATTTGGCGCTCGTCATTTATGCTTCTTCTCTTCAGAACTTTTTCGGAGAAACTGAGCTCCTGCCATCATCATAACGTCTCTTACCAACTCTCTCTGAAGGAAAAGATCTATGAGATACAAAACGCATGAGCATACATAAACATCAAAATTTGGAAAAGAACATCTACATATATAGAGAATGTTAATCGCGAAACCAGTTCTTACAAATCAAAAGGGTAAGCCATCAGCTCTCAAAAATCCACATGGGATATTGTTTTCTTACGTATGCAACGAAACACTCAGGTAATCTAAAGAAAACTCTCAAAATACCAAACCTTTATTATCAAACGGAAATTCAGCTTGATATAGAGGCATAAATGGTGTTTGAATACTGGGTTATAAAACAAGTTGCGTAATAATCAAACAAAAATCCACTATTTCGAATCAGAAGACGCAAAAGGGCGTTTTAGAACAGACCAGATCATTGTCTTGAATTTGAACAGACCAGATCATTGTCTTGAATTTGATCGGATTTGATTTCGCCGGACTCGCCGTCGGAATCTGACGTCTTAACATTGGCAATCCCCGCTTCGTCTAAAATATCGCCCTCCTCCACGTCATCCTCGCCGCCGTTACTAACACGAATCGGAGCCGCCGGATTCGGAGATATATCCTTCGCCTCTGCATCATCTCCGGCGATGGAATTTCACTGTTGCGCTTCTTATCACGGTGATGTCGGTGATGGCGCCTAAGGGAGACGGACATTGAAGATCAAATTAGGTAAAGACACTGTCTTTGGGACACTGTAACGGCTCCGAACGGAAGTCAAACGGATCGCCTCGACGGTGAAGAGAGGAAGTCGAGAAGACGAAACCTTCTGCGTCAGGCCAACACAAAAAACCTAAAAACAAAACGACGTCGTTTTGGAAGCAGGTGGGAGAGACGCAAAACGACGTCGTTTTGGCGTTGGAAGGGAAAAAAAAAAAGAAGTGCCAGGTGTCCTGAACAGAGAGTGTCCAAGCCTTATTAGTTATGTAGATTAGGATGGCACTTTCTTATACAATATTGTCTTCATCAATCAAATTTCTTATGGTCTCTGTTATTTGAAACATTATAAGACCCAATATAAAACATTAATTTGTTTGTAGAGTGGTTAATTAACTCATTGAAAAACATCATGAAACTAAGATTTTGATTAAACATAACCAAAGTATTTTTGATCACACAAGAAATAGATGAGAGATAGAGAGAGAGTAATTTAATAGCCAAGCAGCTTCTTCCACCTGGCGTAAGCAAGGGTGAGCAAGAAAAGGACAAGGTGAACCGCAGTAGCACTCCACACAAAGTAACCAAAGATGCCTTCCATGTTATACAATGGACATGGTATGTTCATCCCGAAAATGCTTACCAACAACGTGTACGCAGCTATCGCACACGAGGCTATGATCAGCACCAGCTTCATCTGGAGCAATTCGTTTCGTCGGTTATCCAGTTGTATGTTCACAAAGTCTTCAGTGTCGTCAATGTACTCCCTCACCGTAAGAATCTTGTTCCTCACTCCCTCAAACTGTGTGAAGTACACCTCAAGCAACATCTCCAGATCCTCCACGTCCTCATCTTCCTTGGTATTATTGCACGTCACCATACTAGAGCTTCGCTTAGACGTTGTCCCTCCAAGCACTAGCGCCTTGGATTGCTGCTGGCTCTGGATCCATTTCCTTGTTAAGTATAAGTCTGCCATGTCCTTGTTGTCATCTAACAAATGTTCAATCTCATCTCTCACCTGAACATAAAAATAAAAATATGTTTCCTTCCATCACAAGTCACAACAACATAAGAGTAAATTAAGGTCAATCTTTGTTTACCTTTTGTACACGAGCAAGCAAGCTGGTGAGGTTACTTTTCAAGCTTCGAACGTAATCAAGATTCTCGGTGCTGACATTCTTGGTTAGTTCATCAAGGACAGGCAAGGCTTCTGTCTCTAGGGCTACCACGCTGCTATCGACAAACGAGCAGACTACCTTCAATGCAATCTCCAGGACTTGGAACTCAAAAGGAAGCTCATGATGACTCTGCAAGTCCTCTGCTGCTTCCGGATCAAGAAGAGAAGATTCTTGTGCAACTCTTGTTTCATGAGACTGAGGAAACTGCTGCTTGAGTCGGTCAACGAGTGAAAGAACTTCAGGACGGAGAGGATCCAAGATCAGCACTTCTTCTGCGGTCACTATCAGCTTTATGGCCTCTAAACTCACAACTATAGCTTTCTCTCTCGCTGCATACAGAGCCGAGGAAAATGGATTCATCATTACAGACTAAAACGCATACAATCCAATTCCAAGGCTCGTAATAATCATTAGTGAGACTCAAAACATAAGAAAAGAAATGGGAATATTCTTACCAAGAATGTTTGAAGAGTGAGAGAAGACAGGACCAAGAATCTTCAAATCCCTGGAGGGAATGGAAGCACGTTTGATGATGGTACTCTTGTCGCATTCAACCACTTCGGAAGCTCCAGTGCGATCAAACCTCATCCACAGCCTCGCTCCTCTGCTCTTCTTCTTTGACTTCCTCACAGCCTCTCCTCCGTCTGCATTAATCGGCGCTGGAGAGGAAAGCCGGCTACTCTCGGCTTCGTCTTTCGCAGCTAAACCCTTCTTTCTGTGGCGGCTGCTCGAGCGACAGCGTAACGACGACAAGTGATCCTTCCCCATTGCGATCAGTTATTCAAATCTGGTAACTGACGGCAGAAGAAAACGGCGCCGAGCTCTGCCGCTTCTTCTTCTTCACTTTCGACGGTGATACTTCTTTCTACCATAGACGTCACGCCAGTGAGGAATAGGGTTTGCATTGTTGTAATTTCACCCCAAAAAAAATTATGTATATATATATGCGGTGCTTGTTGGCACTCTTTTCGTGATTCATAACAGAAAATATATTTGTTTCATATATTTTTTTTATTTGTTTCATATCTCCATATCTGAAAGATCTATTCGTTGAAAGAAAAAAAAAGGAAAAAAACGGTTAAATATATGGGCTTTTTATGCAGACGCATAAAATATGGGCTGGCTTTTATTTCTCAAAGCCAACAATAGAGGAAAAAAATATTCCAATAATGGAGTAAAAAGATATTCCGACCTGCCGGAATCGAACCAGCGACCTAAAGATTATCTACAACTACTACAGTCTTCCACTCTACCAACTGAGCTAAAGTCGGATGCATTATTTACGTACACAATTAAATATGTATAATATGTTTTAGTAGTCGATTAATATATACTCCCTCCGTTTCAAATTAGTTGTTGTTTTGGCAAAATGTATCTGCAATTATTTGGATGTATCTTCAATGCAAAACACGCATCCAAATATTTGCAGATACATTTTGCCAAAATGACAACTAATTTGAAACGGAGGGAGTATAATATTTTCACTTCGACATATTATAAAATATTCCATATGGCTGTAACTGGTGACCAAAGAATGAGGGGGAATAAGACAATTCCCCTTCATTCCTTTAAAATTACACCATTTATTAGGAATGTGTATTCTATATTATTCCTTACCATTTCATATTAATTAGGGAATTATAGTGTTAAAATATTCCTTATAAAATATGAAGAAGAATGAGTTCCATATATTTTATTCCTCTTCATTTCATTCCTTCTCATTCCTTTTGTTCCTTTATATGTCACCAGTGCCATTTTTCTGTGAGATAATTTTCATGTTTAAACTATTAAAGGTCTTATAAAATAGTCAAGATTATGGGCTAAGACCATCTCCAACCCCTCATGCCATATGTTATTGCAAATGGCAAAAATATAGCAATAGCATTGGGTTTCTCTCCAACCCCTCATGCCATATATCATGCTATAATTTTTTTCCAACTTATTATTAATTGTTAAAACTACTTGATTTCTTCAAATTTTACAAAGTGAATCATTTTTTTTTTTTTTTGCAAAAACAACCAGAATTATTTTTTTATTTTTTTTTATTATAATATTAAAACAAAATACATCATATTACATAAAAATTATAGAAAACAAAGATTTTAACCTATTGTTTTATGTTTTTTGAATTTCAGTATTTTTAAAAATAAAATTTTAAGTTTATTATGGTTATGTTTTTATATTTCTATGAAATAAATATTATTTATATTTTGAAAAAGTTATGAGTATTGTTTATTTATTTAAATAAATCATAATCAATATAATTAAACTGTTAAATTAAAAGTAATTACAAATTGAAGGACTATTTTATAAATAAAAAAGTTCAATGGCAAAATAGCATATTGCATAATCTCATGCCAAATATAGAAGCAAAAATAGCATGATGCTATTTTGCAATAGCATATGCAATTGGGTTGGAGCAAAAATTATGGCAAAATAGCATATATGTCATATTTAGCATGGGGTTGGAGATGCTCTAAATAAGTCTTAGTTAATTAAAGTCAAATGGACAAGAACCTGGTGGGGCTTTGCCTAACTACGTTGGGGAATAATAGTTAACAAGCTGTTTGTTTGTAAGCTCTTACCTTAATTAAAAGAAAAAAATATATAGCATAGACTGCTCTGATATCCTAAAGTTTGAAAACAGACTCATATGCATAATCTTGATAACGAAAACTTTATAAATATCACAAAGTGCGTTGCTACTACGCATTTTAGTGAATATATAAAAAGTAATTTACAAAGAATTTCTACGAAGCGAAACATGCATCTCTTAGATGATTTTTATCTGAATTATCATCATTAAGAATGTATTACACTTTATAAACTTACGCAACGTAGGAGTCGTAGGACTAGTGAGTGATGACTATGAATGCTTGAATCATAACGCGGAAAGGCACCCAATCATACGGACAAGTACAAACATTATGGATCACATTAGTGACATAAAGCGATACAAACTTTAAAGAGTGAAGAGATGACAGTAAGCACATGCAGTACCGAAATAGTTAAAAAGAAGTAAGAAATAGTTGTAAGAGAAAGCGTACAATTTTTTTTGAGTTTACAGCTTTCAGTACCACTTGTTGTTAATTACTGCTTTCGTGTGTGTAACTACAACAATACAGAGTTACCAATTGCATCCGTACATTTTGGTTACGTTCCTAATTTTGAAAAACTTTTAATTTGCTTGGAGATATTGATGTAGAAAATTTTATCAGCTTTTCATGATATTTGAAAAATGTAAGAAATAGAAGGGTGCGTATATGTGCCAGTGTCAGTGTCAATGTGCATAGATATGATTAAACTTATACAAGTGTATATTTGTATCACGCCTAAATCCGACGAAAGAGAGACTTTTTACATACATTCATGAAGACAACAATAAAATATTGCAATTAATTTTTCCAATGGGTACCTCTTTTTCAACATGTCGAACAAACAAATCAACCTACCATAGTACCATACGTATTTAAAAACTTTCATTTTCTATCAGATCAATTTTAAAATAACTGAATATAAAAATAAAGCGAGGCCTACTACGAAGTCTATCTATGTGGGTTGATGTGTCCAATGCTTTTACTGGTTTTTTCAAAACGTAACAAGTATTGGTTGTAGGTTTGGCTTTCGATTGTTTGTGTACTGTAAGTACATGGTCATTCATTACTTTATATACCCTCGAAACATCAAAATGGTCATCTACCATACATTTTGTTAAGACTGTTGACCAGATTGATTTGTACAAAACGTAATGTCATAGCTTTATTACGATCGACTTATGAGTTATGACTACGAAAGTACGAATGGTCATATTTTTTAATCGTATAGGCAACCTATCAAACCTCAACTACAAGTCTACAACATCCCATTATGATTGTGTTTTTTTTGACATCGATTGTGTTTTTAATTGCTTGTTAATATTATAGTGGACTACTGGTATAACCAAGACCTAATAGATTTATTTGAAAAATATTAGAAATAGAAGGGTGTGTATGTATGTCAATGTGCATACATTATACATATATAAATGTGAACCAAACTTAAATCCCACGAAAGTGAGACTTTTTACATAAGTTCATAAAGACACGAGTACAATTTTACACTCATTTTTCAATGGCTACTTCCTTTTCAACAAACTGAACAAACAAATCAACCTTTTATTAGAAGATACAAATCTTAAATTCCAGCAACATCAGTTATAAAAATACAAATCCTATTATATATTTTACCATATCAATTACAATTTACAAATATATCCATTACAACATCAGTTATAAAACTAACTAAGAAAAAGAAAAACAATAACTGAATAATAAACGAATTTTACAAAAAAAAAAAAAAAAAATACAAAGAAAATGGTTTAGAATCTGTTTCCCCTTTCCTTTCTTGTTTTTCCAAACGTAAAATTCAAATATGTGCGTTACAAAAAGGTCGAATATAATAGATGAACTTTCTGAACTTTTGGCTGTATTTATAACGTGGCCGTTCGTGATTGGTTGTATGATCTGCTTCTTTTAGCCGGCCAGAAAACTTGCCTTGACCACGAAGGCAGGAATCACATGGACCACGAAACATTCCCATTTCCCCCACGCGCTACGACGGCGCGTGATATCTGCTCTTCAGCCAATCACCGGAGTCGCCGTCTCCGTCACGCGCCACACCTTCACCGATTTATCCAAGCTTCCACTGTACACTGTCCATCTCTGATCGCCGTTGCCGTCTTCCTCCGCCTCTTCCACCGCCGTCAAACACTTGACTGGTCCCACGTGGTCCATCAATACCGAGAGACACGAGTGTGTCCCATCGCCGTTCCTCCTCCATACGCAAATGTTCTTATCCGCTCCGCCGCTCAACACCAGACTCCCGGCGGCGGCAAGGCAGAGCACCGCCATACGATGGCCGCGGAGAGTCCCGCCGTGAGAGAGATATTTCTGCCCATCCCAGAAATTAACGATACCGTCAGAAGATCCACAGTAAAGAACCGACGCCGTCAAATTAACCGCCAACGCCGTTACAGCGTTCTCTTGCTTCATCAACACATTAACCAGAAAATGATTCGTCCCTTTCCCTTGAAGCTCGCGTTTCCACACTTTCAAAGTTCCGTCGGCGGATCCGGTGAAGAGCAAATCGTCGAATCCGGCGGCTACAGTGTTGATCGCGTCGTCGTGAGCTGCAATCGATTCTAAACATTTCGAATCGGAGAGTCTCCACACTTTGAGAGTCTTATCCCACGAACCGGAGTAGAGTAAACCGAGCTCTTCGTTCAAGCTAAGACACGAAACGGCGTCGTAGTGTTTGATCTTCAGAACGTTTTTCCGGCGACGAACTTCGACGTAGTTCTTCGGATTCACCGATTTCGTCAGAAACTCTTTCAAAGTCGGTAAGCTTCCGATTCTGGAATACCCTCCGGTTCTTCTCTTAGACCCTCTCCAAACCCGGATTTTACCGTCTTGATGACCGGTGAAAATCCGGTTATCTCCGGTTATTACAATCGCCTTAACCAATCCACTGGTCGATTTAAACCCGGCGAAATCCTTGAGATCTTTCCAGACCCGAATGTTCTTCGAATCGGATCCCGTGAAGAGAAGATCTCCAGAAGCAGCCAACGAGTAGACATGCCCTTCTTGTCTCACGATCGTACCGATTAAACCGTTGTCCGGGTCATCGTCCATGTTCCGGGTCTGGTAGATCCACGGAGACTTGTAGTACGGAGAGTACGTCTGGTTCCACGGAGACGGAGACATCGTCGGCGTCGTCGTTGTGTCGGTGTAGAACGGAGAGTAAATCTGGTTCCATGGAGATAAAACCTGATTAGGAGACGAATCGCCGCTTGGGGTCGAGGCATTGCTTTGATGTTGTTTGTAATAGTTAATATCGTTGTTGATTTTGCTAGTGTTGCTGGTGATGGGGTTGTTGAGATCATCGCCGTGGCTTTGTTCTTCTTCGGTGGCGGCGGGATCGGAGTTTAAGAAGGCGGCGAAAGTGAGTCTTCGGTGATGACTACTACTGGTTTCTGCTGCTATTACCATATTTTTGCAGATCAGACAAAAGAATAAATTGAGTAGTTGTTGTGGGTTTCTTTTTTCTTTGGGTTTTTAATTTCGTTGTCGTGATGAGAAGTTTCAAGGGGAAGAAAAATGTTCAAGTTTTTTTCTCGGGATTGGGAGAGAAAAATTTTGCAAGTTTGGTGAGATTATTGAAAATAAAGAGTGTAAATGAGGAATATGGGATTGGGTATATATAGAGAAGCCAAAGGAGTAAAAGTTGGTGAACGGGCGACGTGGGTTACTGACACGTGGCGTTTTGACTGGAGACGTGACCGTCACATACCGGGAGCGCCAGTTTTCACGTGAGACCGTATTAAGAAAATGAAAATTAAAAGTTTAATTGTAGTTAAACTTAAACATTGTACTAAATTTTTATTTATTTTTATGGAAATTTGGAAAGATTTTTTTTTTTTGGTTGATGAGAAAATAATGGACGGTCTAGACACAATGTGCACAAGATGATGTCTAATAGATATTGGTTAGGTCATGTGTAGAATCGTTTGGTTAACCGGTATAATTTGTTTGTTTCATTAGTTGAGTGTTTTCTCATGTTTATACAATTTGTACATTTGTAAATTCGGCACCACCGGCGTTCGATATATTGACGCTGTCTACCAAATTGTGTTAATTTCTTCCACGAATCTTTCTTTTTCACATTTTGAAACTAAATCTATTTTCATCTAAACTGTTGAAGCAAAAATGCAAATTGAAGTGTAATTATTACTCTTTTAATGTATAAAAAGATTATAACCAAATATTTCAACCCAACATTTCTATAATTGGTAAAACATTGGATATTCTTCTTTTTTGGACGATAACATTGGAGATTCTTGCTAATTACATATATCTGTAACTGTTAATTATGATTGAAATCAATAAAAACATTCCAAACCTTATTTATGCAGCTCAAGATGAGTTCAATAACCATTGGACAACTATAAGTTATTACGAACATAAAACTTGTATCAAAGTTACGAGACGTTAAACATAATGGTCTTACATGCGTGGTACGAGCAATGTGAAAATGATTGCACATGAGATGCGTCCGTACAAAGATTCGGGTTTTTCTAAGAAAGTTAGTTGGATGATTCAAAATAGAAATAAGATAAACGCGTGTGTGGCTGTGTTGGCGGCTGATCATCTTCACACGTTGCATTACGTAACGGTAACACTATTCGCCAAGCGGTATTGATTTTTATTACTTGGTTTTTTATGTTTTTTATGACATGTGAGAAAAAGGTTTTCTTCCAGATGTTTGACTTTTCTGACTACCCATGAACGAACGATATAGCTTCATTTTTATTTTGGGTACTTATATACGTTTGATTTTCTTACACCAAGTTTTTATTTTCTTTGTCAATAAATTATGGAAATCTACACGTACGGAATAAACAAGTTGGAAATGGCAAAAAATATAATAATAATAGAGCAAGTTACAATTTATTTTTCTCGAGCTGCAAGCCTGCAAATAGTTTGTTTTTGTTTTTCTAAGTTAATGGACACAACCAAATTTAACGACTCTTATTTCATACTTGGTCCGTTGGTCGTTTGGTGTTGTTTGACTTTCATTACGTACGATAAAGAAACATATATTTTCTCTGTAAAGTACATTTTTGGATAATTTTGGGGAAATATGGAATCTTCTGCAATCATACGAGATTTTATAATTATTTATTTTTATTTATATCAAAGTTGAATCGGATCATCAAGTTTTTCTAAATCATTTTAATTTAAATACTTGTCCAGTCTACTGATACAATTCAATACAGGTTAAACTACATAAAAGTATAAAACCCGTCAAATTCCACATAAATTTCACGTAATAGAAAAACTGATCCGATCTCTAATGTCAACCCCTATTTAATTGAAAACGATTCTTGACAGCTATCACAGTTTTGACATTTTAGGGTTTCCTCAAAAAATATCGTCGTTTATTAATATTTGAAAAAACAAATGGTGATAGTCAATAGTCAAGGACTCGATTTGTAGAACGATGGCGTTTTGAAGCCACGGTCTTTCACATTCACGGACTAAACTTGTCATTTGGTCCACGGACTATCCATCTTTCCAGGACGTTATCATTACGATATCAGTACGACACGAAATTTATATTTATATGATTAAATCAAATATTCAAGGTACAAACTTCAAAGGTATGACCAAATTATAAGTCGGACATTTATGTAACATATTACCATGGTTAGGTATTATTTATAAACAAGAAATTGGATGACTGGTCTATGATATGTATATATTATGCTAATACCACATTTGGGTATTCTTTGATCAAGATATTTGATGATTGGTCCATACAATTCATAAACAGAAATCCATTAGTCGACATGTATAGTAGCGGTTCCAAATGTGTGTCGTCATGATCGTGCTTAAACCACAATTAACATCAACCACGCTGTTGTATTTATTCGAGTTAGATAGAACTGAAACAATTTTTTTCTAATCAGATTGAAAATTTTCAAATTTAAATTTGGTTCGGAGATTCTAGAGATAGTGTGATATACAATACATATTTTGGTGGTGTTGTTGTTGGTCTGGAGGTAGTATAGTTATACATTTCCTCTTTGATCCATCATTTGATTCATTTCTAATATATATGATGAATCATGAACGAATCCTAATTAAAATTAAGAACAAAGTTAAACAAAAACAAAAATTTAGAATACTCAATACTTTCTCTGTAATCCCTAAGAACTCCTAGATTTTAGTTTCCCGCTAAACTACGATCGCTAGAAAATTGTGGTTTTCAGTAACCAGAAACTAAGCTACCGTTTTAATCAGACAAAATTACCTTTTATTTCTTCCTTAGGAGTAGTTTGCACCTTGCACGTCGTTCTTTTGACACGACATGCATGTATTATTATGTGATAAGTTTGAATTCTCACACAATCAATCGTTGTCTAATATAAAATTATAACATTTCCAAATGTATATATCGTTGTCTTAAAGGTGTCTGGTACGTACGCATGCCGTCACAACTGTGGCAAACGTACAAACCCCATATATACCAATTACGGAAATGCTAAGGATACTGTAATTTCCTCCACCATAATAATTACAATTATCATTTTTTTTTTTAGTTTTAGTTAAATATCTTTGGAAGCTCGACACAGTACAGCCATGTACACCAACGAACAAAGAAACATTTTTTTGTTGCCCATTACGTAAGGAGTTCTGAAGTAATTACATTAGGAGATTTTTCATTTTTTTTTGGGTGGCTTAACTGATCCAGTCGATGTGCGGTCCGAATAGAAACTGAGCTCTTTATATAATCAGGAAATTTATAGAGCTCCATCATTTAAAAGTAAACTAGGCACACAGCTAAGCAAAGTATTTATATAAATTACACTTTACTTCTCAAAATTTCTAAGTTTTTTGTCTTTAACCAAAAAAAAAATAATAATAAAAAAAAACACGTTACACAGTTAAAAAGATTATGATACATACACAAACAAGTACACAACTCTCACTTCATCATCGATTATTAACTCAATAATACAATGGGGACGCCAGACTACCAGAATCAAAGATTTGATATTACATGTTAGATTTGTTGATTGAAATAATTTATAGTTTCATTTTTGTTTTAATACACACAATAAATTTCCTTTTTTATACTTTGGTGATTAAAACTAAAAATTTAAATGTATTAGATCTTTTTTTTTCTTTGATGAAACACCTATAAAACATAGAAACATATTGTATAAATATTAATTTATATATGGAGAATAATTTCCTAGATACTGTAATCGAAAAATATCTCCCTGGCTACTGATATTTTTTCTGTGATCCCTATATAAGTTTACAACTTTTTCTTTGCAAAAACAACGACACAATTTTCTGCCAGCAGTTATCAATATCTTAGTTGCCTGTGTGTAAGTATCAACAAATGCAGATGAAAAATAATAAATACTAAAGTAATATCGATGTGTACAACAATGTATCTTTACGATATATAAAAGTTATTCATTGGAATGGTAGGTTTTGGAACGTAGAAAACGTCTCCGCTGACTTTCTGGCAGTGGTGATCGATATCCTTTCTTTTCAAATTAACGATACAAAGATATATATTCCCATAAACCGGTGTCCCAACATGAAATGATGGATTACAAATACTCATAGGCACATGATTTACCAACATGCAAAAATCTATCAAATGGGTCAATGGGACCGGTGTCCGCTGTAACACGATTATATTTATCGTAATTCTCCGATATATTTTTCTTAATAATTTTCATCAAGCAGATTCCGAGTCTAAAACAGACACAATATATTGAATCCAACAAAAAAAATCTCAGAATGTATACGTAGTGTACGTAATAATATAATACATGTATGCAACTCGAGTGACGTGTGTATATGGAAACTAGTCCAAATGTGTTAGGTGGGTAATTTATATAGTTGCCCCTCAAAATTAAAACCATTAATTATTTGTATAGATCATGGACATGGACCGTCTTTTTTTTATAGAATAATAGTATATGTGTATCATTTTTTTGTTGTTAAATAAGTATATGTGTATCATAGACCGTTGCTTCTTAACACTGTATTAAGATCATGCAAACACATTCCGCCCTGTTTGGCGGAACGAAAACACGACCCGATCTCTTTTACAAAAACTAAGGAAATCAGGATTCTTAGGGACAATCACACATGGACTAGTATAGCAGGGACATGTGTGCTTTACAAAAGATGTAGATTGTATTTTAAAAGTTTTGGTTGTTGAGTTTTTGTTTGGAGTTGTAAACTAATATAACTAAGGAAGATAGGACGAATACACTTGGAAACGGTTTATGGAACACAAATAAGAAAAATTCAACTATAGGATAAGATCAGATTTCATACCAAATCATTGTATATGGACTATTTGATTTCATACCAAATAATTGTATATGGACTATTTGGTCACCACTCCTTGACATAGTGGTGTCCTGCAGATTTTATAATTCATCGCTTCCGTGACACTAATAATTTTTTTGTTTAACATCTCCATAATAATAAATTTTATTTTGACAAAATAAATATTAAGCTTAAATGCGATAAATACAGTGTCTGAATCTTTTGTTCTAATACTTATGTATTTGGATGATATGCTAAGTATTGCAATCATCCCACCTAATGAATTATGGTTGATCAAAAAGTATAGTTGATTGCTATGTTGAATTGCAAAAATAAAACGAGAAAAGTTTTTTAATTACAAATAGCGAGATCAGTTTAGACCGATAATATGGTCATAAAAATATTGTTGTCACCAGATTGGATCAATAATTATTCCAAAATAAAAACAATCACGATTTTCATGCAACCCAAAAGAGAGCGATCAAAGAAAAAATGTACCCAACCGAAGAGACAGCTAACATCATAAAGTCTTCGCATCTCATTTTAAATGTACCCAACTTGAATTATTATCTTTTATGTGTCATCCATCATATGATATGGATCACTTAGGATAATAATTGCTTGATCAGAAAACTTATATGACAATCACTTCAAAGTGAAAAAACTTATTTTTAACTTTTGTTTGTTTTTGTTTTTAATAATCATTTATGAACACACGTTTTTGTGTTGCTTGTCACTTCGTCACTCGTTTTGTTGTTAAAACAAGAAGAGAGACAAACAGACAAGACAACCCGTTTTTACAAAGAGTCAGCAACATGCCTATATTCCTAATACAGCTTTACAACTTATTGATTTTTTTCTTCTAATCACAAATACAGTTAGCGTCTACTTTGTGTACTATACGAACGTAAATTAGCAACACTTATACTACACGATCGTTTGACCTAAAAAAACATATTTTACATCTAAGACTATCGCTCTAAAATGCACTCTTGTCTTGTTTTTCTGTCGAAGAAGAGCCGACACGACTGCTCAAATATATCTAGGTTACATGTATTTTCTAGTTCTAGACTTGTAGTCCAAATAATAGTTATTTTTGAGTTGTGATGATGATGAAGAAGCATTTATCCATGATGATGATGATGAGCAATCGAAAAGAAGAAAGCTTTGTACATGTTTTGTGAATCACTTTCGTCACAGAATTGGAAAAAGCTTGAAACTCTGGACATGATTCCCTCTTCTTTAGACATGTGAAGTACGAGACAAGATTTCATCTTTACTCAAAAGCATCAAGGATTGATAAAACATTTGATAAAACAGCACATCTTGATAAAATATCAGTTCACACTATAATTCAAAGAACATGAACATGATAAATAAAGAGAAATACACAACTCAAGAACAAGAAATGAGATTACATGTCAGCTCTTTTCCTTTTGCCTCCAGCTCGCTGGATTTGAACCAAACTCGGACAATAATTAAAAATATCTGCCCGAAACTCATCCTCTATCGATGGTCCAACATCCACTAGTGTGGCTTCATTGTCCTCCCCAATAATGTATACCATGTCTCTGGCCTTGGTCTCGTCTTCAAAGTCAACCCAATTCACAGCAATCATGACGACTTTCTTCTCGTCGTCGAGCAAGAACCTTGCCTCGTAACAAAGTCGAAAATCAGGCGTCATATCGAATGCTAAGACCTTGCTCCACGACACACCTTTGTTGGTCTCACCAATCTTACTTGTCACCCATATCTCGGTCTTGGATGTATATTCGAGCTGTAACAAGACCGAGAGTTTCTCGTCTTTAACAACGGAAAGACCTATAACATCATAACGACTACGCTGATAGGGAAGAGGCACAGGCACACATTTCTCTGTTGAGTAATCAAACTTGACCAAGGACACGATGGATTGCGTTTTCGTTTTATCTTCAGCGAACCAGTAGGTGCTTCCCTTCAAAGACACGTCGACACTACAGTATCCAAGTTTCCAGCCAGGAGCCATGATATCATCAACAACCCTCCACGAATCAGAGCCGAACTCGTACATTTCGAAATCTTTCGAATACGGATAAAAGCTCAACACTTTGTAGCTCTTATGGTTGCCTTCTTTGTAGTATCCGAGAGCAAAATGGCGGTCTTTAATGTAACGATAGCTGGGAAGGAACCACCTGGTCTCACCAGTAAATGGGTTCCAGACCACAAATCTAGATTCGTCGAAGGAGGTGCATAACAAGAGGCCGTCACAGTGAAAGACTCTCTTTATATCGAATTGATCAGCAGGATACTTCGGATCTACTAGGCTAACCTCAGCTTTCACCTCTAAAGATGCAACTTTTCCGTCGAGATCGACGATTGTCCGACTGATCGTCGACTCCCTCCTCAGCAAGAGAACCAGAAACTGCTTTGCGGCTTTGTCAGTGTGCTTTCTAGCGAATCTCCCGTCACGGGTAAACATATGGTTCCATAGTTTACAAGTAGTTCCCATTTCTATCAGATCATCAGTAGCCGGAACACGAGTCAGTATCTCCTCAACTACCAAATCCCTTGGAAGATCTCCGGACATCTCCATCGTCATTGGTGTTTGAACCAAAATATCACAAGTTTCTATTACAGGATTTTAGGTTTAGGTTAGGGTTTCCAGAATAGTTCTTTCTTGTTGATCAAGTTAAAACTCAAACAGTTACAAAGAATGCCCAAGTAAGGCGAAGAACCCTCTTTATATATACGTAGTGAGGAAGTTGGTTTTTCGACTTTATTTTTTCATATATTTTTAGGAATCTTTCATATTTGTTCTCATCTTTTTTCTCCCTTTCTGTATTTTTCCTTATCTCTTTGATCTTTCCTTTTTCTTTCTTTATCATAACCCCAGTTGAGAATTTTTTTTTTTAAAATACATATATTTATTTGAGCCAACCTGGTGACTACAGTTATTCCAAAATACCATCACAATTTCCATGCAAGCAAAAGAGAGCGATAAAAGAACAAAAAATGTAGCCAACCGAAGAGACAGCCTACATCATAAAGTCTTCGCATCTCATTTTAAACGATACATTGAATTATTATCTTTGATTTGTCATCATGTGATATGGATCACATCGGGTAATAATTGTCTAATCAGAAAAAACTTTTAACAAAACAAAGAAACAGTAATTGTCTATGTCAATCATTTGAAAGTGGAAAAAATAAACGTTTCGTAACTTCTATTTGTGTTTTTAATAATCATTCATGTAAACACGTTTTTGTGTTGCTTGTCACTCGTCACTCGATTTGTTGTAAAAGCAAGAAGAGATGAGTCAAACAGACCATTACAGTTATTACAAGCTTTTTATAGAAAAACAAATACAGTACAGACTGTACAGTTAGCGTATAATTTTGGTACTACACAACCGTAGATTAGCAGTAGTCGTGTACATTTAATTAAGACTCTCACTGTCTCACTCACATATGAAATGCACTCTTCTCTTGTTTTTTATCTCGAAGAAAGAGCCATGCGACTATCCTCTTATGTTTAAAGGTGGGCTATTTGGGCCTTTATACTTGAAATACTGCTATCGGCCCATAACGTAGTTGAGATTTTCATAAATATATCAGCCCAAATCAGTTCCTGGCTTGCTCTTCAAGCTCGCCCGAAGAAGAAGACTGGTAAATTACTGAAGCAGACAGAATCTGTGAAATTTGATATTGAGAAACGAGAAACTCGCAGTCAGGCCGCTTCTGTAATCACTGTATAGCTTCGTTTTCGATTTCCATACATGGAGTTTGTTCTTGAAGAAGGCAAGCGGGTTCATGAAGAATGCTCCACTTTGATTCTCGTAAGTTGTTTCCTTTTCTTAGCTTTTTCGATGTCGATCTGTAACATCTGTTTCTCTCTTTCTGGGTATCTGATATTTCTATCTGGAAATCCAAAAACTGTAGCTTTCTTGAGAAATTATGTTCTAGCTGACGAGAAAATAGAAGAAAATAGCTGCTGTAGTGAAGTTAAGAAACTCCCAACTTTCTAGAAAACATTGAAATTCCCTGGAAAATTATAGAAAAAGGATGGGTTTTTAGAAACAATGATCATTCATTATCATGAAACAAAAGTTTAGAGATTTGTAATTGAAAAAGTTAATGATTTTTTTTGTTTGGGCACCACCACCACCAGCCTGCATTGTCAATTGGGAATGTAGGGCAGCTCGCTGTTGATCTTCTAGTGGCATCAACTGGTGCAGAGAGAGTTGGTTATCTCGATGATCCAAATCTGCTTCCCTGTGTTGGAAATGACGCTTATGGCCTTCTTCCCTGTGGCGATCTCGCTCTTCCTCTCGAGGGTTTGTCTTTCCAAACCATTAGGATTAGCATTTCATGTAGATACTCTGGTTTATATGATTTCTTGTCACTGAATTCGACCTTATTGTTCAATGGAGAAGCTATGAAAGACACTACTTGCTATATTGTATAGTTTGATGCTGCCACTTATATCGTTGAATCAGCCTTTTTTTTATCTTTGTGGAATTAAAATCCCTTTGGTTGTGCCTTTTATTTCAGTCTACGAGTCATCTTCAATTGCTACCGCTCTTGCTCAGCAGCGGTCTCCAGTCGCTAAGGTATTAGATTTTTCGAAAGCAGCTTTGTCTGTCGTCATTTTCATGGTCCTATTTTCTTTTAAAGGTTGCACATTTGCAATCAATTTTTTTTTTTTTTTGTGTTGGGACTATGAACTGGAGTTTCCATTAGAACAAAACTAGGAATGTGAGTGAGGAATGATAAACTTACAATGTTGATGTTAAAACAGGGAATGATGATTAAGTTTGCGGAGAATATTGCTGATTTCGCTGCTTCAAGTGGAAAGAAGCATGTTGTTCTGCTTTCGAGTTTGGACTTCCAGAGGCTGCATAACTTGGATATGTCAAGGTAACTGCAACACCTCTTCTTTGTGTTTCTTATAAATTATATTCATATGCCTTTTGACGAAAACTATACATAGCTTGTGCAATCAAACATCATAGAGGGCCACAAATTAATTTATGCTCTCCTTGGCATTTACTCTAGAGGCCCACAGGTGTATTATCTGTCTAACTCGGAAACTGATGAAAGAGACGATCACTGTGAAAGACTCGGATTCGGAAGGCTGCACGAGTATGATTCAGAAGGAAGATGCTGGAAGTATCTTAGCTCCGTCTTTGAAGAGAAGAGTAAAGAAGAGCTGAGTTTCCCTTCAGAAGATGAGCTCGAAGACATTGACTACTACCCAAGCTTGCCATTTGCAGCTCTTTTCTCAGCTTTTAAGGTAAATAAAATGGCCTTGTAATGAACAATCTATCCACATGACAACTCATTTTGAGATGATTGCAACACTTACATGGCCTTTGTGGGGTTTAGGCAAGAGGCTTGAAGGTGACATGCCTGCTATGTTACTGTTCTGAAGGAGACAATATTCCAGATGCATTTCTTCTAGCAGAGGCTGCATCTAAGCTTATGAGTCTGAGTCCAGACAAGTTCCATGGTAAAAAAGCTCTCTTCTTTCAAAGGGTAATAGCATCTTTGAGCAATCAACCAATCTTGAGAGCTGATGAAACTGATATTGAAATTATCTTTTGATGCAGGGGAAGAAGGTGGGAAATGGCGGATACCATTTTCGTGGAAGAGCATGTATGGAGCTCCTCCGGACATGTCTATGTTTTAAGACTGTTATTGGAACTCACAGAGTCAGGCAAGAGGTTGTAGACTTGTAGTAGTAAAAGTATGATCAAATTACAAGTTTATGGGTTTTTTATCCGATGGACACCTTTTTTTCGTCATCTAAAGCTGTTACTATTGAACAAACTCAACAAATTAAACTGACCCGTGCCTTGCACGGGTGATAGTTTCTGAATTTGTATTTTTATTAAAAATGTTTATTTAAATATTTCGACATTTTATGCGAGAGATTTTTAACATTTGTTATTCGTTTATAGTATGGAAATTAGGCATTTTAATCCTTTAAAAAAAAAAATTAAAGCATTGATCATAACCACAGATTAAATATGATAGATTTAACCGAGATACATAAAACTCAAATAACTATAATATAATAAGATAGTTTAAAGAAAAAAAATTGAAAATAAAACATTATTCTTTAGAAAAATTATACATCATGTATTTCATAAGATAAAAAGTTTTAGCTGTGTGGACACGGATTAGAACTAATTTTTTTCTTTCTTTCAAAACTAAAACATGCTTTATTATAATTTCAAAACAATCCAACCAATCAGAAAATAATATGCAGAATCCAAATTGTCAAAACAGCAAAAATATAATTAATTTTGTATAGAAAGTTGAAACAGATAGAGTAATATTCAAAAGTTTAATCAAAATAAAATATTTATAAAAAGATTTTTTATTCGATTTAATTATAGATTTTAATTAAAAAACCATATTAAATGAAAAAAAAAAATTACCTTTGGATACCTACTAAATGAGGTTATATACGAAACAATTTATATTATTTTGTTTTTAAAAATTCAAATCATAACATGTACAGAAAAAGTTTTAGATTTTTTTTGATAGATTTTTTATATTGTGATTCAAATTATTTTATTAAATAAATTTAAACAAAGATGATAGAAGATGTATACTGATTTTAAAAGAAATTATTATGATGAATTAAATTGAATCTCATATCTTCCTTATTTACTAATTTTCGTAGTTGCCAATTAAGGAAAGAGAATGATAAATTTAATTTCATTATTTGGTTGTAAGCATAATATGCAATGGCATATATTGTAATTTGTCTAGTAAAGCTTGTCTTAATTAGAAATTGCTCTAAGAGTGAACCTAGTGATGACACCTAAGCAATGACATTCTTGTTAATAACACATTAGACAAAGGTTATTTAGTTAGTGTTTTCTCTTTTAATATATTAGGGATTTCAATACTAGAATACAACGTCTCTCTAGGAATTCTATCAAGAAAATATCATAGAGTATGAGGATACAATCAACAGTTTTGTAATGTATCGATAGGTTTGCAATTTATTGAAGAACAGAGTCATAGATAGGTTTGCAATTTCGTATAAAGTCTGTGACTAGCCGTAGAGGGATAAAGCACTAAACCGGAATTAGAACCAAATCCTAAACAGAGGATCATTTAACCTCAGATCTCAAATCGGAATGCATAATTGTATTCTTTATGACCGGGATATGCATATTTTTGTTGGATGGAAAGAAATATCACTAATTCTCATGAACAATAATGTATGAAATATCTGTGGGACTAAAAAGAAAGTAGTTGAGCAATAAATTCTGGAGTCATTGTGTTTTATTGCATAGATAAAAGCCAAGTACTTCTGACCGGTTTTTAATTGCTCTTTATTGCCATCAGATATATAAATTTATATTTTTATAATGTTTCTTGTTCGTACATAGTTTTGGATCTTGAAAGAACTGAATGGTGGGGGTAATTTGTACATAAATTGGTTAGTACAAAGTATATAACTCGTAATCTTGATTCTTAAACTCGTTTCATATTAGACTAATATCAAATTAACATTTATGGGATTTATTCCTTACAAATTAAGCATGTCTTTGGTCATAATCATAGCCTCATAGAGTCATAGGAATACTACTAATCTTAGATAATCTAAAAATAATGAGTCTACTGTTCAGGAGACAGAAAGAAAACATGTTTACAAGTTTCTACTTCGTTGGCTTATCAGGCAGTATGAACAAATGGAGAAAAGCGGAGAAGAATTTTCAAAATAATACAATACAACAATAATATAAAAAAGTCATAAAATTCCACTTAGTAAAGGTCCCAAACCATTAGTATCAGAGTGGGTCACCACATCAAATCCACATTAAAATCAAACAACCCTAAAGGAGCACTATCTCTCCTTTTTTACTCCCATATTGCCAGATTTTGGTAATCTCTCTTAATTCTTACCTAAAATTATGATATTACAGTTAGTTATTTATAGAATTATATCCTCAGTTACCTAATTAGTACCTTTATAATGTAAAATCTAAACATTCTAATCTAGACCAAAGTATTCAAGGCTGGATTGCTTCCAAATTTTCAATTATTTGATTAATTATGTATGTATCATTTTGGCTCGTCATATTTGCAGTGACGTGGCAATTAGTCTTCCGAATACCGTTTACCTTTAGTCAACTCCTTCTTTTTCCCCTGCGTCCCCAAACACTCATTTACGTTAAACCTTTCACTGAAGCTCTGTTTTAGACTCTTTCTTCGTTACACTTTTTGTTTTTGTTTTTTTTACACAAATTACCAAACCACCATGCGATTCGCGGCGCCACCGCCGCGTTCCCGCGATATCTCACCGGTTCCTTCACCATCTCTTTCACCGTTACTTTCACCGTCACTTTCACCGTCTTTTTCACCGTATTCCGGTGTATCTGAGGAGATTCTTTCCCGTTCTTCGGATCCTCCTCTCGAGTTTAGTCCTCCTTTGATCGCCATGGTGGTGATTTTAGCCGCCGCTTTTCTTTTCGTTACCTACTCACGCCTCATCTCCCGCCGTTTTCTTTCACCTCTTTTCCGTCGTTTTCGGCGGTGGCGATGCCGTCGGCGCCGTCTTCTTCACCTATCGTCGGCTTCCTCTGCTTCAACGTCATCCTCCGATCTTCGATCGTTTTCCCCTTTCCCTTTCGACTCTTTTCACTACTCCTCGTACTCGCCTTACGGATTAGATGACTCGGTTATCAAAACGCTGCCGCTTTTTCTGTACTCCGCCGCTGCTTGCACCGGGAAAAGCGTTTCTTCTCCTGCGGTTGGAAAAACTTCCGCCGTCGTCGGAGATTGCCGAGATTGCGCTGTTTGTTTGTTGGAATTCGAGGAAGGGGATTACGTACGAACGCTTCCGTTATGCTTTCACGCTTTTCACCTTGAGTGCATCGATGAGTGGCTGCGATCTCATCCTAACTGTCCGCTCTGCCGTACGGCGATTCTCGGATCCGCGGCGGCCGGTGTTTTGGCGCCTAGGTCTCCGTTCGTCCCCTTAATGGCTCCTCGAATTCGGCCAAGCTTCGATGACGAGACTAACGCGATCATCATCCGCAGCGAAATCCCGCGGCGGAGTAACTCCACCACAATCGCTGCTGCTGCGGCAGCGACGATCGATCAAGAGATCACGGTGTCAGTGGAAGAGCAATCACCGGCCATTTCTCGGTTCAGGGAGCTGAAGAGGTCCTACTCATTCGAATTCGAGAGGGAAGGATCGGCATCAGAGAGAGTGACGATGGAAACAGCGACGGCATCTTCTCCATGGAGATACCGGAGATCTACGTGGAACAAGCAGCGGCAGTCTCCCTTCGGAAACCTAATATCGAAATCTCGAGTGTTCTCTTCCCGGTACTACAGAGGCGCGAAATCACCCTTCTTCCGGCGGCGATCGGGAGTGTTCTTCCCGATATCGGAGCGGATTCCAGCTACAGGAAGCTCATCGCGGCGGACGAAATCAATGACGAGCCCGATGTTCTTCCGTACGGCACCGCACGCATCGAGCCGGCTAAGATGCGGAGATCCAGAGGCATTGTTATCGCCGGAGAGATGGAGGAGAAGGGACACGTGTAGGGTAGATATGTAGATGAAATTGGACGGTGGTGATGATAGGAAAGGAAAATTGAAGTGGGAGGAGAAAGCATTAATGGAGTGTGGGGTTTTGGCATTTAATGGAATTAAAATGGACGAAACAGAGAAAGATATAGATTGGAGATTTCATCAGAAAAATGCTGCTACTCAAGCAATGCTTTGCTTCACAACAAGGTTCGTTTTTATTTAAATTATTTATTATTTTGTATACCTTATTTCACCTCTCTTATTTAATGCTGGTTTTTGTGCTAAAATACGGATTTCATTTATGTATAGTCATAAAAATTAGTTTTGAATTTTTCTGAATTCCTGACTACTATATTTTTTTTTCATTGGTGTATCTGATTTGTAGTGTAATTGACTGTTCATAACATTGCATGTGCAGGGCTCTAGAGGATGAAGGTAATGAGTTTGTACGACGACGTTTTTGACTGTGTTTGCCTTCTCTTGGAGTTGTCAACTACATTAACTTCCAAAGCTGCCAAAGTTATTATAGAAACGGAGTCAACAAACCCATTAAATTTCGTTTCTATAATAACTTTGAAATCGTCGGTGGCTTATTGTTTTCTAATAAGGAATTTTATGTTTTCTGAGCTTTTCAACCATATACTAGTAGTACTAATTTTCTAGTGTATTTAGCTGCGGATGATGTTTGAACATAAATAATTGATGATTTATTACACTCTGGAGAAGGATGTTAACATTTAGAAGTTGTGGATCCATTGCGCCATTGCTGTCTAAGATATTTTAAAGTGATTGCGAAAGCTTATAAAGTTATACATGTCTTCATCAATTGAAATACTACTGAAGCTCTATTTTTCAAAACAAGAATTAATAAAACAATCAAGTGTGCACAATTGGCAAGCACTTATTGTTTACGAAACTTAGAACAACTTAATTTTGGGATTATTGGTTATTAAATGTTTCGGAGAATGTTCCATAAAATAGAAGATGGTTGTTGGCTATCACAATTCTCATTTCACATATGTTTTTAAAATCTAATGACTACCTTATGTGTTAAACTTAAAGGGTAGACCAAGCATAAATGGAGAAATCGGCTTACGCCGTTGGTGTGTGCTCTCTCATAAGACAACTCCCGTGGGACTGTTCTAGTCTAAAAGAGCTCACACTTCCATGCATGTTAGTGTCTATAAACTCTAAAGCACGAAACTTTGGAGTTGCAAATCTCATTTTCCCATTCCTTTTCAAAAGTAAAGACTACTTTTTGTGTTACAAGGATATACACAAAGAAAGCAAGAATCTCTAAGGTGATGATTGGTTCTCCCGCTACCACCCGCAAACGCAGCGTTTGCGGTTCGTAGCGGTTCTTAGCGTTTTATAACAATCACGACAACCGCTTTCAACCGCTCTATACCACTCTGTACCGCTCTATATCGCTGAAAATCAAAAGCTCCTTTCCGCAAGCGTTTGCGGTTGCGGGCGGTTGCGGTTTGAAAAAAAAAAAAAAAAAACATAATATCTCCAAATTTGGAATAAGGGTATATTTTTTTGAAAAATACCATAATTATGTTTAAAAATTTCGAAAATACCCTAAATTTTTTCTGTTTTGAAAAATACACTTTTAAAATGTAAAAAGTATGTTTTGACGTGATTTAAACAAAAAAATAATAAATAATTACAAATTATAAACGAAAATTTAAAAAAATAATAAACTAATAAGTTTTTTTTCAAATAAATATAGTATATGTTAAACTGAAACAAATTTTAATATTTTGGATCTTTATATAAACAACTTAACCTCATACACATTCAAACCAAATGAAACTTTAAATAAATTAAAACTTTACATATATTTAAAGTTTATAAATTATTAAAAATTTAAAAGTGGAGAAATATATCTTTCATTTTTAATGTTTATCTTTTGAAAAATTTAAATATTTTTGAAACTTTGCATAAACAACTTTAATCTCACCCCATTTAAACTTTATATAAACAATCTTATATTTTTATTAAATTGTTTAAAAAAAACTAAACAGGTAATTAGGATGTTAAAATGATACAAAATTATTATCAAATATTAATATTTTATATTTCTTATTTGAATTTCGTTTTTATTAAATTAGGAATAATCATTTTACATATAAAAAGTGTATTTTTCAAAACCAAAAAAAAAGGGTAGTTTTCAAATTAAAAATTCATCAAAAAATATATTTCAAAAAAAAAATTATTAATATGGTTATAAATGTTTTGAATAATTATATATTATTTTTATTTTAGTAACTTTTGGTTAAACCGCTCTTGCACCCGCTGGCTAACCAGTCAAAAATATCCCGCAAACGCAACCGCTATGAATTGCTATACCAGTCGTACAAACAGCTTTTAATCGCAAACTCCCGCTTCCGCAAACTCCCGCAGCCGCAAACTCCCGCAACCGCAACCGCAGCGGTTAAACCAGTCAGACCCTAAGTCTCTAACCCAAACATCGTTTAAGCCGCTGGTTTGTGTTTATCAATATCACTAGACAACTACCGTAGTTGGGCTATTTAACTAAATCCTTACACATTCAGACGTGTTAGTGATCAGTATAAAGCTCTAAAACTCGAAGCGCTAATCGAATACTCGGTTTTTGCCGCTGGTTTGTCATTTGTGTTAGTGTGTATGATGAGCTCTAAACCTCGAAACAAATTTACGCGAGTTAATGTGCATGAGCTTTAAGTCTCGAACATTATTGGACTGAGAATTTATTTGTCTAGTGAAAAGTTAGAGATTCTTTGGCCAATGTGTATAATTTGGCGATATTTTGTGACTTTTTATATACCCTATTGTTGTATTAGTTGTGATTTTTTTTTTGTTCTCATTAATTCATTATACAACTTTTTCAACCGAAAAGACTTGTGATTTGATCATTTGAATGTTCAGCAATTTCCCGGGAATACTTTTTTCGTACAAATCAAAGAGCCACATGGACCTAATAGTGATATAACAAGGCCCAATTTAAAACCCATACATCTCATGATCATAATCATCACCATCATGCATACTAGGTTAATAATAATCATTTATCAATCATTAGAAAGCTACGAGAGGAAGAAGATTCAACAACAAAATCACCAGCTTTTCTTTTTCTTTCTCTGCAAACAAGGTTCATGCATGACTCGGCGTTTTCTTCTCAGAGAAGCAACCTGAATCTGAAATCATGTGCGACCCAATCTATGACGAATCTCCCAAGCTTCTTGTTCTGACACTGCTGGATTTTGTTTCTTGCTTCACAAGGCAGCGAGTTCCTGATCATGTCGACGACTCCGACGTGGCACAGTGCAGTGTCTTTAGCATACAATTCAACGAGCTTCGGTAAAAGAAGCTTGTTGTCTTTAGAGATTCCTACGTTTGATCTTACATACTCTTCTCTACCACGATCAAGTTCCATCTTCACGTTCTTGGGTGTGTAAATACGGACCTAAAAGGATCCTCCTTTTTAGTCCTTCATAACGCAAGAAACAATGTTTGAGTCAAGAAATTTTACTTACGGATGGATCTGAGAAGTTTCCAGAGCAAAGAGCGAAATGAAGAAGAGGCTCAGGTTGAGTTATAGCATAGTCTTTACCCAAATCTCCAGCTTTACCCTTTGTTCTAGACGCAAACAAGAACCTAAATACCTGCAAATAATTAGCATGACCCTTAAGCCCTCAAATCAACTTGTAAGAGTCGAAAATTTCATAAACCGAGATCAAATCAATCTTAGACTTGCCTGTCCTGGACGAGAGACCCGGCAACGGAGAATTGAAGTCTGAATGGTATCTAAGTTCAAGCTTCGACCTCCAACGTTATACGCTGCCTACATTGCACATTAGAAAAGCCCTAGACATGGTTACTCAAATCGATGACTTGTTCCCCAAGTTAGACCTGCACTGTAAGTAAGTAAGATCAGCTTACCTTCAACAACCCATATACTCTTTTCATACTGTTCTTTGGGTTCCCATACACAAGAATCGACTGCGAAAGAGACAACAGATCAATGTATTACACAGAGATTTATCAAGTCGAAAACTTAGTTTCAGAAACATTACGTGCATAACGAGAGAGTTGTGTATATTAATCCAGAAAGCTAGCTTCTCTTCATGATTCAACTTCCTTGGATTCACTCCTTCTAACTTATTAACAAGGGACCTAAACATTTAGAAGACAAAAAGATACAATTGATCAGTAACAGAGTTTAGTTCAGTTTATTTTTAAAGAGCCCTAGATTTGAGAAAACCTGAAATGCTTTAAAGCAGGTTCAACTTCATTTAACTTCTCCGAGTCTCTACATATCGATTTCACCATTAATAATTTTTCGTAAGGTCTGTTAATGACTTTCAGACGCTCTTTCCCGCCAAAAGGGCTGCTCGATTCTCGATCACCTTTGAGTGTTTCTTGATCCGCGAGTTGACGAATAACTTCTGAGATGCACTTGACCATCTCTTCAGACAAACTGTTTGGTGTTTCAGAAACGTTTTCAGAAACATATGTCCTCATCATCGTGTCGATATCAGCTTGCTGTAACCAAAAAGTATATCGCAGTTTTGATAGAAAAAGTAACTCAAAATCAGATTTAGTTGTTTACAGGATATAGCAAAAAGAAAGATTGCTTGTACCTCAAGCAGTGAGAAAGGAAGAGAGTGATGATATGATGAGTCCATTGCTTGGGGAGACATTCTAAAGGAATAGCCTGAACAATGAGACAAGGATGAGTGGCTGCGGAATATTCCAGAGTCATCTAGAACTTTCTGCGGGCTGCAGACCACGTTTTTTGGTGAATCAACGGGTTTATTAGACGCAAGAATATCATCTGATCTCTCTTTCTCCTCTGATTCTAGGTTAGATGTAATGATTTTGTTGAAGAATCTTCGGTATAGCAAAAGAAGATATCTTTCTAAGTACATCACTTGCAGCTCCAAACCTGTGATTTCACTCACTAGTTTCTTTGCTTCCTAAATCAAGAAATCGTACAAACATTTTCTCTTGTTATTTCAGAGAAGATATTCAGAGGCTTACGTGTGTTCTAAGGTAGACAAAGCTTAGTTTTATTTATTTAATAACCTTGGGGATAGAAGAATTGTCGCTTCTACAATCTTCCAAGAACAGCTTTCGTCGAAGGGCTGTCTCCATTTCACGACGCACTAAAAGTTCATTTTCCTGAAGCAGCAGATCCATCTGTGGAGTCAATAGTTGAAGATTTTGTTTTCTCAAGATTTAAGAATTTTAGATAAAACTTTCTTAAAACCTCATCACTTGAGAACGAAAAAAAAAAAACCTCATCACTTGAGACTCTGTGGGGCTGTACTTTTCTGTATCTTACAAGAGACTTTAGCTGTTCTATCTCTCTCTGCAACAGTTGATCCTAAAAAGAACAAAGGATAATGTTGATTTGATAAACAGTTGATTTGATAAACAGAGGATTAAAGAAACCCTTAAACAACTACACATTTGGACCCTTTTGAAAATTACTGACCATGTTGCAAAGAGCTTCACTTGATTTATTGTTCTTGAGAGATTTTCTAAGGACCGGATCGCTGAAAACAATGTCGGAAATAGCAGAAGCTTGTTAAGACATGATTGTTAAATCAGATATAAAATAATGAAGAAGAGGAGAGAAAAACCTTCTAGAACGTTTGTGAATCGAAGTTGTCTTCATGATAAGTTGGCTGAGTTTTCAGCTGTGAAAAAAACTTGAAATCCAACTCAGAAGTAAAAAACTTGAAATTCTCTTCACATTTTACCCAAAAAAAAAAACTTGAAATCCCCCCGCCTTTGTTTTTAAGAGTGTTTGTGATGTGATAAACTCTGAAGTAAAAACGACCCAACAGCTGAAATCACTGGAACAAAGCATTAAATGAGGGGTTTAGGGTTTAGGGTAACAGATTAGATAGTGACAAAGGAAAAGTTACAGAAGAAGAAGAAAGGAAAGGTTAAATAACAGAGGAAAATTTGCAGTGAATACCACGAATGGAATGATACTTTTTAAAAGAATATACATTTGATTAAAATATAAAAAGGTTTATTACTACTCTTTTCATCCGATCTTTTTACCTAACTTCTTTGGGGAACAGTAAATGAATATATGCGGTTCCTTCTATTTGAGAACCGGTAAACATACTCATGTGTGTGTATGCAATATGGTTTACCTTGGAGAGAATCACCTTTTTCCCTTCTCGTCCACATATTTCTGCTAAATAGGAGTATTTTTTTTTTTTTATAAATTTCAAATGGTTATATGGGGGTTCGATCGAAATAGGAGTATTTTGTGAATGATGAATACAACTATTTAAAATTTCATCCCATGATGAATATCCCATTTGTATATGAATTCGTTGTCGGATAAAAACCATTTGCAGTTTTGCACAATCATTATAGAAATAATTAGGCTATCTATCTATTTCTCATTTCATGATTTGTATTGACCAGTCCGATCTTGGAAAGAAACATGACTTTGATTAAAACACTTTACTGTTAAAATAAAACAAATATGTGTCTCTTTTTGGGTATATGCATCAAAAGAAACAAACAATATGTAATTATTGGTTTGACATCGGGTCTGACGTTTTGTAAAGGCTACTTTTTATGCAAACAAAAATCAGAAAATTAACAACTTACAAATTGGAGACTTTCAGTTTTGTGTGTGTGTGTGTGTGTGTGAAGTTATAATGTTAATTCATCTTTTGTGTGATCATATCAGTTCTTAATTTTGAACCCTTTATACGAATGTTAATGATTTGGAGCATACGTTGTATATTTTTGCTAGCTTTTTATTCATTATACATTACTTTCTTTTATATGGACATTACAACTGACTCGTCGTAGTATTTTTTGTTCGAGGGAGAGCTAGTAGTATTTGCAAATTAAAAGTTTAGAGAAAAGTAATAGATTATTTTTAAATTTAGTTCCACGTGAATTTATATGGCTGCATATGTATCAAGTGGATCATTTCTAAAAGCTCCACTAAGATTCAAAATTTGTAATGGCATTTTACCAATATATATACAAAAACTTCTTTTGTAAATGGACAAAAGGTTTTTGGTGGGTCTTTTGCGTAAAGAGATTATGACATGCATGGAGTGGCAAGCACTTAATGATTGAAATGGTAAAGGAAAGCCTTAAAAGCAATGAAAGGTGAGACGCTACAAAACCAAAACTACCAAACGTACTAACATAGAGAATTAGAGATGCATTTACATAAATCCCGTACGTATGTTTAAATATATATACAGTATAGTACTCACTATTCAGTGTTCTAACAGACTAGTCTTCGATAGCCAGGGAGGCAAGGACACAATACAACATCATTTCTTCCCATCAATTAATAGGTAAGAAAATAACATATTTACAAAATGTTGTTAGAGTTGGTTTTGCTTGGAAGTGTTCCATGTGACTCATGTATATTGAAATATTTTACAGGGTTTATTTGATTATCGCTGGCCATTGTATAGAAGAAAATAAACCTTTTGTGAATCTATATTATATAAAAGTTGAGGCTATAAGTCTCTGAGAGCGTCCACATCAGGATTTTAAGAAACCAATTAAATTTCGCCAAATCAGCATTTTAATTTTAAAATCGAAAATTAAATAATTTTTGAGAAAAATTACATTATTGTATTAAAGAATGGAAATTGTACTATTTTGAATTTTAATACAACATAAAAATAGTTTAATGGAAATTCAACATAAAAAAAAACATATTATTGGAAAAGCTAAACTAACTAATTAAAATAAAAAGGAAATTAACAATTTTGCTATTTCAATGTTTGACATTGGCTATAAATAGTCCTCTAAACTTTAGAATACACATACAAGAGTTTAAATACAACCATATTCTTCAAGAGAGAGATATAGTTTATTAAAATAGCTATGTCTTCTTCCAGCTCTTCTGTTTCTGAGAGTTCTAGGCGTCCTTTTGTTTTCGATGAACTCACTAAAGATTTTGTAAGAAAGAGCTACTTGCTAGAGTCATCCACTTTGGAGGCAAGGAACCCTAAAAAAGGAGGTCTGCTTATGAGAACTGCTTCTAATCGATCAAAAGGTAACGACACCAACATTATTTACCAATTACCAATAGAAAGTTAAATCATCATCAGCTTATAATACTCTTTTCTACCATAATTTAATACAGGGAACTACAATCCAAGCATTCATACCGCTTATCGACTAGGAGACTGAGGAAAAATTAAAGGCTGGTGAAGTTTACAAGTTTAATAGCTTTCTGGTCATCGGGAGAAGTCTACAACATTGGTAGTTTTTTGGTCATCATCAACAAAACGAGCTACAAGTTCTCCTCACACAGATTTCTCATCCAATTCATTCCGGAAACAACAATGGTGCAAGCCGACCATGATGACTACACTATTGAGGGTCAAAACTTCAACGCCGAGTTTAATGAATCTGTTGACAAGAACGAGGACCTTTATGGTAATAACTCTTTCATTATGAGTAGACTTCAATCAAAGGAAGACATTGAGAAAAGTATGTTTAGACGGTGATGGAGAGAAACGAAGAATCAGAAGAGGCTGATGAGCGCTTATTAATTAAACAGGATACGAAAAGGAAAAGTTGTATATGAGACTGTTTAACTATCAAAACAGTGATTTAAAAATAAATAGATGAATTTCTTAAATAGAATTGAATGCAAAATAATTAAACTAAAAAATATATATAAATAATTAAGTATAAATCATAAACTTAGAGCTGGAAAAGCTAAACTAATAAATAAAATTAAAAAGGAAATTAACAACTAAAATATGTATTACACTAATATTAGATTGTACAGAAGCTTGCCGGATGACCTGATATAAAAATTAGAAAGTGTTTAATGAATAGTAAAATTAAGGGATTAGTTTAAGAAATGTGAGAATAGGGCTGTTGTATGTTTTTTTACAGAAAATATGTTTTTAAAAAGTACTTTATTTATTATGACTAATTATAAAATAATTAATTTGGTTAAGTAAAAAATAATTAAAAAGTATATTACAAAGAAAAGTTTACAAAAAAAACAAAGAGCAAAAATTAAAAAAAGTGAAGCATTTGTAAATATTTTTTTTAAAAATATAACAGTTTAAAATTTCATTAGAACAGACCCGCGCGTGCGCGGGTCAAAAACCTAGTATATAAAAGAATAGAGAAAAAAAAGAGGAGAATCCAAAAGAGGTGATGTAGGGCTATAGAAGATTCATATTTTGGGATTTTGGAAATGTGAGAATAGGGCTGTTGTATGTTTTTTACAGAAAATATATTTTTAAAAAGTACTTTATTTATTATGACTAATTATAAAATAATTAATTTGGTTAAGTAAAAAATAATTAAAAAGTATATTACAAAGAAAAGTTTACAAAAAAAACAAAGAGCAAAAATTAAAAAAATGTGAAGCATTTGTAAATATTTTTTTTTTAAATATAACAGTTTAAAATTTCATTAGAACAACGCGGGTCAAAAACCTAGTATATAAAAGAATAGAGAAAAAAAAGAGGAGAATCCAAGAGAGGTGATATAGGGCTATAGAAGATTCATATTTTGGGATTGTGTTCTTCGTTTGTAGTTTCCTAAGTTTATGTCCCGTAGTTTTCTCACCGAGACATAAGGCGACAACTCTTTTTGTCTTGTGAATTTTTGTCTTGAATGTCACAATTTCAACACAAAGTCACAAACTAGCTCTTAAGGGCTATTAAGAGTATTGATTTACACTTCTTACTTTGCACAGATTAATTTAGTACCTATGAATCGTTATAATTCAGTAAATATATTCCTTCTAAGTTTTTGTCTCGATTGTCACAATTTTCAACACGGCTGATTTCTAAGTGTATTGACTCTACTTACCATGCATAGCGTAATTGAGAGTCTTGAAGAATATATGAAAAGTAAAATCAATCATATCTCATCTTTAGCGATGTTTTTTTCTCTATAATATATGGTAAACAAAAACATTGTATTTATATGTAACACAACAATGAATATTCTAAGGAAGGTTATTGGGAGATAGATTTCAAATTTTAAGAATTTTTTATTAATTCATGAATTCTGACAATCTTACTAAAATCCATTGTTATTGGTTTGATGATGTTTAAATTCCATATAAAATTCATTGTTATTCAAAAAGTTTTTATTTTAATGATTTCATGAATTCATGAAAATCCTTATTATTAAGATATGAATTTTAAACAATTTAACTCATTAAACAAAATTTTCAAAATACTACATATAACTCTAATGGCGGAGCTAGCCAATTTTTTCACCGGAGTCATATTGACATTACTCATATGCCACAAGGGTCATTAAGCATATTTTATAATATATTTTATAATGCATGTAAACTTTGGTTTTTTTTTTTTTTTTTTTTTTTTTTTTTTTTTTTTGTCAAAATCTATCGGAGTAGTTGACCCAAGTTGCTTCCGCTACTGTATAATCCTGAGATTTTTAAAATCATGACAGTAAAATATTTGGATAGATTTTTTAAATATACAAATTTTCTGCAAATTTAAGAATAAGTACTCTTCATAAATTTAACAATTCTATCAACTTTTAAAATTTTACTTCTATGTAAATTTATCTCCCAATAGCCCCCTAAATAATTCATTTTGATAATTCTAGACCTATACAAGAGGACATGAACATATAAAATTTCTCAACAATAGTTTCTATTTATATTGAATGTTTAAATCATGAACACAAAAACTTGAGCATTGAGAAATTTTAAGAAATACATCTTTCCGGTGTTAATTTTCAAAGGTATACTTCTATGATTTTAATTTTCAAAATTACATTTTTTTCATAAAATTAATATATAAATTTGGGTTTACTAATCCCTAACTAGAATTAATATTTTGAGGTTTATGGTTTAGATTGAGAAGTTTAATGTTAGATTCTAAGGTTTAAGATTTAGATTACTGGTTTAGAGTTCTTTTACTTAATGAAAAATAAACACCTTAGAGGAGATGTAATTTTGAAAACGTACATTTTTTTAATTTCCCCAATATTTAATCAAGAGAAATTTATCAATCAAATATTTATATTTGCGTGTGTTCACATTTGAAAAACTATTTATACGATGACGACACCGGAAGAGAAAGATCACAGCTTCATCGGGGTATCTACTACTATCTAATCACTACTTAACCAACAAAATTAAACCGGGAGATTCGGTAGAGGTTATACACTAAATTAATTGCTCTTAACCAGTTTGTCAACTCGGTCTACTGTAGATGGTATCTTGTTTGTTCATGCTCTTTCGGTTAATGGTGAAAAGGAAAGGTGAAAAGCAAACCCTAAATTATATAAAGAGACAGCTTTTACCGCCTTATTATCAACGAGAAAATTCAGACAAAAGTTCCAAAGGATTCGGTTGGGTTGAGTGTTGCTCATTGTTTCTCTTTCAGTGAATGTTCTGAAGAGGAAAGGTGAAAAAGGCGAGCCTCCTTTTTCCCGTTTTCTTTCTTGAGAGCTCGAGCTCGATCAATGACGAAATCCAGAAAACTTCCCAAACTTCCCCGTGATTTGGTAGAGGAGATACTCTGCCGCGTTCCGGCCACATCTGTGAAGCGGGTACGATCTACTTGCAAACGATGGGACCGTTTATTCAACGACACGAGATTCGTGAGAAAGCACTCTGTGAAAGCACCAAAGCAGTTTATGTGTCTCATGCTGACGAAGAGTCACGGGATTTGTCCGATGAGCGTGAATCTGGATGGAGATCCTCCATCCGTAGAGGTTAAAGCTGAGCTTAGCCTGCTCGATCCGCGTTCTAGAAACTCAGCCTTCCAATTCGATGTAACTCAAGTGTTTCATTGCGACGGCTTGTTGCTATGCGCCTCCGAAGAACCAGAACCTAGAATCGTGGTTTGGAACCCGTTTACGGGCCAAACCAGGTGGATCGAATCCGGTGGCGGGTTAAGCCCCCAGTTAGCTCTGGGATACTATCAAGACAAGAGACACAACACTAGGAGATACAAAGTATTGAGCTTTTATAATGACCGAGATTCGAAAATCTACGATTTTGACACTGATTCGTGGAGGGTTCTTGATGGTGATAGCGTTGGAGGACGGGCTCGTAGACGCGATGATTATATGGTGTCTCTCAAGGGAAACACTTACTGCTTTGCTACAGATAAAGAAAAACCGGAGCTTGGCTTATACTTGCTCACGTTTGATTTTGCAACTGACAAGTTTGGATATGTGCCTCTTCCCTATCAGTCTCCTTACCATAGTGCCTGTCTTTCAGTTGTTAGAGAAGAGAAACTTTCTGTGTTATTGCAACAAAAGATTACATCAAAGATTGAGATATGGGTGACAAATAAGATGGGTGAGAGCAACAAAGGGGTGTCGTGGAGCAAGGTCTTAGCATTGGATTTGGGCCTTTGTCTTGGGATTCTTGACTTTGCGAGTTTCTCGTTCGATGAAGAAAGTCGTCACGTGTTGTAACAGATTGACAAGCGCCATAGACGAGGCAGACGCCTAAGACGTGGTATACATTGTTGGGGAGGATAACATAGTCACACATGTGGAAGTTGGACTGGGTGAGTACTATACCTGTTGGCCAGCCATTCTTAATTATTTCCCAAGTTTGGCTCAAATCGAGGGAGCTCGAGGCAAGAAAAGAAAAAGACTCGAAAGGTAATGTCACTAGTTTGTCTCTCTATGTTTTAACTGTCCACTGTTACATGATTTAAAACATACACAAAGCTTTCTCATTGTCTTTGCTCTAACCTTGCATGTTGTACAGCTAGAAATCATCACTCATATTCACTGTTGTTTCTCTGTACAGATGGATGGATTTGATCGAGGGAAAGCCTACTCTTGAAGCCATAGATGTCATCGAGAACCGACTAAATTATCTAGGCCGAGATGTGGAAGCCATAGGTGGCCTAGCAGAGAGCATCCCTTTCGCTATGTCTCATCTGAAAGACGACCAATCAGAACTACACTCGCTTCTAGAGGCTCAATTAGGTGTATCTAATCGAAACAACTTAAGAGCTTTGCTAGAGCCCTACATGTGATCTCTCTTTTACTTCTTTTGGTTTTTTTTTTCTTGGTTATTTTATCCGGATACATTACGTATCCTGGTTAATTTCAAGCTTTTCTAATTCAATGACAAGTGATTTGTAATAAAAGGCATGAAACGCTCCTAGAGTTCAGCAATTACCTGTATTAGACATACATCCATGAACTGTCACTCCTCCAATGAAGGCACCATTAGATCTTCCTCTCATTTCAAATTCTGCATAACAACCTAACAGTTAACCATAATTTTAAGTATCTACCTTCCTCAAGTAGAGCTTCAAAACAAGTTGAGCACCAATTTTCTTAACTCATTTTTAATTATAATTTAATATTTTCTAAAATTTGTTTGCAGTATAACACATACATAAATTAGCATAATGATAGCAATTAGCAATACTTTATTTATAGTATAATAATATTCTTCAATAGATGTTGCTGGTCTTAACATGACAATGTCATCCAATGTATAGTTACCAAAAAAAAAAAAAAAGTTACCAAAAAAAATGTCATCCAATGTGTATGCATTAGTATTTACCATTTATCTAAAACTGGGATTTTGCAACTACACCACAAGAGTTAATCTCCCAAGATTTTTCTTGTTCATTTTCTTTAGCTTATCCGCAAACACAAGCAAGATCTATAACAAGAATATAATATTCATGGTATAATGTATATATTCTCTCCATTAAACATCACAATTCAAACCACAAAATATCCTCCGTTTTGCTGGTGTCTCGCTGCATTGTCTTGTATTAATATCGCTAATTCTACTCGCTTTTGTTCTGATCACAGATATCGCAATTCATTCACATTTTTGTTTGAGTCTGCCGATGTATTGATTTCCACAGATACGTAGATCAAGAGTGGGCAGCAATATTCATTTTTTTTTTCTTTCTCCTTGCTCTTCGTTTTTTTTATTTGCAAGACAAAGTTGATCATCCAAAAATATGAATTTAGGTGAAGTCAATAGCAACATTGATATTGATGATTACAATGATGAGATTTAATATATGATACAAGATCACATGATAAAAAGAAAATGATGTTTTTCTATTATAATTAGCCTATATTTTAGAGAGAATAAGTGAAGATGGACAGATATTGAAAACATAAACAAAAATAAAAACAAGAATTTGTAACTTTTTGAAGAGTTTGAATTCTGACCATATGTAGTGAAAAAAATAATGTGTAAGAAAGAAACCTTGTTGTGTAAGAAAGAAACCTATTGCGTTCAAACCAATGATTGTGGGCTCTGAAAATATAACATTGGAGAAGCCTATGAGAATTAAGGTTTTTCGGTTTAAACGAAAGATTAAGACGAGTGTGGAAAATTATAAAATTACGAGTTTGTGAATATGGTTTTCAAAAATGTAGAAATAAATATGCTGAAGATTCATAATTTTCTTTATCAAAACTACAACTTTGAAAGATTCTAAAATTGTAATTGAGGGATCAAATAATCTTACATAATATATAGAAGTGAAAATGCATATTATTAAAAGCTGCGAATTTTCGACAATTTAAGCAATTCTAAGTGAAAAGATATGATTCGAAAAGACAACTCTTTAGATGAGCGGTTATAGCTGAAACTGTTAAAATTGAAAATGTAGCACAACAAAAGACATTTATTAAGTTGCTATTAATATATAATATAGATAATTCTAGCACGAATTGTTTTTGCTTTTGTTTAACATTTTGAACAAACTGAACCTAATCACACATGTATTATCTATATGTTTCCTAATGCAAAGCAAACAACTATTAAAAAAACTCAGACATCACAATGAAACCGAATCATACTTAAATTTTAATATAATGATAACTCTTGTTTATAAGAAAACTTTTAAAAGTTATATTAAAAATCTTCTCTTTTCAGTCATTTTATTGTGATGTATATAAGATAACTTTTAAAAGTTACCATTCTGCTTCTGGGTGCCTTTGTTTATAAGATTTTTTTATTTTACTTTCCAGGCCAAAAAAGAAACTGTAAATTTCAGTATTGAGTTTTTAGAGATTGCAATTGCATAATGCTTATTATAGATTTAATCCGAAAAAAATAAAGCAACTGCTCCTTATTTGCCTAGGATTTTTGATGCCGTAAACCAAAAAAAAAATATTGAAATACTTTAGTACAAAATAATTGAATAGTTAAGCTATTAAAATTCCCTTTTTTAAATAAAATAAACAGTGAACATAGAAAAGAAATATCTATATACATATATATATATATATCTTTTAATGATTTTATGATCAATATACAAATTTTTATATATAACAATGTAATATAAAATAAAATGTAGTTTAATTCAAAGAATATGAATGAAAAGACCAAACAAAAATGGTAGAATATGAAACACCCAACATTTTTTTATTAAATAAATCATAAACAATTATAGCGAAAGTCTTTAAAATAAATTAAATAAATTATAATCAAAGAACAATATCAGTTCAGCGGAAGCAAATAACAGAATAAAATAAACAAGTCTAGCAACTTAAACAAGTTCAAATGAAATATTGTGAAACAATAAAAATCTTATCATCCCCTCTTTAGCATTGATTCCGCGATCAAATAAATATTTTTACCTGCAATACATTACGATAGAAATACGTAATATCCAGATACATCCACTTTTTTCCAGATATATTTTCTTCAACTACTTATAATATGAGACAGTGAAAAATAACAATTTGATGCCGTAAGCCAAAGCTTCTAAAAGTTTCAAGTAGGCAAGTATAGACATAGATTTCATGCGTAAATCTTGCGGCATATTTTAGCATTTCATATATTGTATACCCTATTTCTTTATCTCATTATTCATTAAAATAGAACTAATGCCTGATGAAAAAAATGAGCATATTAGTGTGCGTAGAAACAATATCCTCCTCATTGTATGGTGTACACATTTTTTTTTTTTTTTTTTTTTTTGTAAGGCTTGTACACATAATACTAGTCCATATCGAGGACTAGGAAAGGCAGAATGTTAAGTTTGGCAGGGCGCATCACGCTGACAAAGTCAGTTCTTGGTTCAGTCCCGATACACTCAATGAGTTCTGTGAAACTCCCGGAATCGATGACAAAACGTCTTGACCTCTCTAGAGATTTTGTGTGGGGATCGACGGAGGAAAAGCGGAAACAGCACCTGGTAAATTGGGATAAGGTCTGCAGTCCGAAGGAGGAAGGCGGACTTGGAATCCGAAAGATAAGCCCTATGAATAAGGCCCTTTTAGCTAAAATTGGATGGAGGTTGCTGAATGATGAAACGAGTCTCTGGGCACGGGTTCTACGGAGTAAATACCGCGTTGGCGATATCCATGACACTGCGTGGTTAGTCGGGAAGGGCACATGGTCATCCACGTGGAGGAGTGTAGCTCTGGGGATCAGAGAAGTGCTTCAACCGAGTCACGCTTGGGTGATGGGAGATGGTAAGAAAATACTCTTTTGGACAGACAAGTGGCTTATGGGGAATATCTTGAGAGATGAGGAGGTCACTCCAGCCCCGGAGGCACTCTTATGCTTGCCAGCAAGCGAGTTTTGGATTGATGGAGTTGGATGGGATCTGACCAGAATTGCTCCATATGTACCAGAGACTACACAACTCGAGCTAGCATCAGTAGTGGTTAATAAGGCGACTGGGAAACAGGACAGAATGGCATGGGGAGAAACACCATATGGGAAGTTCACGGTCTCGTCTGCGTATCGTTTTCTCACACGGGATTCCTCCCTCAGACCAGACATGAGCCAATTCTTCAGGAGAATTTGGAGAGTCATAGCTCCCGAGAGGGTACGTGTTTTCTTTTGGTTACTTGGGAACAATGGAATCATGACAAATCAGGAGCGCTTCCGCCGGCACATTGGAGATACAGAGATTTGTCAAGTATGTAAAGCAGGTATCGAAACCACCTTACATATCCTCCGAGATTGTCCGGCCATGAACGGAATCTGGGAGCGCATTGTCACGCGAGAGAAACGCCAGGCCTTTTTCTCGATGTCGTTGCTTGAGTGGCTGTTCGTGAACTTGAGTGACCCTACAAAGACGGAGTTTGGACCCTGGTCCACGTTGTTTTCGGTATCTGTGTGGTGGGCTTGGAAATGGAGATGTGGAAATGTCTTCGAGGATAATAAACTGTGGAGGGACAGGGTCGGATTTGTGAAGGAATATGCGAGGGAAGTGTCTCAGGTGCAGTCTACAGAAAGTGGGGCAAGAACGACAGTGCGAGAAGAGAGATTGATCTCATGGTTACCCCCGCTGGCAGGTTGGATCAAGCTAAACACGGATGGTGCGTCACGTGGAAACCCCGGTTTAGCTACGTGGTGGAGTTTTGCGCAATGGAGAAGGTCAGTGGTGTGGTGGGTTTGCATTGAATATTGGAAGATGCACTGCGCCTATGGCTGAGCTATGGGGATTGTATTATGGTCTATGCATCGCGTGGGAGAAGGGGGTCACAAGACTTGAAGTAGAGGTGGACTCTGCATTGGTTGTTGGTTTCGTGAAGACAGGGATCTGTGACACTCATCCACTGTCGTTCCTGGTGCACCTGTGCCATGGCTTTTTATCAAAGGACTGGGAAGTCCGAATCACTCATACGTATAGGGAGGCTAATAATCTAGCAGATGGATTGGCAAACTATGCTTTTTCTTTACCTTTAGGATTGCATTCATTTGATTCAGTCCCTCCGGGCTTAGTGGCTATTCTTTGTGATGACGAGCGTGGAGTCTCGAGGTCGCGGCAAGTCCGTGTGTAAACTCTTTTTCTTTAATAAAATTGGGAGATAGCTCCCGGTGCTTCATAAAAAAAAGTCCATATCGAGGACTATATTCTATAAGCACATTTTAAGCTCATTTAATTTCTCATAATGTACGTCTTACGTAAGATGTTAACTTACTATTTTTATTTTTTGAAGTGAATGTAAAATTAATTCAAAAACCAAAAACCTTTTCTACAAAAGTTGTGACTTTGTTTTTGAGAGTTTAACAAAGTTATTACAGCAGCGATCACATTTCCTAGTAATTTAACGAGACCCAAACCAAGCTTGGAGACCTCCGTCGAGTCGTTTGTCGCTGATGGTAGAAAGCCTGTTTCGAACATTTTTGTCAATGAGTTAAGCCAAAAGTGGAGAGGGGAGTAGGGGGCGTGTGAGAACCATATACGAGTTTGGTATTACAGCAAGCCAAACAATTTTTTTTTTTTAACCATTCCAGATACTTAGTTAGGATTCCCAAATGACTTAACAATTCATTTGACCAATACTGGAAACTTGACATGATAGACTCTCCTCCATTCATTTTAGACCCATGTTGGTATTAAAGCCTCGGGAAATTTTAAAAGATTTCAAAGAACATTCAGTTTCGTAATTTTAAGCCAAGTTAGCAAAGAGGAAGCTGAAAAAAGAACCGAAGGACAAGGGTGACAAGAGAAGTGGTTTTCTTGTTGGTTCAATGTTGATTCTCCAATTAAAATTCTTCACCGTTCAAGTCTTTCTCAAACTTTTTATTTATTTCTGGTTTCTACATTGGCTGTAAAAGACACCAAGGATGTTCATTTAAACAATGCTTGTTAAGCATGCTATTATTTTGTAAAAGAAAAACAAATTCCAAAACTGACGTGACTACAAATTGATATCTTACGTATTTGACGCATTCTAACCTTTGTTTTCAAGAGTTTTATCGAGTCTTTCTAGTTTTATCGAGTCGTTTCAGGTCTAAAGACGTTCCATGGAGAGCTTTGGTCACACGGATTGACAACAGGCGAAAGAAGGCAAAATAGAGCGAGAAGGTGCTCGATCGAACAGCATCACAGTTCGATCGAGCCGGTGCACAAACAACAGGTTCGATCGGTCCGCTTGACAGCTCGATCGATCCCATACACGAGCAACCAGCTCGATCGACCCTTTCGATGAGATCCAGCTCGATCGATCCTTTACGCCAACAGCCAGCTCGATCGACTCCATGCATGTCATGCAGCGTTCTATCTCAGCCGTTTGATCCGTCCTGATATCACAGCCGTTCGATCTACTTGGTGCATACCGATTCGATCGAACCATAGCAAACCGGATTGAACCGAAGTCGACTCCTGAACCTATTTAGACCTATCTTTAGCCATTGTTTAGGCCACGCCGTTTTTCAGAGTTTACACTGTTTTTCTGAGTTTTCTGAGGGAGAAGATTTCGAACCTGTTTGGAGAAGATTTCTGAACCCTCTTTGTTTGCTTTTATTTTACTCTTTGATTCAATGAATTCAGTTTCAATCATTGTTATCTGTTTCATCATGTCTGAGTAGTCACCCTGCTAGATCTAGGTTTTTCAAAGGATTCATGTGTTAACTAAACTGAATACAGATAGGGCTTCAATACTGTCTTCGCCATTGTTAAGTTTACTGCTTAGATCGAATTGATCACTCGATCTCTGATCTTAGATTTACCTGTTCATCAAAAGTGCAATAGGTTGTTAGAACGAACTGTGGTGAGCGAATCGTCCTTAGCCTGCGAAAGTTGATGCTAAGGCGATTCGTGAACATCGAACCTTGTGCGCATTGCTTGTTATCAACTGCTAGATTCAAACGACAGTTTAGACATCTAGGTTGTTAGACGAAGTTATCATTATCGCGACAGTGAATTGACATATTGTTTTGTTTGAGTTCGAGACCTGTTCTTTATCTGTGCCCTGAATAGTTGTTTGGTTGTTAACCGTGAATCTCCTGCGAATTGCCTTGGTCTAGTGCCTGTTTTATTTGAATTATATCAACGTTTACATTCTGTCACTTGTTACAAAATCAATCAATCTTGTCTTAGCTCTATTTTAAATCTCTAATTTCACAGTGTAACGCTGGTCCTTTGAATCCTTTATATTACAATTTCATCACTGTTAATTTGCAGTAGAGAAAATGATCTATTTTTAGAATATCACAAATATGTATGAGTATGAGTATGAGTATGACATATCAAACTAACATATGTTTTCTATACCTTGGTTGATAGATGACATTAAGTAATCGTTTCTTAAGGACAACTGTCAAAAGAATTCCGCAAAAGTTTATGTGTGTTTAGTGTAAGGAAGGCTCTTTGCCAATCTCCACACGGTTCATAAACGGAAAAGTCCATTCACCATCATATCAAATGTTAAGGCAATCTATGAATTATTTTTAAAAACAATTTCCCAAACTATATATATTCTCGAAAGATTGAACGATGCATTTGCTATAGCAAAGATCCGACAGGATACGTACCTGAGTAGATGTGTCTTTGTTCTTCACGAATCAGCAAGCTAAGTAACAATTTTTTCATAATTTTTCTTCTTCTATTTTTGTGGATCTTTTCTCTCTAATTTGTACCTCTCCTTTGTAAACATAAATTCTGTAAATCTGCAACCTTTTCCCTCTAATTAGATTCAACATTAACCCAAAAAGAAGAGATGTAAGAGTTTTGCAGAATTACCTTGTCACCAAAACAAACATCTAGCAATTCGAAAATGTTTTTTTTTTTTTTTTTTGTGCAAAAGAATATATATCAAACAATTCTATCATTGCCACTTCCAGTAATGGTATACTTAATTAGGGTTTAGTTTACAATTTTTATTTTTGATGAACTCTGTTACAGGTGAAGTAGACCTTAATGTTGGTATGCTTCCGGCTTTCCTTACTCTATGATCTCTGGTTATAGCATCGTGTCAAATTAGATTGCTAAAACTTTTCTAAAGTGGAATAGACTGATTATAATTTATGTAGGTAATTTATGAGATAGATGGAGCTCTGGGTTATAGAAAAAGAAAAGTCAATATTGTTCTATAGGGTGGTATTTTAATAAGTTTGAGTTGTGATTGTTAGCAAATTTGAGGTTTTTTTAAAGGCCATGAGATTTGATGAAACAAAAGTCTCGATGTGTGACATTCGTTAGGCTAAATGGATCAATATTTCTCTTGGTTTTCAAGTACTTCAATCAATATTTTAGAATACATCAGTTTTGTTGTATGCTCTATATCTTTAGTACAACTTTACGGTTTCGCTTTGTCAAGTGTGTGTGTGTGAGACGAAGAAAACGTTGTTCCTGTTGATCTTCGTACGTTTCTTTTAATAGTTTCATTTTCTAAACGTTCAGCAAAGTGTGTATGTTTATCTTTTACCCTTTACCAAATTAAAACGTATATGTTTATCTTTAAGTAAACGAGTTTAAGGACATGTTCACTGTTAAGGTACCTGTACAAAGTCTACCCTTCATGGACTCTTTGACCGAATTATTTCTAGGATCGGTAAAAGAAAAACGCATGTTTTGCATTCTTTGCTTAGATCTACCGAGTTGAGTGACTACAATCTTTTTATTTTGTATTTGCCAGTCTTATGTTCTAACATTATATATTAACAAATCTAAAAGACTAAACCTGTTTAACATAACATTTCATAACAAAAAATATTAATCACAAATCTTAAATTGTACTAAAACATTTTTTAAGAACTATAACCATAGAAAAACTCACGGATATATAGTTCCTCGTTAAAACTTAAATAGTGTTGGTCCACCGAAAGCAAAGAATCTGTAACTTGTTTTTCTTCTCTTACAAAAATATTTGTCGGGTCCACCGAGAACAAAGAATCTATAACTTGTTTGTTTTTCTCTTACCACGGCTTTGCTCTTTTTGCAACTAACTTGATTCTTTTTGTTTTTAACTTTTTATGCAAATACTGCATTATTCATTAACACTTAAATAAAGTTTGGGTCCACCGAAGCAAAGCATTTCATTGCCAAATAATCTGCAACGCGTTTTACAACACGGTTCGGAATAACACACTTAACTATGAAGACTTGTTCCACAGAAAAATCATTAAAGGAAAAAAAAAGTATCCATTACAAAGGTTGAATTTGCATAAACTACCAACGAAATAATCAAGTTCATTGTTGGCCAAATAATCAAGATCGCACAAATTTGTTTCAAACTCGTTAGTCATTTCCAAATATTCTACTATTTCAATACAAAATAATCATTTATAATCTTTTGATATAAAACTTTGGATTGATATCCCAATAAGGCAATAATTCTCATAATGGGTGCAAATTCTCATAATTGTTCCCACGAACCAAATACTAACTTTGACATCCAGCTTGTACAGTAATTACCAACGAAACACACGCACACACACATATGTGCCTAATCCTTCAGTGTAATCTGGAATGTTCTTTTGGATAAAGAATATAATTAATCAGGTAAACGTTAAACACAAAACACTGACACATTCAATCATTCACACGGAAGACTCGTACCACGACGAACATGCAATCCACACCCAATTGTCTAAATCCACATTTTTGAAGATGGGTTTGGAGACCAATGGTTCAATGACTGGACAGGTTTGGGTCCTTATCTATTAGATTTGTGTGGAGCTAATGGACCTAGAGTTACAGGAATCAGCCGGTTCGCTTCAGTGGCAGCGGTGATCAGAAACGGAGAATGGAGGCTTCCTCGAGGGAGGCATTCGATCAATGTTCTTCTAAGAGCTGCTCTTCCTCCTGCACCGGTTATATCTTCCATGACCCCTAACGTCTTTGCCTGGAGGGATCCGGTAAAAGGGGATTCGGGAGTTTTCTCATCTTCGCAAACTTGGCTGGCTCTGCATTCGCTCGGAGTCCCTGGTCCTTGGGCTGATGCAGTTTGGTTTCCACAGATTATTCATAAGCATGCTTTTATTCATTGGATTGCTGCTCGAGATAGACTCCCAACTAGAGACAGGCTTCGTAGTTGGGGATTAGATGTTCATGGTGTTTGTCTTCTGTGCAATTCCTCGATGGAATCAAGGGCTCATTTGTTCTTCCTTTGTCCTTTTGGTCAGGAAGTGTGGAACTCTTTCTTCGTTCACTCTCTGATTATCAATCCTCCGGACTTCGAATCAGCCCAGCTGTGGGTCATTACAGCTTACTCAGATCGGAAGGTGAGAGTGATTACTAAACTTCTTCTGCAAGCCACTATCAATGAAGTATGGAGAGAAAGAAACTCCAGATTACACAGAGCCATGACCAAGCCTGCGGCTCAGGTAATTAGGGAGATTCAAGCTCTTATTCAAAGGAAACTTTATGTCCTTGATATGAAAGATCGGGATGTGAACTCCTCCACTACCTCAAACGACACCTACCTCTCCACTTGGTTCGGCTGTTTTCAGCGTTGACGGTCTGACGGGTTCCCTTTTATTTTTCTTTGTATCGTAGTATAAGCTTTTGTTCTTTTAGCTGTCTATTCATCTTTTTGTAACTCAAAAAACTCGCTTCTCTCGGAGGGGGAAAAAGATGAATAAATGAAAATTCAGAAAAAAAACAAAAAAAAACTATGAAAACTTTATCATTAGTACGATATTGTCGGTTTTGGTACCAATCCACATAAAAAAAATTATGCTCTTTTCCAAAAGATTTCATAGTACTTGTTAGATGATTTTTTTTGGTTAAAGGGTAAGATTTTAATAAGACAATTATAATAAATCGATGTAAGATTTTGGATCATAATCCTAACAATTTCTTAGATTGATTCTTCTGTCTCACAATGATAAAGTTATGATAATCGTAACCAGAGCCGGCCCTTAGAGCAAGCAAAACAAGCAGGAGTTTGCGGCCCTTGTTTTTATATACAATTATTCAGCTTATATTTCGAAAAGTCTCTCATAGTCTAGTATATTTGTCTTCGAAGACATGAGTTCAAGTCGACGGCAATGGCGATTTCACAGATCTACGAATGATCTTCCGAATGGATTCTGATTTCGATTTATGGTTATCCTTTTCGGTTCTATGGGGGCGTAATGAGGATGATTTAGTCGGTTTACACGGAGATCTTGGCCGATTTGGAAAATCCCGTGACGTTTTGGCAAGATCTAACGGGATTAAGATGATACACGGCTGGGATGGGTGAGAAACAAATCAAGCTAAGGAATCAATATGATTTGATTCGATTCGAAGGGAGCTTTTGGAAGGAGGATCGTATCCGCACAGATCGAATTTTTCGGAGATGGGGAAGAGATGTCAACGAAGTTATTCTAGGAAAGGAGAGGAGGCTCCAGGAAAACAAAAGGAAATTGAGATTAACTATTCGTTCACAATTAGGAAACACAATCGGAGAGATGACTCTCCAAAATCAGCTGATTCGTCAAAACATAATCTTTCGGGTAATCAATTCAGACTTTCTATTGTGGATTTAGTGTCTCTTGGGAAGATTGCGGATATTCTTCGGGTTTTGATTGAAGATTTAACGGGATTGAATGGGAAGAATGTTAATGAGCGGGAGCAGTATAAAATCACACTCGGACATTGTGAAAATTCACCTTTCTTTGTTCGGAAATTCTCTTTTGGCTTATTGTGCTCTGTTTTTCTTTGTGCGTGTGTTCTCGATTCGTTTAACACAGTTCTGTGCTTTTGCTTTCTCGTGCAAGACTCAAAGATGGCGCAAGGAAGTTTGGTCGGTGGTGGTGGGTCAAACGCCGGTGACAAGAAGCAGGGGTCCCATCTGAAGATCACGGTCCCAAGATTTGACAACACGGCCTTGATCAGAGGCTACTCTCGCACTCTGATCGGAAGATGCATGAATCCGGCGGCTCAGGATGTCAATGCTTTGCTGCATCATATGTCACGGTTTTGGAAGATGGAGGATAGAGTCGCTGGAGCGGACTTGGGAATGGGGAGGTTCCAGTTCGACTTTGACAATGAGGAAGACATCGTGGAGGTGTTTAAGCTTGAGCCCTTTCACTTCGACTACTGGATGGTCTCCTTGGTGAGATGGGAACCGGTGATGGATCCAACATACCCTTCGGCAATCAAATTTTGGGTGCGAATGATGGGGATTCCGCTTCATTTCTGGGCGGAACCAACATTCAGGAGTATCGGTGAAGCCCTTGGTGAAGTTCTGGAGGTGGACATCGACGTTGGCAGGGTGAAAGTCTGTCTTGACGGGTATAAACCTCTCATCTTTGAGACTACGGTGGAGTTCCACGGAGGTGAGGAGAATTTGGTGGCTCTCAGGTATGAACGCCTATTTGGCTTCTGCCGTAAATGCTCCAGTCTTTGTCATGATGTTAGCCAATGTCCGGTTCTTAGAAGAGTAAGAGAGGAGCGGGACAACCACCGTCGGCGAGATGAGAAACCAGATGGTGGGGTGATGAGTTACAAAAGTGTGGTGGTGAACAGACCAGGTGGGGAGCAGGGGAATGTGCGACAAGCTCATCCCACCACTGGAGGAGATGTGAAAGGGAAGGGCAAAGTAGAGGAAGCCAGGGAGGAACGTGGAAAGAGGCAGGCGACTTTCCGGGGAAAGAATGGGGGTGAGAGCTCCGGCTCACAGAGAAAACTGGCGGGATTTGTTCCCCTAGAACAGAGAAAGAGAATTAACAGGCCGACAGTAAGGTTGAAGCACATGGCGGCTCCGGCGACTGGCTTGGTGGTGATAGATATGAAGGGCAACGATCCCAGCCCCAGCCAACAGTCGGTAAACGAGGAAGCGGGAACGAAACTTGCCCATACGGTGAACGAGGAAATGGCGGATGGTACTGGCCCGGTGAATGAACCAACGGTGAATGAGTCGGTGATTCCCGAGGAGGGAGAGGATGGCGAGATCTGGTGGAATGAGGTTCTTGATGAAGGAGCAGCGGAGGAGGCAGCGGAGGAGGCAGCGGATGAGGATGAGAACCATATGGAGACGCAAGACAGCAACGACATGCTTATGGAGGTGAGTGACAATGCGGGAAATGCACAAGATGTTGAGCAGTTTGTTGATGTGTAAGCTAAGGAGGTGGGGAAGAGCAAACATGGAGAGAAGAAAGCAGGAGTTAAAAAGAGAATGGTCAGGTCAACTATGAATGTGGGAGGTGGTCCTCTTAGGTGCATGGTCCATGGTGCGAAAACACCACGGAAGAAGACAGCGTCGAAAGAACCACAGCGACTCGGTGAGAAACAGGCGGGAAAGGCAAAGGAGGCGGAGAAAAACCTGTCAGAGGGGTCCGGGACCAATCTTAAAGCTCCTTAATGTGAGTGCTCATCTGGAACTGCCAAGGGCTTGGCAATAGGTTCACAATAAGCTATCTTCGGGAGATTTGATGGAAATTCCGGCCAGAATTTTTATTTCTTTCTGAAACTAAGCAAGATTTCAATTTTTTACAACAATTTCAATTTCATTTTGGTTTTGATAATTTGTTTACAGCTGACCCATGTGGCACAAGTGGTGGTCTAGCTTTATTTTATAATAATAATTTTAATGTTTCAATTATTAGTTCTTCCAAGAATTTAATTGATACAGAAGTAACTATTGAAGGAAAAATCATGTTTATGTCTTTTGTTTATGGAAACCCAGTTCCAAAAAAAGAGACTATTTATGGGAAAAGTTGACTAGAATAGGTATTTCACGGAATGAGCCTTGGTTCTTAATTGGTGATTTTAATCACGAGAAACAGGGCGGTGCGGTTTGGTATGCTTCGACGTTTATGCCCTTTAATTTAATGATTGATGACTGCAGGCTAGTAGATTTCCCGACTCACGGAAATAGGTTATCATGGCGGGGAAAGAGATGGGGGAAAATAGTAAGGTGTCGTTTGGATAGAGCGTTGGCCACAGAAGATTGGCATGACATTTTTCCTAAATCACATGTGGAATATCTAAAAATGGTGGGTTCCGACCAGCGACCGATTCTGGCGACTATTGATAATAAGATCCCTAAGGCCCGATGGCAATTCCGGTTTGATAAACGATGGTTTGAACAGGAAGGATTCGCAGAGGCAATCAGACAAGGGTGGCAAGATAATGGGGTAACTGAAGAGGCCAATGTGGTTGACAGAATACGCAAGTGTTGTCATGAGATTTCTCAATGGAGACACAACAATAAGCCCTATGGCAAAGAAAGAATAGCGGATTTACAAAAAGCTCTCGAAGAGATCCAAAATGATGATTCCCGTACCTAGGAGGAGTTAGATGAGATCACACAAAAGCTGAAAGAAGCTTACCGAGATGAGGAACAATACTGGAAACAGAAGAGTCGTAATCTCTGGCTTAAGGATGGGGATTTAAATACAAAATTTTATCATGCGACTACAAAGCAGAGAAGGGCGATAAACAGAATGGTTAGACTTCATGATAAAACGGATACCTGGCTTACAGGGGAAAAAGAGATAGAAAATGTGGCGGTTGATTTTTTTCAGAATTGTTTACCACCACTTCTCCAGACGATTTCACAACCATACTGGAAGGAATTCCGGAGGTAATCAGAGAGGCAGATAATGCCATCCTAAGGAGACCAGTGTCGGAGGAAGAAGTGCGGGCAGCTTTGTTTTTAATGAACCCTGAGAAAGCTCCAGGACCAGACGGAATGACGGCTCTGTTTTTTCAACGTTCATGGCCGTTAATTAAAACGGATATTTTGGGACTTATTAATGATTTCATGATATCGGGTGTGTTTGATGAAAGATTAAATATGACGAATATATGTTTAATCCCAAAGACGGAGCGACCAACTCGGATGACAGAATTAAGGCCCATTAGTCTTTGTAATGTGGGGTACAAGATTATCTCCAAAGTTTTATGTGAGCGGTTGAAGACGGTGTTGTCCCATCTGATTTTGGAAACTCAATCCGCCTTCGTACCGGGAAGACTGATTTCCGATAATATCTTAATCGCCCAAGAAATGATTCACGGGTTACAGACGAATAAGTCATGTAAAGGAAAGTATATGGCTGTTAAAACTGATATGAGTAAGGCCTATGACCGAGTTGAGTGGCAATTCGTCGAGGCCACTATGCGCAAAATGGGGTTTGGTGAACGCTGGGTTCAATGGATCATGTGCTGTATCAGGTCGGTGAAATACAAGGTGCTTATAAACGGACAACCGAGGGGAAAAATAGTCCCCAATAGGGGGTTACGGCAGGGGGACCCTCTATCTCCCTATATTTTTATTCTCTGTACGGAGGTGCTGATATCTAATCTAAAACGGGCGGAATCGGGTAAAGAACTGACGGGCCTTAAGGTGGCACGTGCAAGCCCACCTGTCTCACATTTACTATTTGCGGATGATAGTTTGTTCTTTTATAAAGCGACAGTCGAGGAAAGTGGGGTTTTGCTTAAGATCCTTCAGAGTTATGAATGTGCATCAGGTCAAAAGAAAAACTTCGATAAATCCTCCATCCAATTTGGACATACTATGGAGTCACAAGCACGTTCGGAGATCCATCAGATATTGGGTATTCACAAGGTGGGGGGGGTTGGTAATTATTTGGGCATCCCAGAGAGTCTGGGAGATGCTAAAACGAAGATCTTTAGTTTTTTAATCGATCGACAACAGAAGCGGATAAACGGATGGACATCAAAGGTTCTCTCTAAAGAAGGAAAAGAGGTCATGGTAAAATCCGTACTCTCGGCGATGCCAACGCATGTCATGTCCTGTTTTAGACTACCTAAGGGGGTCACCAATAAGCTCACAAGTGCGGTGGCAAATTTTTGGTGGAGCACAAATTCACAAACACGAGGTATGCACTGGCTTGCGTGGAGAAAATTGTGTCGCCACAAAACGGATGGGGGATTGGGGTTTAGAGTAATCGAAGATTTTAATACGGCTTTGCTTGCAAAACAGTTGTGGCGGTTAATGGATAATTCGGACTCCCTTTTTGCAAAAGTTTTCAAGGGGCGATATTATCGGAACTCAACCCCCTTGGATCCAATTCGTTCTTACTCTCCATCATATGAATGGCAGAGTATTGTTTCTGCTCGGCCTCTGGTATACAAAGGACTTATCAAAAGAGTTGGCTCCGGTTCATCCATATCCGTATGGTACGACCCCTGGATTTCCGACTCTCGCCCGAGACCAGCAATCTGCAAAGGAATTAATTACTATCCTCATCTGACGGTGAATCAGTTAATCAATTCCCAGACATCAACGTGGAATCGACCACTATTGCGACAATTGTTTGAGAGTGAGGAAGTCACTCGCATTACAAGTATCCCGGTGGCACCTGGACACAAACAAGATGCTTGGGGATGGTACTTTACGCCAACGGGGCGATATACGGTCAAATCAGGATACAGTATGTTGCAAGAGCTTTCAGAAGAGGGGGCATTACCAGTATTTGGACCGGATGTCCGAAAACTGCAGTACAATCCTGGAAGATAAAATGTACTACGAAGCTTCAACATTTTCTCTGGCAAATTATTACTGGTTGTTTATCGGTTGGGGCTCGGTTATGCAGTAGGGGAATGCGGGTGGATCCGCAATGTGTGAGATGTGGTATGGGCGATGAGACCATAAATCATATGCTGTTTGAATGTCCCCCGGCTCGCCAGGCTTGGGCCCTCTCACCCATCCCAACGCCACCTCTATTTTTCCCAACGGACGCACTTTTTTCAAACATGGCACATTTGTTCTGGAATCTTCCAGACAATGATGACATGCTGATGTACCCATAGTTACTTTGGTTTATTTGGAAAGCCCGAAATTATAAAGTGTTCTCAAATGATGATCACAGTCCAAAAGATGTTATGGAAGCTGCGTTAACGGAAGCCCGTGCATGGGCTGCGGCCCAAACGATCCCAGAAAGGACGCAATTTGATATCTCAACACGTCCTGTGTCTGTCCCTTCGGGAGAGTGGTGTCAGATTAATGGAGCATAGAAAGTGACGGAGTGTAAGGCAGGACTGGGGTGGTACAATTTTGATCCGGAGTCGGGTTCAACCTTGGTTGGATCTAGCAATGTACGGCGGGGTTTATCTCCTTTACAGACGGAATTAGAGGCACTGATTTGGGCTACGCAAAGTATGTTAGCTCATAATAAACGACGGATGAATTTCCAAACAGACTGCGCTCAGTTGGTTAAGATGGTGTCCAAACCGGCAAAGTGGCCAGCTTTTGAGATTTTGCTTCAAGACATGGAGAACTACAGAAGGATGTTCCAGGCGTTCTCCCTCACACACATCTCCAGAGAAAAAAACACGAAGGCAGACAAGCTAGCACGGAGTGCTCGAGATCGGCCTCACAATGTGTACTTCATAAACTCAATTCCACCGGCTTCGCTTCTCGAACCCCGCTATAAGAATTTAGACTGTTGAAAAAAAAAAAAAAAAAAAAAAAAAAAAAAAACATGAGTTCGAGTCTTTCATATTTCAGGGACGACTTTGATCGTATAGATTGCCACACGTTTACGACACTTCTACATCCCGACAAAGATTTAGTGATTCACTTTTTTTTTCATACATCCACCGCAATTTCTCTTTGTCTTATTCTCTCTCTTTCCTCCTTATCTCTCCCGTTCACTCCCCCTCTCTCTTCTCTCCCTCTCTCTCTTTCTTTCTCTTTTTCTCTCTTCCTCCGTAACTCAATCCTCTCATTCTGCTTTTTTTTTCTCCCTACTTCTCTTCTTGTTTCTCTCCTTCTATAACTTTGATTGAGAATTTCAGCTTTATCATCGGTCGGTAGTTTAGCCAATCAAAACGCTGCCGAAATACACATACAGAAACGGCTCCATCGACTAAACAAAATTGTAAGTTTGTAACACTGACATATTTTAACCTTGTAAATAGTTATTTATTGAGTTATTTTTATTTATAGTGCGCTAAACAAAATTATAATACAAATAAAAATTTGTAAACTTTATTGTTGTTATCAATCTAACAATTTTAATATCCTGTAAATATAAATTTATGAATATACATGTGATACAGTAATTGTTAGCATATATCAAAAACATGTTACTCGTTAATATAATATGTTATCAGTACATAAAGTTTTTGGTTAGATTGTTTATTTGTTATATTTCTCTCCATTTCTTCTTCATTCTTTTTCAAATAATTTTAAAATTATCTAACTAATAATTAAGTTACCATGATAAATGAAAACTTAAAGAAATCATTTAAATGTTTTTTGTTCGATACAATGATTATTAACTGGGTATAAAAATATATAACAAATTATTATAATATATATAAATCAAATTTTGTTTTAAAACTCCAAATCTCTTAAAGCCTCATACCAAGTCTTGTTAGATTGTTACATGTAAATTGATTTGTTTTTTACCTCCTTGCTTTTAAGTATATATACTAGATTATATAAGATGTTAATTTAAACTTGGTGTGTGCAAAATTCCGTTCTAAATCTCTTCTTTTTTTTCCACTGAATTTTAGATTTTATTTCCCACGACAGGGGCCAAAACAGAGTAAGCTTTGTTTCTAATACAAGAAATAGCCAAAACAGAGAGGCTAAGCAAAAAAAACAGAGCCGAACAAAAGCCTCAAAATCTCTTCTTTCTCTGATTTTTTTGTTTCCTTCTTGATTATAGCTCCAATAATCAGAGCCGTGCCACCATGTAAAAAATTGAAACATTGGCTTATGGCATCTTTTTTTTCTGAGAGATTTAAAAGCATATTTTTGTTACTTTTTTTAGTTAATCTCAAATAATAGAACTATAGAAACATAGATTTAAACGTAAAAGTTTTGTAATACTTAAAAGAAACAAAATATGAACCTACACAATAAAAATTATGGGTTTCTTATGGTCATATATCTAAAAAAAACATTCCAAAGCATGAAAAAAGTTCTTAACTGTTAAAGAATTATAGTAAAATAAACATAGAATTGGTTATGATCTGGGCATCTGGCTATATTTTTGTTGGAATATACCATATGAAAATTTGATCTTTTGGTCCCTTTCCTCTACACCCTCCTTGTTTGAGTCCTTAGAGAGGATCTTGGCTAGTCCTTGATCTTGGGTGTTTTTTGGGTTGGTTATGATTTGGCTGGTTGGCGTTTAACGTCTGTAATCTTGTGCAATGCAATATAATTTTAGATGGAAAAAAAAATACCATATGAAAAATTGAAGAGTAATTGCATTGAAGAAAGAATGACAAGACCATCTATCATGTTCAAACAATAAAAATATTTCAGCACCACTAGGCTTCTCTCCTTTATACATACCCTCACGCGTTTGAGGTTTGACAGAGCTCTTCTTTGTCAAAGCTTTTCTCTTTCTTCTTTCTTCATTTTTGTTTTTTTCATTCTCTTTCTTAGATTTTCTTCCAAACTGGTAAAATTAGTGAATCTGCATCTCTACATCAAATTGGTGACATTTTATTTTTTAGTTTCAAAGCGATTTAGTAATTAGACAACTAATGGGTATGGGTGTGGCTGTCTCCATAGTGGCCACACTCCAAAAAGGCCAAAAGAAAATGGTAAATTTCAAAAGTTAAATCAATTAAAAATTATTGTGGATTCTCCTACCGATCCGATGTATGAAAAGAGAAACCAACCCACTAATAATGTCACTTTCGTTAATTAATAAAAATAAAAATAGAAAGAAATTAAACTGACAGCGAACAACAGCTGCAATAATTTGTTAGCAATGCTTTTATTTAATTTTGTCAACGTTCAGCAAATTCTAATGAACTGTTGTTGACAAAGAAAAAGTTACATTTGCAAGAAAAAAATTGAATATTTGGTATAGTGTAATCCATTTATATCTTGTGTGATTAAATAATAATTTGTTAGAACGTGAAGTTGGGAAGGAAACTAAATATTTCAAATTATTATTGTCATCATCCTTTTTCAGAAATCTAATATACTAGGTTTTCTATTTACATCTTATTAGTAGGAATCCATCGTTGATTTATTTTCTATTTAAAATAACGATTTATACTATTGTTGAATTTTTTTTATGACTAAGGCATTTTATTTTTATTTGCTTATGGTAGCGGTTAACGTTGGCGGAAGGCTCAGAACACCTGAGTCCCTACGTACCGGCTTGTGGAGAAGACCCAGATCTCAAGTCCTTTGATACTTCGCTTCACCAACGAACCAACAAGATAATCAACTCGCTCGACGTTCAAACCGACATGACTCAATCTTTACACTTAGACTTACTCATTGAGGCCTACAACTTTCTATTTAAAGCAAGCCAGGAAATTGTAGACATCATTATTGAAAGCAAAGAAGACGTGGGTAAGCACAAAGAACTAAGCTCTCTGGTTGAATTGTATTTAGAAAATACCACCGAGACCTTAAAGTTATTCAGTAGCGTGGATAAGTTCGTTGAGAGAGCCAAAAATAGCCAGCTTATCATTCGATATGCGGTACAACAGTTTGAAGCAGAGTCGGAGGTTCAGAGTTCCTTATTCTCATTCTTCTTAGCAGTAATTCAACGATGGATTCTGGGAGGACGTAAGGAGAAGAAGAAGTATGCGAAAACGTTAGAGGAACTGAACAAGTTTAAAGCCAAGGGAGATCTTCTTGGGGAAGAGTTGGTCGCTCATTACGAGTCTGTCTTGGCGCAGCAGGTCAAGCTTCTGGAGGACTTCTGTCAGCAGAAAGTAAAGCTTGACAAGAAACTTAAGAAGGTGAAGAAACTCAAGTACTTTTCGTGTGCGTTTTTTGTTATTGCGGGTGTCAGTGTTTCGGTCGCATCGGTAGTTGCACTCGCAGTTTTAGCCCCACATACGGCTCCGGCTGCAGCAGCTCATCTTGGTCACACGGCGTCAGCTCATTTTGGTTCAATGGCGGCGGCATCTCAAATGGGTCAATTAGCCCGACCAATTGCATCTACAGGGAAATGGGTCGGCGAGCTGTTAAACAAGTACGAGAAAGATGTGAAGTCACAGAAGGGTTTGCTCACAATGACGGAACAGAGTACGACTGTCAACAAAGGAGCGACGGAGACCATAAGTTCCCAAGTCAAAAGCCTAACAGGGAAAATCTCGTCTATTTTAGAGCAAGTGGACTTTGCTGTGGAAAGAGAAGAAGAGGAGAAGGACACGAGACTTGCCATGCAAGAAATCATGAAGAACGTTGAGGAGTACACTAAGAAGATCGAGGAAGTTGGTGAAACTGCTGCCAAGTTAAGCAAATCGATCGTTTCGGGGAGAGCTCGCCTTCTTGATTACATTGCCAATTCAACGGGAAAGTGATTAAAGTAATTTTATTAATGCGCTTTTTACTTTTTTTTTTTCTTTTTTTGAGGGGACAAATTGATGTTTCTTTATTTTAAATCATTTTAGTCGTCGTTGAGCTTTACTGTCTGTTGTACTTTTGTTTTGTAACGTTGTTGACTGGAAGAAAGAATTGGTGTTTAACTACCTCAATATAAATTAATATTGTTGGGATTACGTAATTTACGTGTAATGAGACAACTTCTGTGTGATCATTATTCATACAGAGCATGTAAAATTTAGGGTTCATCTAACTAGCACTTTGCCACTTTCTCAGGCTTCATTTGTTTGTAGTAACATGCTTTTAGTCTAATTAAGTGAGTAGTAATTTAGAAGACCCGAAGCATAAAAATATCCTCCAGAAGGACAGACGTTAAAGGAAATAACTACAGAGGGAGAGGGGAAACCTAGGCCAGATATCTACAAAAGGTTTTGGTTTTGTTAGAGTTTTTGCTTGGAAGTGTTCCATGAGACTAATATAAATTTAAATATTTTTCAGGGTTTTGTTTGACTAACGCTGGCCATTGTAATATTGTATAGAAGAAAGAAACCTTTTGGGAATATATAAACGAATAGAAAAGAGGAGAACCCAAGAGAGGTGATATAGGGTTGGTTATTATAGAAGATTCATATTTTGGGATTGTGTTCCCTAGTTTTCTCACCGAGACATAAAGCGACAACTCTTTTTGTCCTGTGCGATTTTGTCTTGAATGTCACAATTTCAACACAAAGTCACAAACTAACTCTAAAGGGCTAAGGTTTTTTATTTACACTTCTTACTTTGCAGATAGTAATTTAGTACCTATGAATCGTTATAATCAGTCAATATATTCCTTCTAGTCTTTGTCTCGATTGTCACAATTTTCAACACGACTGATTTCTAAGTGTATTGACTCTTCTTACCATATGCATAGAGTAATTTAGCACTATAAGTAGTTATAATCTGTAAATATGTTCCTTTTATGGACGTATACGTAACGCTAGACAAACTTATATTTTTCCCCATCTTTTTATAGTAGCTTTGCTATGCAGTCTGTATATAGTTTTTCTTTAACAAGAGAGTGTATATAGTTTTTGAAAAGATCTAGAGTTTTATATATTTTATTGAGTAAGAAGAATACACATGAGAGATATAAGACAAGTGGGTTATCATGAAAGCCTAATTAATGATGATAAACCTGGATTATAAATTTGAGAGGGAAACAAATGGGTTATCAAATGTAGTACTCAGAAGGCAAGATGAATGTTGTATACCTGCAAAATTTAATTTCTCTCTCATTCTTTAAGAATCTGAAGTAGAGAAGAAGAAGCTCCAGGTTGAAGGCAAATTCGTCTCACACATAACTAATGATTAATGACCGGAGATGGAAGTGGTGATGTTGGAGGCTTCATGTCCTCGTACCTACAAAACATTTGAGTCTCTCATCAGCTTACATAAGATGAAGTAATATCAATGAACACACTTTGATTCTCTGTCTCTCGCTCTCTCAATCTCACATTGTGTAAGGTGACAAAGGTCTTGGCTTTGGCAGATCAGCTGCACTGTCTTCTGAGGTAAGGGAAGTGTCTGTCCCATTGCTAACAATTTCTGCTTCTGGTACAGAAGAAGATTGAGTCGTGTTCCTACACAAACAACAAGCAAAGACCAGAGACTGTATAGATCAATTCCTTAATATAGACACATTTTTTGAATCTGGTTTCTAGATACTTACAAACTACCACCATCCACTGTTACCAGCACATCATTTCCTCCAGGCAACTCTGTTTTTTCTTCTGCGGATGTTGTTTTCTTGGGACCGGCTGATGCAGGAACCGGTGAGGTTGGTGGTTTCAGGTCTGCGTAACTGCAAAACACAGTGAAAATTTCATTGACAAGAAAACGAACTACATATAGGGAAAGAGAGGAAAGAAGAAGAGGAAAAGTTGTTACGCTGCATAAGGAGAAAGAGGTCTCATTTTTGGTGTGGCTGGTGCTTCTGTCTCAGTGACACTTGTTTCAACTGTTGAGCTTTTGCCAGTATCAGAATCGGTTGGAGCAGGCGACAAAGAATCGCTCTTTCGGGTACCAGAAGCTTTAGGAGTAGGGGTTGAAGGTGGTTTTAGATTGTCATAGCTGCATAACAACAATACAGCCAATCATCAAGATTTTGTCATTACCTCTCACATTTTCTGTTACTCCAAACTGTGATGATACCAATATAAACTCGTAGGCGTTGCATAAAGAGTTTCAATCTAGTGAGTCCTGAATACGTTCCACAAAGATGGGTAATGTTATTACCGGGCATAAGGGGAAAGAGGCCTCTCTTTCTTTTCCTCAGCTTCCTTCACTTCTTCTTCTTTCTCTTCCACTGCGACATTTGAGATATTATCTGGCGGTGGAACTACATTGGTCTCGACAGGAGCCTCTGTGGCAACAACCTCCTTAGGTTTGGTGGCACCAAGTGATGTGGTCGAAATTGGAATCGGAGATGTTGGAGGTTTCAAGTCTTCATAGCTATATATATATATTCAAAGACCAAGACAAGGGACAGTGGACATCGAAAACAATCAATGTCATATAGTTACATACAGTATTTCTTTCTTTTTACGGTTGAGGAACAAGTTGCTTACGCGGCATACGGAGAGAGCGGCCTAGGTTTCACATCTTTGACTTCGGCAGGTGCTTCAACCTCCTTGGGAGCTGTTGGTTCTTGAGCTACAGGCTTGGTAGGGACTGGTTTCACCTCTTTGGCTGCAACTGATTCCTATCCACAGTCCAGATGCAGAGAGATAAAGATAAAACCATCTTCTCACAGGAGAGAGATAATCAAGATTAGACAAAGAGAGGAGAAGAAAGCAAATATAACCTTTGGTACTGCAGGCTTATAAAGACGTTTGGAGGGAATCTTTTCAAGAAGCTTTTCCGTTGGAGTTAATGGTGCAGTGGTTTCTGCAACTACTTCCACAATCTTAGAGAAAGAAAGCTGAGGATTCTTTGCCATACAAGCGAGCAATTCCGCAACCTGGAGATCAATAAAAAGAAGAAATTAAAACAACAAGCAAATCAAAGCTCTTCTTCATATTGTGGTCATATATCACTATATCATAGACAAGAGAGAAATAACAAGCACCTGGAGATTTGAGACTTGACCACCAAACAATGTATCATCTAGAGAAAGAGTGAGATTATTAGTTTCCTTGTATGCATCAGTTGGTCTCTCCATTCCTCCTGGCCTAACTATCTGAAGAAATCATATGGAAAGACAAAATCTTAAGATATGATACAACCGGAAAGAGTGTGAAACTATAACTTTTGTAGAAATCACTCACTGCGTAGTTGAGACCGCTTGCAATCAACGCTTCTTCAGCTTTTCTCTTCCAGCAAAGAACCCCCCAGAATAGGCTTCATAAACATAATAAATGTTCATAAAAACGAGATGAATTTATATAACACTAACATGCCATTAAGTTTTTTATGTGCTTCTTTAAACAGACAAAAAGAGAAACATCAAAGACTTACTTGAGAATCGCAGCGGGAAATCCAAATTTATTTGTCCCCAAGGATGTCACCAAAATGAAGCTATTAACTTTTGCAGATGTTGCTGCTCATAATGGTGAAACAAGAGGCAAATGATAAAGATCAAAGAAAGCAAGAATGGAGTCAAGAAACAGGTTTTGAGTGTAATGTATTGTTCTTACCAGCATCAACAAGGTTTTTGGTGGCTAGATAATCAATCCTGTAAGGTCCTGTAATATCTGAGATTTCTTTCTCGCTAGCACCAATACAGCATATAACCACAGATGCATTTCCCAGCGCAGGCTGTATCGAATCTCTCTTCTCCAAGTCACATTCCACAATTTCAAGCTTTTCTACAGCTGGGCTAAAGGACACAGACAATGCCTGTTACTTTTCCTCTACCACAAAAATCATATTTAATAAAATCAAAAACATTTCTCTTTTTACGTTGAGTTCCTTCATCTGTGTTCTGTAGCTTCATTTCCTTAACACTCTGCAAAGTATTTTTATTTGCTCAGTAACTTCATACTTGCAAAAGGATGAACAATTGACTATTAAAAATATTCATATACTTGCACAAGACTTGATGCTCTCTGAGCGCTTCGAACTCCAGCTCTAACTCGAAATCCTAGCTTCAGTAGCTCTCTGAGTGAAAGAGGACAATTGATTTTAACAAAACCAGCATTGCGAATTCATTCTTCAAACTAAAAATAACAAATTTAAGAAACCAACCTCACAGTTCTAGAACCAACTTTACCAGTAGCACCTGCTACAAAGACAAGGTCTTCTTCCTTGGATCCTATGTTCTTAGTGTTTGCTTCCGTTACCGCAGAGCTTGCTTTAATAGGATCTTTTTGTTCAATTACAAGGAGGGAAATCAGTCAAGTGTAGAAAATTCCGGATATTAAGAAGAGAACTTTAAGGATGATACTAATGGTTGTCTGATTAAAAGATAGAAAAGATGAGAGCTTTGAGATATGAAGGAAGATTAGGAAATGACCACATTGCAGAAAGAATCCATCAGCAAAACAAGACAAAAATAGCGAATCTTACTCGAGCAAGACCCATTTCACGAAAAGCAAACAAAAAGCAATGTAACTAACTGGTTTACTTTTCTACTACCTGAAGCTCTGCTGAAGCTGCTAAGATCAGAAAATCTGGACTTTCCAGAACTCGGGTGATTCTTGAGACCTGAAAACTTGACAATTCGATTGTTCTTCAGTCCTCGGAGAAGGAAGCGTTGTCTGGGAAGAGAAGGCAATGTTGTAAGAGGTTGCCCTCTGAGAAAACAAGTTCCTTCCATTGTTAGAGAACGCTAGTTAGTGTTGTTCTTCGTCCAACTGGATTTTTTTTTCTATCAGGAAAACAATTAGAGCACAGAGTCATGCGACGAAAATTATTCTTTTTTAAAATCTACTGGATGCAGAGAGACGAAAGAGTTCTTCTGCCACTGCATCCTGATATGATGGGACCTACATAACATCATAAGAGACCAATCAAAATGTTTTGTTGGAGTGACTTGTGACTACAATGCTGACATGGCAAGGAGGATTCGATTCGGTTTGGTTTACTCCAAAACCAAAATTGTTTCTTACAAGGATGGATTTTAACTCTAACCCAATCTCTCCACCCTTCTTGATCTTTTTGTACAAATTATTTGCGCTTTTTTTTTTTAATAACTAGATGGAGAATTATTCATCAACCTTCAATACACTAATATCATCTGCAGCCTCAAATTCATCAACATCACTTAAAAAAGCACTATACAATGCACAGCTGATGGACAAATTTATGGTTAAGATAGAAACTTATTTCTCGACCCTGTGTGAGTTTGAGCTTCAACTGCAAAACTGCAGCATCAGGATAGAGGTAAAGCTGACCAGACTAGAGAAGGTAAAAGTAAATAGACGACCATGAATTCTCTAGAATAATAACTGGTAGCCGTTTAGGAGAAAGGGTAAGAGTAGCTAGCCGTAAGACCAAGACAAGGTAGAAAATGGAAAATCGAAATGCTCAACAAAGCTATATTGCCACAGAGTAGACTAGTGTAGTGTATTAGACTATACCCTTCAAATCCACTATCAAAAGTCAAAGGCCCATAATTTATTTTCAGAAGCAAAGTGACATCAAGTTCCTCAAAACTGACACTAGCCATCTTTATAAAGGTAATGCATGTACCAAAAGAAAAGAGATACACTCAAATTGCAACTGAAACTCAACAACATAACTCTGATGCAATTATAAGGTACAGAGAAAACAGCCAAATCACATTATGAAGACGAAACAGGGGGTGTTGAAAACTCAGACTCAGAGGGAGCTTTTGCGGCTGAGAAATTGAGAGCTGCAGCAGCAGCAGCCTGTGGAGAATATATTCTTGCCTTCTTTATGATTTCAGCAACTATCCAATTCTTACGCTTGCTCAGAGGCCTTGATGGATCCAATTTCACCTGCATTACATAACAAATCCAAGTTCCGTTTAGCATCAGCAGCTAGTAACGATCAATTTTTCGTAATCATCACAAACCGATAAGTCCACTTCCTAAAAGAAGCAAGCGAGATTCACTAGATTTTCGAGCTCTTGATCAAATATATCTCAAATTTACTACAAAATTATCCGAAGTTGATAGATTTTGAGGAAAGAGTAGAGAAAAGTCAATGGAATTACTCGGTCGCCGATGTTACAGGCGTCCTTCTCGTCGTGAGCCATGAACTTGGAAGTACGCTTGACGTAGCGATTGAAGAGCTTGTTGTGGAATAGTCTGTCCACAGCTACCACCACCGACTTCTGCATCTTGTTCGACACCACTGTGCCTATCACTGGCTTCATTTTCCCCGCCAAAAGAAATCACAGATTCAATAATCTCTGTATCTGTAGCTGAGAAAAACAATCTGAAAGATCGAACAAGACAATCGAAATGGTGTGAATTGCTAGTTTCTCGTTTCTCGTCTAGGGTTTTATAATGATGGGCTTTGATTTGGCCCAATACACTTATGGTCCGTCGATGTGAACCGGTTCATAAAATTGAAATATGGTTTGATTGATTTGCAAATATAAAATCAAACCGGGATGAGAAGAAGAAAGAAGTGCAGAAATCCATGGCTGTTAATGCTGCTGTTATTGCTTCACTTCATCTTCAACCTCTCTCCTCTTTCTCGTCGTCTTCCTCTCCTCCTCCAAGCTCTAGACCTCTCTATCTCAAATTCCAGACCTCACACCGTGAAAATCTAAGATACCTCTCTTCTCTCGGGCTCGTGCCGCAGAATCCCCGACTCGCTCCTCCTTCAAATGATCTTTCAGTTATCCTTTCCGCCGTGAACTTCCTAAAATCGAGAGGAATCTCCAACGAAGATTTCCCTCGCCTCCTCTTCCTATGCCCCCAGCTCTTCTCTCCGACTTTCGACATCTCCAAAATCGATCCGGTCTTCGATTTCCTCACCGGCGAGCTCGGAGCTTCCGCGGCGGAATCGAGAGGATTGATCGTGAATTGCCCCAACATCCTCCTCTCCGACGTCGAGTACTGCCTGAGACCGACGCTGGTTTACCTCAAGGAGCTAGGACTACGGAACCTGAACAGAGCGAGCAAGACGAACGCGCACGTGCTTAACACGAGGGTGGCGAAGCTGAGACCGAAGATGAGATTCCTAAAGAGCATCGGGTTCGACCACGAGGAAGCAGCTAGAGCCTGTGGGAGAATCCCGGCGATATTCGGATACAGCGTCGAGGCTAACTTGAGGCCCAAGTTCGAGTTTCTGGTTTACGACATGGAAAGAGATATAGAAGAGCTCAAGAAGTTTCCCCAGTATTTCGGGTTTAGCTTGGGGAGGAGGATAAAGCCGAGGCATTGGCATTTGAAGAAGAAGAACGTTAGGGTTTCGTTAAGTAGAATGTTGATGTGGGGTGATCAAAGATTCTACTCCAAATATAATAAACCATGAAAACAGAGCAAAGGCCTCTTTAGTTTTCAACTGTTTCATTGTTCATATATTCAAATCTGAAAGCTCTGCTAATAACTATTTTTGCATTGCGTTTCAAGGAAAGCGTTTCTAAATCATACGAAAATGTTAAAGAGACTGATCGAAAATCCAAATATCAAAGCACAAGTCTCGCTCTCGCTTTTTAAGGATGACGAACTAGAAGATCGATATCGGCACCAACTTCTGCAATCTTGGCTTCCTTAGACGCCTTTGCTGATTTTGCAATGCTCTCTACATCAAAATCTATCGCTATCTTCTTCACGAGGCCTTCAAGCATCTGTCATTTACAGAAACACCAGAATTTATGTAACCAACAAACACATATATGTGTATTAAAAGGAGGAAGTTAAGTGGTTTGCGAACTAACCAGTGAGCCGATTGCTACCAAACTTCTAAACTTGGAATCAACATCTGCAGCTGCCTCTTCTCCGATCTGTTTTAAGTTTCAATTTTATTAGCACAAAAATGATAGCACTATATTTGGTTCTCAGAAAGATTCAGGAAACTTTTTGGTACATTGGTTCTCTCAGATCTTAGAGAGTGACTACAACAACAGATGATATTCAATTCAATGGTGAGCTATGAATGGAATACATGCAGTGGTGAAAATGACCAAATTTAGTCCTACCTGCAATGCTGCTGAAAGGACTTGAGCTTGGCCTTCTTGATCCTTCTTTTCTATTAATAGCACTGCATAACTGCGGGGAAATAGCATAATACATCAGATGTTGATGTTCTGTGTCTGATAACAGCTCAACAGTGAGTAGGCATGACTCCAAACTAGACCAAGAGTAATATAAGAGAGATCTTACTTGAGAAGCAACGTCGAATAAGCCAACTGCAGATTCTTATTTGGGGATGAATAACAGTTTGAGAAGGCATCAAGTATCTGCATCGATCAAAAGCAAATTATAAAGGCAGAGTACCAGATAAACCACTTATTTAAATTATCATCATAATAAAACACAAACACAAATGTACAGAGGCACTAATGCAATAGCTAGCTCGTCGAGAGCATAAAAAATTCTAATTATGAAAAACGAAATGGTACTTACTTGGCTATGATGTCTCTGTAGCCAGTAATGGAATGAAGGATTCTTGAATAGATTAACCAGGACGCGAACAGTTGTTAGAAGATTTGCAGGAAGAGCCGAGTCTTGTGTGACTTTCTTTATAACATCCAGAATCAGGTCTGAATGAATTGCAGTTAACAGAGAGATACGAGTTAATAAAGAACATTCGCTGATACTTTAATTCATGTGTTGAAGAAACCATAACTTCAAGTGAGATGATTACCATTGTTGTTTTCCACGTGCTTAATAAGCAGACTTGATCCATGAGGATGCAAAACGAGCATCCGGACTATATCAGTAGCTGCATATTCAAAAACCATAACCATAAGAGCTTGACCCAAAAGCAAAACAAGTATCCAACACATGGAAACCAAGAAAATTATCCAAATACACCAAAACACATCTCATTTTTTAGATTTTTATACTGATTTTGCCATGGCTTCATTATAGTAAGAAATACAGAAGCTCAATATGTAATCGACAGTTCTCTTTGACTAGAGAAGACCTACCAGGAAACATCATCGCAGGTGGCCATGCTTGTAGTACTTTCAAAAGCAATGCAATATCCATGTCAGCAAAATTGGTTGAGTGGTAGTGTGATGTATCTTTCAGTATTTTTACGATCCCGCCTACTCTGGATAGTTCAAGGTCTGTCAGGGACTTGTCACTATTTGCCTTCACAGATGAAAAAAAGTTTCAGAAAACTAGTATAAGTAAAATAATCATTTTTGGTACAACTATAATCGTGTGCCATAAGTTACTACTAAGAGCTTACTGGGTCAGATCGTAGAGTATTGTTGAACTCTGACATCTTTTTCAGAATCCCATCATATTGGGCAACATCGAAAACTAGCACACCTTTCTGGAGAGCACAATGGAACAGAAAAGAGATCAATAACTAGATACACTAAACAGGAATAAAGAAAGAATTCCAGCGTACTTTTGGAATGTGCTTGAATAAAGGTTTTGCCGGAGTTGCTGCAACAGAAAAGAGTCACAGTGCATGAGTCAAACAGATTAATTTTACGTAAAACTGAAGTGTTATGTGACAATAACTCAAGCGCTGTATACATACCAGCTGTATGAGATGCTTGCCCAGGCACATAAGCATTTGCTGATACACAAAGAAGGCAAAATTATAATAATATCCTCAAAACAAATTTACAGCCCAAATATTTATGAAACATGTGAATTTTACCGCCAGTGAAGGGATCACGAAAAGAGGGATTGAAATTGAAGTCTTTCTGCCCAGAATTTTGTAATATAAATTCAACAATCTGCTGTCGATATGCAAAGGGAAGATTCTCTTTTAGTAGCCACTTGTCAGCTGCATCATAAGGATTGTCTGCCAAACAAGAAAACATTTTGAGTAACATAAATTGTTGCATTTGGAATTAAGACAAGGCTAGCAAGATAGTTCAGGTACCTGATCGATTGTAAGGTAGCTTCCGGATAGGTTCCCCATCACCGATGTCAACATCGAAAACTAGAAGAAGAAAGAAATCGGCTAAGAATTTTGTTCACTTTGAATTTAACTGATTCTGAAAGTTTCCATAACAAGTTAAAATCTAACCAAAATCATACTGAACTCCATCGTGGATTGGACGGTCAGCCCCACCATCTGGGCCATCGACAACCTCACCAATCTGAAATAATAGGCATGGCGTGAGAACTCAAATCATTCTACCACAATAGAATGTCAATGTTTACATGCAAAATGTTGAAGATAAATCTATTTCATATCCTTGTTATCTGCTTAAGAAGATTCTCATATTGCTACCTCAGAGCGACGACTAAACTTCATTTAAAAACCTCGCTCTAATGGCACTAATACATGTGGCAATCTGCTAGCAGCATATGCTATCATTTCATGACGCGGCAGCAAGATTATTCAAGGTAAATTCACAAGCCTTCATCCAATAGTAACTTTTCCATGAAGAAATTATAAATTTTCCTCGTACTAATTGATTTCCAAGGGATGTTGTATACTTATATGTATAATCAAGAATGCAATCTAATAAACATTAAGCAGCATTCACGTCAAGAGAAAAAACGGCATGCAATCAACAAACCGAAAAGGTTTAGCAAATGAGATAAAAGGCATTATGTTGACTTACTTTGTCCCACCTCTGTTCTCTCATATTCCACGAATAAGCAACACCATTGTCTCCTTCCCTTACGATTTTTGTCTGGCCATCACTGGTACCTGAGAAGATACATAAAATACAAGAAGATGTTACGAGAATGAGCATAGCCAGACAGTACCAATTACAATTTACAAAATACAAAATTTGGAGAATAAGTGGCACCTGGCAACCGTCAGAGCATCAAGACCCGGAAGCTCGTCAAGTTTCATTCCCCCAACCTTTTTCCTGAGATAAAGAACGGCACGCATATAGTTTGCAGTTATATGTAGAGCATAAAAACACGATATCATACACCATCAGCAGGTCATATCATAAAAATCCATGAAATTGCCATGTGAAAGTGAAAAAAATACCCAATCGATACAGAACTAAAAGATAAGAGTTGAGATAATCATAAATGATCAGATTACCTGCTCAATGTGTACTGAGAAATCAGCGAATTATATGCATCAATCTCCATCTGATCTGCAATCACTTCATCACGTACTGTCCAAACACGAACCACTCCATCCGAACATGCTGTGACAATATCCCCACTCTCCAAGAATTTGGCATCCCAGACACAGCCTGGGTGTTCCAAACTCTGGACGCAGACTCCATCTGTACATGTTAATAACAACGAAGTAAGAACAACAGATCAACCTATAAGAAATAGACATGGTTTAAGACCGCAATTTTCTCCTTTCGCTAGTGATATCAATTATAACATGCAGACCAATCTTTGCAAGCAATACAAACTGGTTTCTGATCACCTGATATTGTCCGAAACGCTAACAACAAACTCCCCATTAGCTGTAACTAAGTAATCAAATTTGATACCACGTCTTCTACAAAACTATGATGCAGGAAACATCCATAATATTCAAAGAAAGCTTTAAGACTGAACATTGGACTGAAAATTGGAGAGAGACTTTCTAAATGTAAACATCTTGAAACAAACAATGACGTCATTAAACCTAGAAAAATTATAGGTTATAAATGTAGAACAGAAGAGGCATCAATAGAAACAAAAGAGAATGATCACCTTTCCATATCTTGGCATAGCGATCTTCACTGCCACTAACAATAAGGCCAGATGCATGCGCGTCAACCGAATAAACAATGGAGGTGTGGCCAACCATCTCCAAAAGAACTTCGCCACTTAGAGCCCATAGCCTGATTGAGCTGTTTGGATAAAATAAAATGGAGATTTACAACCTTTTCTGTGTTTAAATGCATGAAAGGCTGAATAAAGAAAAACCTAAGCATCACATCCAAGATGAAGAAAATATAAAATCACAGGATCTCATAAATTATCCATGACAACAAATTCCGATTTAAGCACATACGAATGAGGTGAAACCGGAAGCAAAGCAAAGTACTTACCCATCGTGTGATGCTGAAAGAAATCCTAAATCAGACATCACGGCTAACCCTCGTACAGTATCTGCAGAGGAAAACAAAAGTACTTTTATAAGATCTTGAAACTTCACAAGATAGATATCTTACTTCAGATAGTATCAGATTGTGTCTTATTTTAGATATGCAGCTTCCTTATACTGACTACGAATCTGAGAGAAATGAAAAACTGAGAGAGGTACAAAGAACCTCACCTGTATGCCCTGCAAAAGTTCGTAGACTTGTTTTTCCCTTCCAGAGTTTGAGAGTGGTATCACTTGAACCTGGTAGTAGCATAAGTAAATTATTAGCTGAGAACTTCAGAAATAAGTATGCCATCAAAATCATACTTAAGTCCATGCACCTTAAGATCAAACTAAAAATATTTAACATAAGCTTATTTCCAGAAAGAGCAAACTAGAAAAACCAATTGAACAGAAGAACTTGACATCGAAAAACAGATGCATCAAAAGACAGCTTTGGCTGAATTACGTACCTGAAACGAGCTCGCCAGATGGCAGCTTTATCACGGCCTGAACAGGGGACTGGTGTCCCTCCCAAGATTCAACAAGCTGACCGTTTCTCCATCGTTTCAGAGTCCTTCAGAAAAAAAGAATCAAATGAGAACTTACGTTAGACTACACAGCAGTAGAGACTAGAGAGTAATTCAATTTAGTATTACTAAAGCTAGTAAGCTACATCAAGACAATCCTGCACACAGCTAACAGTCATACACACCCTTAAAACTAAGATTACAAATAATAATATCCCATATGGGAAACAACTACTGCTAGGAAACAGCAAAGAAAATTCCACAGGCTACTACACTCAACTGAATTTTAAGCAAGAAACGTTATTGACTGAACAGTTTGCAAGCTTCATACTAATAAAAATTATGTTGAACAAGAAGATGACTTACTGATCAACTGAAGATGAAACTATGTCCTCGTTATCAAGAGTAACACCAGTGACTTGCATACTATGACCCTTCAACGTCTGAGTGTTCTCTCCATTGACCAGGTTCCAAACGAAAACATTAGTATCCATGCTCCCAGAGACGAGTCTGCCTTCAGGGAATTCCTCATTCGGCGAAATCCATGCAAGCGGTCCAACGAAGCTTGTGTGACCCAGCAAAATCTTGGAAGACGAATACTTGCGCTTATCAGAATCCAGTGACCATATCCTTATCGTTCTGTCTCTTGATGAGCTAGCTATATTCTCATCAGTGCAAACACATATTCCACGAACCTGATAACCAAATTACAGTTTTTTTATTAATCAGCATTAGGTCAATATCATAAGGTCAACTACAGTACCCAGCATCTAAACATTCATGACATTGGCACGCTAAGTTTAACATCCAATTCCAACCCATAAGAAGCCATTCTAAAATTCAGTACACAGCATCTAAATATCTCTGAAATTGAGCTAATCGAAACAAAGCTTGACGCTAATTATCAAATCCGCACATGAAATTGAAGCGAAATCGAATGCTACATCAGATCAAGTGGGTGATTTCAGAAAACGCCAATGCGGAAGGAAGAAGGTGGAATCACGGAGCTGAATTGTGCGAACACCCTCCAAAGTTTAAGCGACGGAGTTTCAAAATCCAGAAAAAGAATCGACTGAGAGAACACAGTAAAGTAAGAAGTGGGGTTTGCGAGAGATCTTACATCATCATCGTGGCCACGAAGCTCGCATCTGAGCTTGTATTCGTTGAAATCGATATCCATGACCATGACTAAGAACGAGCAGCAAAGAGAGAGAGACCAAGCGACCAAAAAGAAGCGACTCAGAAGTGACTTGCGGGAGGAGGAAAACCAAGGGAGAAGGTGATGGATTTCTTCTTAATCTCAATATAATCTTCCGAAAGAAATATAAATCAGGAAAATCTCAAATAACCCACATATAAAAAAATATATTATTTCTTAATTCCCTCTTTTAAAATAGAAAAGTTAGTATATTTTTTTTAACTAAAATCGCACAATTTTTTTTAAAATAACATTTAACAACACTTTAAACACCTAAAATATTTCAGTTAAATTTTAAACTTACAAATTTTCAAATAAAAAATATTAACATAATAAACTTATGTTTAGAGATAATTAGGAGGTGATCTGGATTTTAACAACCAGCTACTATCCGGTTTTTTTAATGGATTTAAAGCTTGACACTATTTCGACTGATCAATTGTGAATAACTTAAATGATTTCAGGCCTAAACTAACATGAGATTCTTCTTTAAGTAACCATTAAACCACCATCAACTAGTTAACATTGTAATGCACTATGTACTTGATTTCTTTTAGTTAAGTTACACTATCGGAGCCGTCCCTGACTTATGAATGGCCGCAAGCTATTTTTAAAAAAGGGCTAATTAGTTTGTTTAGGAGTCTCGAACTCATGACCTTGAAGCTCAGGAGACAGCAAGGAAACCACTAGACTACTAGAAATCTTTGGAAATATGGGCCGAATTATTCTATATAAAGAGAAAGGGCCGCAAGCAGGAGCTTGCTCTGCTTGTTCTCAGGGACGGCTTTGTACACTATGTATTTGATTTTTTTTTTAAACAATGTAAAAAGAAATTATAACTTTGAGATTTCAACTAAACATACCAACAAAAAATGCACTATTTGAGTTATGTTTTCTAAAAGAAGAAAAGATAATTTTAGCTCAAAGAGTGCATCATTGCAGATGCTCTAATTTTTAGAAACAACAAAAGAGAGTAGCGAAAGAATAATGACTGATGGGCTTTAAAGCCCCGACCCAATTTAGAAACTGAGTTGTTTGTTTTCTTTTTATTTTTTCTCAAAAGTATAAATAAAAAATCGAAGAAGGATGAGTATGAACAACCTGGTGACGTTCACATTAAATAATCATGAAAAAGGAGGGGACAGTGGTTTAAATTTCCGCACCTTCCTTGTTGAGTACTTTCTTCGAGAATGGCATTCACCGTAATTACCAGCCACCTCCGAGCCCGTTTTCACAAACCAGTCCTACTCTCTCATGTCTTTTTTCTCGGCCATTTATTTTTCTTCTGCACTGTTTATAAAACCTCCAAGCCTCATTTCCATGGTAAAGCTGTCTTCTTCTTCTTCTTTATCGTTTCCAAGAAGAAAAAATCGATAGTGGATTTTGCTACTGCATTGAAAATCTGTAATGCTCTGTATTCTGATTGTGTGTGTGTGTGTGTTCTTTTTTTCTTTACTGAGATTTGAGCTTAAATCTTGATTATCATTCTTGGCAGATTATTTTCTTGACAGTGTATTTAGATCCTTAGATTCTTAGTATGATTTTTAAAGTCTATTCATCTTTTCAACCTGTAGCATTTAGTATTTCAATATGAAGTTTTTAAAGCAATCCGAAACTACTAGTTTCTTCAAGTCTCTAATAGATTCTTGACATTTGTTTTCATTACTTTACATTTTCTGTTGAGTAATATTGAAGTCTTGATCCTTTATCTGCAGGTAAAAAAGTATGTTGTGTGTAGGCAACAACTCTATGATGATGTGACCAAATGAGCTGATGGTGATTCTGGTAACAGTAGATTTCATTAAAAGACAACAGCAGTGAGATTAAATAGATTATCTTAAGGTGTTTAAAAGAAAACAAAAAAATGGAAAAAAAGGTTATAATGAGTGAAGAAAAGATACTAAACTCTCATAAGCTGTCTCTGATAAGAGTGTTAAGAGGTATAATATGTCTGATGGTGTTAGTATCAACAGCTTTTATGATGTTGATCTTCTGGGGGTTCCTATCAGCTGTAGTGGTAAGGCTTTTCAGCGTACGCTACAGCCGTAAATGTGTCTCTATCTTCTTCGGCTCGTGGCTTGCCTTGTGGCCTTTCCTCTTTGAGAAGATAAACAGAACCAAAGTTTTGTTCTCTGGCGACAAACTTCCTTGCGAGGCACGAGTGTTGCTCATCGCAAATCACAGAACAGAAGTTGATTGGATGTACTTTTGGGATCTTGCACTGCGTAAAGGCCAGATTGGGAACATCAAATATGTGCTCAAGAGCAGTTTGATGAAGCTACCTCTGTTTGGTTGGGCGTTTCACCTCTTTGAGTTTATTCCCGTTGAGAGGAAATGGGAAGTCGATGAAGCAAACTTGAGGAATATGGTTTCTAGTTTTAAAGATCCTCGAGATGCTTTGTGGCTTGCTCTCTTCCCTGAAGGCACAGATTACACGTAAGTTTTGAACTTTTTATCCCTCTCTTCTTGTTTAGAAACGTCTTTTGGGTTCAAAAGCATTTTTAACAACTTTTTATGTAGGGATGCTAAATGCGAAAGGAGTAAGAAATTTGCAGCTGAGAATGGACTTCCGGTGCTGAACAACGTTCTTCTTCCAAGAACAAAAGGTTTTGTCTCCTGCTTGCAAGAAATGAGTTCCTCACTTGATGCAGGTTTGTTTTCCATCAGAGTGATGTAATGAAACAAAGCAAACTCTCATGCAACAACTTTTTTTTTTGCAATTCTTGCAGTTTATGATGTGACCATAGGTTATAAATCACGTTGTCCGTCTTTCTTAGACAATGTGTATGGTGTTGAGCCATCAGAAGTTCACATCCACATCCGTCGTATCAACCTAACCCAAATCCCAAATCAAGAAAAGGAAATCAATGCTTGGTTGATGAACACATTCAAGCTCAAAGACCAGCTGCTCAGTGACTTCTACTCTCGTGGCTATTTCCCTAACGAAGGAACAGAAAAAGAGTTTGACACGAAGAAGTATTTAATAAACTGCTTGGCAGTGATTTTCTTCACCATCATTTGTACGCATCTCACTTTCTTCTCGTCGATGATTTGGTTCAAGATCTATGTCTCTTTGGTATGTGCCTACTTGACATCAGCTACACATTTCAATCTTCGTTCGGTTCCACTTGTTGAGACTGCCAAAAAAGCTTTAACATTAGTAAAGAAATAAACTTTCAATGTTTTATTCTTTACTTTTGTATTTTTGGGTTTAAACTCTATAGTTATGTAATGTGAGTTCAAGCTGAAATATATGATAAGCTCTATTTTTTTATAATGTCTTCCTACATTCATTTACACATGTTAGCTCATAGCTTGGCAAATATTAAGCCATAAGACACATTTGACCACTACATTACATAACTCACAGAACCACAATTTTTTACCAAAGCAGGATAAAAGATTTATTACTGTCATCAATGAAAATGTTCAAATTGTGATAGTACGTCCAAGATATATGCCAAAGTAAAAGAAGTTTACACATTTTACTTTGGTTGCATATGAAAACAATTAAATTTTAAGCCACCAAAGAACGCCCGTGACAGGAACAAAGTAAATGACAATGTTTCACGGGTCTTCACATTGTATTTTATAGTTGAAGTAGGCAACAAAAGTATATACAGGTTTAAATACATGCATACTATAGACTATAGACCAGCTTCGACATTCGATATTCCCCTACACATGCTCTTAAATAAATATGGATAAATAGTATGCACAGGAGATTAGCTCTGAGATTAATCACATGGTTACTGTCTTATATGATGCTAGGGAGTAGGGACCCATATGTTTTCATGTTAAAACCATAATTTATAGATTTAATCACACTAGTAACGTGCCTGTCCTCTCTATATAAACCCTAAGACTAAGAAGTAGGTAGCATAGCCTATCCTAAGCTAAGAGAAGAGCCAAACGTATCAAATAGTTGCAAAGTAGTCAAAGCCATGGAGCCAAACACTAAGCTTGTTCTTATGACCTTGGTTCTTGCCTTGACACTCACGGCAGCAACCGGAGAGATGTGCGGTATGACCATTGCTGGTATGTACTCTTGCAAGCCCTATGTGCAGACTGAGAACCCATTGACCACCGGGATTAATCCCAAGGGCGCTTGCTGCACTGCCCTGTCCAAGGCCGACTTCAAGTGTCTCTGCCAGGAGAAAAGCAAACCCCATCCCTTTCTCAGCGGGATTGACTTTGACCTCGCTTCTAAACTCCCAGCGAAGTGTGGTTTATCTGATGTAACTTGCTAGGACAAGTTTCCTTTTGGAAGGTTTCACTTTGTGTTTTGATTTTTTTTTCATGAGCCCATGGCTTTCTTGTGCTGGTTTCTGTTACTGCTATTGTTATTGTTATATGTTCGTTTGATGTTGTTTCACTTGTTGCTGTCGCTTACTTCAGAATAAATAATAAATCAAATAACAATCAGTCTTCTAATCTTAAATATAATTCACAGATAACTAACCAAATAATAAAAAGAAAAAAATATATTAATTCAATCTTCTATTTCCAATAATTCAATTTTTCAATAGTCTAATATCCAATTTTATTATTATAATACAAAAAATGGTATTGTAGTTTCTTTAAATCAATTCAGAAAAGTTATACATGATAAGAAAGGAGTACATCTTACTCAAATAAAGATATGAAAATTCATATTATACTATTTTTAAGAGTCATCACATTTTAAATATTGATTTTTCTGTAATTTTTTATATGTTAATACATAAATTTGGATGCTTAAAAGGTAACATAAGTCATTGTTAATTTAGGTCTTCACATGTATCATTGTAATAATATAAAGTTTACAGTTAGTTATTATTATTATTTTTTAAACAAAATGGAAAAAGAAAATGTTTTTTTTTAAAACAAATTAAAAAATAAGTGAAGTAAATACGAAAGTAAGAAGTATTTCATCATCACCGTTATTCATAAATTTTTATAACGTTAATTGTTTGCATAGAAGTTTTGGTACGTAAATTTCATAAATTGTTGAAAGTTGGAATTGAACCAAGTAGAGTGCACCATAAATATAGTTTAAAGCTAATTATTTTATTTTGTATTTAAATTATGCAACTAATCGTTTTATTTAGTACACGATTGGTTGTCTTGTACACTATTGGTGCTGACATTTGCAATGACTTTCTTCTCAATCATAATAATCATTTCTGATTTCGTTATTTTTGAATCGATATCTTCATCGTGTAATTTTCACTATTTCATATTAGAATTATATAAGAACAAAAAAAATATTGGTTTAAAAATTGATTTTTTAATATTTATTTTTTCTCCAATTGCAAAACCTGGAACCACACTACATCAAATCATGAAGAGATGCCTCACCACTAAGAGGAGACTTGTGACTGAAGGAGTTAGATGTAATTGTCTTCTTCAAAAGAGTGATAATTTTTCATTTGTTCTTTGTTTTGTTTTGTTTCCAGTGGATGCTTTTTTTTATCTAATATTTTTTCTTCACATTTCCTTTTGATTAGTGAATTTTATGTGTTGTTTTGATTTTACGCCTATTTTTTGCTTTATGGATTTGTTTGTTGATTTGTTCTCAGATTTGTGAGATCCCTTCTCAATCATATTAATTATTCGGTGTTTGTTTTTCATCTACTCAAGGGCCAATTTTCTGTGGGATTAGGGTTTTTACCTTTGACGTTTGTACCTGTGTGGAAGTGGAAATTCTGTAAATGTGGTTTTTTTTTTGTTTTGAAGGATAAAATTTAAAAACATATTTCCCTATTACTCATTCCAAATTCCAAAGAAATATTTCTGAAGGTTAGAGTTTATTTCATTCCAAAATTTGCAAAACACTGCAACAAAATATTCAAATTATTATTTCTTGCCTAATTTTAAAATTTGCCTTGCTAGTGAGTAGAGTTTTTTTTTTACATCGGTCATCTCATCCGCACATGGAGAGAACTAGAGAGCTTCTCTGCTCTGTTCTTGGTGTATAGACTTCAGAAATATATATAATGTGAAACTTATCAGACCGATGATAAGAATTGTTAGATCTGAGATAGCACACTTAAGAGCGAGTATCAAAGATTGAGTTTTTGGGAACTGAGAACTTTCACTCGAAGAAATATCAAAGGATTACAAGGATGGTGCTCTCGCCAAATAGGCTTGGCGAGGTGAAGTATGCAATTATAAAGAGGGGGTCTCGTCGAACAGGCCTCGACAAGACGGAATACGAAAATAAAGAGAACAAAGGAGAAAAGAGTAGCAATGCTCTAGGTGTTTGCAGAGATTTGGATGCTTGTGGATCTGGATCTCTCAAGGAATAGGGGGTCTTCTATTTATATGGAGAGGAGGTTGGCTTCTTCAAGATATTCTTCCTTTTCTCCAATTGGAAAACTTCCTCTTGTCCTTGATTTATTTCCATTCTTCAAGTCGGCATATATCTCTCTTTACAATTTTCCCAAATATTTGCCTTTCTCCTCAAGACTTGCCATTTATTTGAGGAGGTTAATGATGAAGGCGGGCTGGGCCTTGCTATTGTTACTAATTGTGACGGGCTCAGGGAAATGTGCTAATTTCTCCTCTAACAATAAGTCCCCCCCTCAGTTCGTCGAGTCAAATGCAGTTTGATCTCGGCGGACTTCATGTATAAGAGTAGAGCTTAAGAGCTATTAGTAACAATTGCGTGGCGCCAATGCTAGCTCGCCTTCGGTGCGATGTTGCGTTTTGACTTTAGATTCGTGCCGCCTCGTTAAAACCTTGATATGGAAAAACCACTATGGGATAAAAACCATAAAAAGGGAAAAGAGTACGTTGACGTCATCTTGTCCGCAATGTGCTTTTGGCAATTCCTCTCGGACTTGACGTCAGCTCGTCAAGGAGAATAAGTTGCCGTGATGAATTTTCTCGGATTTGACTTCAGCTGGTCAAAGAGATTTCTTTGTCATCGTTCGTCGCGGCATTAGAGCCTGTTGCCGTGATGCTTCTTATCGTCGTCTGGAAAAGGGTTCGTCCAGTAGGGATAACTCGTCCGCCTTTGGTGATGTGGAGCTTGCGTCGCGGCGATTCGAACAGCGAAATCTTGCATGGGCGCGGTAGTCGCGGCGTTGGTGACTGGAGCTTCTGCGCCTGGGACCAATAGAGGGTTGACGCGACCATTGTTCGTGTTGACGCGACCGTTTTCGACTTCAACGGGATGAATGATAGGGTTTTCATCTTCACCGAGTTTAGTTTGACTTTGCAGTCCGCCTGTTCTGGTGCCGCAAAGGTACGTCGAGATGGATAATTGTTGTACTCTATGATAAGCTTGCCGAGATGGAGGGGACAAAACAAGTTTGGCCAACTTTCGCCGGGATGCTGATGGAAACCTCGTTAGCTGGAGGAAGTTCTTCGAGAGAGGAGAATGCGAATGCCGAGATGGGGTCTGGTCCGGATGCTTCCAAGATCAAAGCTGCTTTAGCCCCCTTCTTCCTCACTCGTTTTGCTGAACTTTTGTCATCGGGGCGAATGTTATCGATGAGATAACATTGCCTGAGAGGGTTTTAATCCATATGCTGTTTGGATTGAAAATCGCAATTTAGATATAGTTGATAATTTCACAGCGCAATGAAAGAATCCAGCTTTTTACTATATCTTTTAATGAGGGGCGATATGCCGTCAACCAAGCGCAATGAATCAAGTATCTAATCGTCATTAGACTAATGAGTCAACATGCTGGGACGACTCGTCAACCTCAAGTGTGTCATGCCGAGATGCTACTCTTTGACAGTGCTAGTGCGTCGTGACGAGACGACGATGCTACGAAGCTCGTCAAGACTCTCATTCGAGACACCGACCTGTGCGTATTAGGTCTGAATGCAGCGGCTTGGTAGGCCTCATAATTCGGCGACGAGGTCTAGAAACTCGATTTATGCCTACGACTTTTAAGTCCGATACGCGTGACGAGACAGCGGTTTTTTCTCGCCCGTATGGCTTAGAACCGTGCGAGGTGCGTGCTCTCGTCTTTTGTGGGTGATCAGTCCACGGGTTGCTGTGCTTAAGTGCGTCCGAACGTTGGGCCAGAACGTCGGAGGAGTTGCGTTTTTTCGGAATTTTTGCTTTGCATGCTGTGCTTGCGTTGCTAACGTCGTCGGTGAGAGTTTCAGTTACCAGCTGAAAGTGAAGTTGTCACTTCAGGGTCTTTGCCGAGACGGGAACCCTTCCGAAAAGGTTCTGTAAGAAGTGCTTGCATTGGGGTTAACAAAGATAAAAAGGGCTTTTTATTTTTATTAATCCATAGCTGTGCCTTTAGTGAAAAAGGCTGCCTACGTACCCGTGCCGAGATCAAGCCAATCGTAGTTCGTTTCAGATGCTTCTGATTTCATTTCGGCGATGCAAAACGAATGACTCGAGATGCGTTTGTTGATCATAGCAGATCACTCGACCAAGTCATTCTTAGCCGTATTAATGCGAAAGCTAGCTGTTTCGACTTATTCCTACAGAACATGTGAGGCCATGCGAGGTTTTATCTCGGCAATGCAGAGATTGCTTATCTCGTCAAAGTAGGATTCATTGATTATTCGTCAACGAAGAGGTTCGTCGATGATTTGTTTATCGATGAAGAGGCGTGTTGCTTACTCATTTGTTGACGAAATAAATCATTGCATTGCGATTGCGGTTGAATCAAGTGTCGCCGTCGTTCTTCGACGAGATTATTAAATATTTAAAAAATAAAGTTATTATGCTGACCTTAAGTTGCTGATGAGTTTGAAGGTGACGACATGCTGGAGATGATGTTTCTGCCATTGACGAGACGGATGCGACGGTTTCGTGTCGTTGTACTTTTGCTGCTGAGCTTGCATCTGGGCGAATTGAGAAGCAATTTGAGCAGTAAAGCCTTGCATGGCGGCGGTTAACGCGGCGGTCGTGACGGGAGCTTCTACGTCAGGAACCGGTGGCGGCGGAGGCAGATCATCTTGGTGAGGGAGTGATGCAGGCGCGTTCTTCTCGGCGTCGTCGCTTCATCTTGGCGTGACGGATTTTTACTCGGCGCTGGTTTGCAGCTCGTCGATTTTCATCGCGGCGTTCAGCATCTTTGGCTTTGCGGAGTATTGCTATACTCTTGTATCATGCTCATGACGTGCCTACATTCTTCTGTAGTATGATCGGTTCGTCCATGGAGTTTGCACCATTTGGACTCGTCGCTGCCTGTTGTGAAAGACTCCTTAGAGGCCTCCTTTTATTCTCTTGACGAGATGACTCTTGATGAGATGAATCTTGACGAGATGATGCGTGCCGAGATGACTCCTTCGTCATTCCATGAATCTTTGAGTGGTGCGCCTTGCTTTCTTCAACGCAGACGTATTTTTGGGATCTGTGCAAAGCGTCCTGGAGGGTTGCGGGTTCGTCGAGCATCAGACTCTCTTTCAACTTTGATTCGAACCAAAGCCCGTTTTCGAAAGCTTTGATTCCTATCGCGTCAGGGATGTCTGAGTGCTCTGCTGCTGCTGTTTTGAATCTCTCGACGAACTTGCGAAGAGACTCATCTTTTCCCTGTGCCATAGTGAAAAGATTGGTGCTGCCTTTTGACATAAACATGCCAAAGTGTTTCATGAATGCCGTGCTGAGATCATCAAAGTTGTCGATGGTCTCGGCGGGAAGGTTCGAAAACCAGCTCGTCGCGTCTTTGTTCATGTGCTCGATGAACACTTGGCAGTAATTTGCGTCTTGTTCTTCGGGAGGCATATTTTGCCTTCTCATGGCCATCTCGAAGTTTCTTAGCCAGTTTCGAGGATCGTCACCATTGTTGTAGAACTGAAGACGGAGAGCCGTTTGATCCTTTAGAGGTATCGCGGCGATACGACGAGTGAAAGGACTTCTTTTCGTCTCGGCGAGGATTTTGGCAATCTCGGGTGACGAGCTGATAGCGTCGTGCACTTTGGAGCTGATTGCGTCGAGGTTGCGGCGCAGCTTGGCCACTTCTGGGTCTTGTCGCCGTTCGTCGCGATGCCTTTTACGAGACGAGTCTGTCGACGAAACGATTTGCTGATCTTTTATTGACGACATAATTTCTTCGGGGGGTTTTGAGAATGAGATTGATGCTTCTCCATCATGGCAATTTCGAACAAAAAATTATTGTTCGGGTTCTCTGCTGAGACGAAACGTCTTTAAGGAGTCACAGAAAGGTGCGTTCGCTTGAGCGAACTAATAAAAACAAATAGCTTTTTATTTTTATTAGTTTTACAGCTGCGTCTTGGTGAAAAGACTGCCTACGTACCCATGCCGGGATCAAGCCATTCGTAGTTCGTTTTGACGAGACGCGAAGCTACGCGTCTTGACAACAACCTTTTTTTTTTTTTTTTTTTTGCACGACGCGAGGCTACGCGTCTAGACCAGAAATTTCGCAAGTTCATGGAGATCCATGAACGTGGGAGAAGTCTTCCACCGGAAAGTTTTCCTTCTCGTACTGCTCCAAGAGGTTACTGATGAGTTCCGTGCAGGTGTCGATAGAATGACCAGTTCTTCTGTGGAAGCGACAGTACAAAGTATGATCGCACTCGTCATTCGTGGTGTCGTCGAGCGGAAGACGAGATGGGGTTGACGGAGCGGATTGTGACGGCATCTCGGTCACGTCCCAGTGATTCTCGGGGCTGTCATCTTCTGCAAAAGGGAATGATCTCTTCACGCCGTGCTTCTCGGCATAGAAGTCTTTATCCTCCTCAAGGAAAATGTAGTTTTGGGATCGGTGGAGCGCGTCTTCCAAGTTCGTCGATGGTCTCAGCGATAGGTCTTCCTTGAACTTTGAGTTGTACCAGAGACCGTTACGAAGTGCTTCGAGCGGGACACTATCTGGCATGTCGTCGAGATCAAGTGTTGCTTTCTTGAATCTTTCGATGAATTCTCTTAAGGGCTCGCCTTTTGATTGCGTCACAGTGAACATGTTTCGGGTGATCCTAGTCATGTTCATGGAGTAGTGCTTCAGAAAAGCATTGGTCAGATCGTCAAAGTTATCAATCGTCTCGGCAGGGAGGTTTGAAAACCAGACAAGGGCTTCGTTCGTCATATGCTCGACGAAGACTTGACAATAGTTTGCATCCCTCTCGTCGAGAGAGTCATATTTCTCTCTCGTCATGGCGAGGTTGAATGCCGTCAACCACTTCTTCGGGTCTTGGTCGCCAGCAAAGGGTTCGATCTTAAGTCGTACTCTGTCGTGGAGTTGGACTCGGCGAATCCTTGCTGTGAGTGGGCTCCTCCGGGTGTCGGCAAGTGCTTTTGTCAACTCCGGGGCTGAGCTGGTGACGCGATGGATTTTAGAGTCGAACTCGTCAAGGCGACGGTGCATTCGTTCGAGCTCTAAGACTGCTCGTCTGCTAACTCGTGCGGGACGATTAGTGGTTCCGTTGGTCGTCGCGGCAGCGGGGTCCAACGGTTCCTCGTCGTCTTCTTGGGTCAGGGTATCGACCTGCTCCTGGGTCTTCTTTTGCTGGGCTCGCATCGCTTTGAAGCCCTCGGTTAGTGGCTTCAGGAGCGTCTGAATCGTCTTGAGGATATCGTCATGGCGAGATGGTCCGCGACGAGGGGAGGGCGACAGCGTTTCCCCTCGAGTCGGCAAGGTCGACCGACGAGATGGGCTCTTCTCGTCTCGGCGTAGGGCCTTCTTGACCGTTGCTGGGTCTCTCTCATCGTCAGGATCCTTCCGGTTTCGGCGAGGGCTCCTGTCGGGAGTGTTTTCTTCTAAGTTTGACATCAGCTGTCTTCTTATAATCCTAGAACTTCTTCGAGTTTGAAAGTGAAAAGCGTTCCCAGCCCCACGGTGGGCGCCAATTGTTAGATCTGAGATAGCACACTTAAGAGCGAGTATCAAAGATTGAGTTTTTGGGAACTGAGAACTTTCACTCGAAGAAATATCAAAGGATTACAAGGATGGTGCTCTCGCCAAATAGGCTTGGCGAGGTGAAGTATGCAATTATAAAGAGGGGGTCTCGTCGAACAGGCCTCGACAAGACGGAATACGAAAATAAAGAGAACAAAGGAGAAAAGAGTAGCAATGCTCTAGGTGTTTGCAGAGGATTTTGGATCTTGTGGATCTCTCAAGGAATAGGGGGTCTTCTATTTATATGGAGAGGAGGTTGGCTTCTTCAAGATATTCTTCCTTTTCTCCAATTGGAAAACTTCCTCTTGTCCTTGATTTATTTCCATTCTTCAAGTCGGCATATATCTCTCTTTACATTTCCCAAATATTTGTCTTTCTCCTCAAGACTTGCCATTTATTTGAGGAGGTTAATGATGAAGGCGGGCTGGGCCTTGCTATTGTTACTAATTGTGACGGGCTCAGGGAAATATGCTAATTTCTCCTCTAAGAACATTGAAAAACCTAACTCTGAAACAGAAGCCAAAAACTCAGTGAGACTACTACATTGCTGACTGTAAATGGCATACCAATCCCTTAAAAGTACAAAGACAGAGATAATCAACCTTGAGTCATGTGGGCATTCTATAATAATGTACAGAAAACTAATACCTCTAATCCCTCTCTCTTAAACTTTGATTTCAGCAATTTTAGACAAATCCTTTTGGTCACAAAATGAAGCATTGATTAAGACCCCTTCATTTTGATGAAGTAAGTTATGAATATGACCCGGAAGACCCCTTCATTTTCATGGTGGCATATTTATAGCTTACCTCATCACCTCAGATTTTAGATGAAAAAAAAAGAGACTGATCGATCAGTAAGAAAGAATTTATTCGACAAAATGTTAAAAGCTTGTTTGAAAGGAGGAGAACAAATGATAAATCAGTCTCGTTCTTTCCTTTTGCTTCCTCGTTCACCACCTTGCTGGATCTTCACCCAACTGGGAAAATAAGAGCAAACAAGTGGGAAATCAGTGGGTTCTCCATCTTCTTCGTAGTGGAAATCATCCTCTTCCATATCAAATTCTCTGTAGTAACCATTCTCTCCAATCACGTAAGCTGTGTGGTAGATATCCTCCTCTTTGTCTTTATCAAAAACAACAGCCATTTTACGCTCCTCGTCAATGAAGAAACTCCCAGCGTAATGAGCAAACAGGTGAGGAACACCAGTAAGTGGTGCCATATCCACTGACAGGAACGACAACATGTTCCATGATACTTCATCGGGCTCAATCTTACTCGTAACCCATATCTCTACAAAGGATGTATCCCGCTGATATAACACCGCAAGCTGCTCATCTCTAACGCTAGACAGAGTCACAGTTTCTTCAGGGTAAGAGTGAAACGGCAGAGGCAAACGCGGTCCAAATCTCTCTGCCGTAAAATCAAAACAGAGCAAAAAATCTTCTTCCACCAACTCTTCCACCACTTCTTCCACCACCTCCTCTTCCACTAGTATTTTCTCTTTAGCGAAAAAGTAAGTCCTTCCCTTCAAAGACACCCCACGTTGATAAGATTCAATCTCCCAGTCAGGAGTCACATCAAGAACCCTCCATGAGTCAGACTTCAAATCGTAGATTTCGTGTTCAACATAAGGGTTCCCAACTTCCCAGAGTTCATCGAGAAACCTCAAGATCTTTTGGTTCTTGTTTACGTCGTATCCCAGAGCATACACGTCATGTTTGTGGTAAGCGTTTCTGGGTTGGATCCACCTGGTTTGTCCCAGAACCGGGTTCCAAACCACGAGCCTGGTCCTGTCTTTGGTCAAGCACAAGAGCAACCCGCTGCAGTGGAAAACTTTTGATATCTCGACTTCTTGATCTGATTCTGAATTGTTTAGGCTAGTGAGCTTACCTTCCTTCACATATGGATCAACCGAGTGGCTTCTTCCATGGAAACCGACGCTCATCAACCAGACCTTAAACTCAGACCTCAAGATTAACAGCCTTGCCGCTGCTCCACCAATGTGCTTCTTTGCAAAGCTCGGATCTTTTGATAAAGCGTTCCACCTTGTGCATGTAAACCGCACTCTTCTCGTACATGTCAACGGAACCCTAGACAATATGTTCTTTGCCAAATTGTCTGGTAGATCCGATATCTTCGTCATTGTTTGTTTACAAGTTTTGGCTTTTCTCTTCCCACATCTCCTTTCTTCCTTTTTATAGCCAAAGTGGTTAATGTTTTTTCCCTACATGAGAAAAATGTAGCATTTTAACTTTTTAAGGATATATTCCCCCTTCATTCCAATTTTGTCAATACAATGCAACAAAAATAATATAACGAGACAGACATCATCACATTTTGTCTCATGTGGGTGTTCTATAATAATGTACAGAAAAATGAGACCTCTGTTCTCTCTCTGTCTCTCTTAAGTCGTGGTTTCAGCAATTTCAGACAAATCCTTGGTCACAAAGTGCAGCATTGAGTATATAGCTTCTGTGTTGAAATGAGAGATATCAGAGGAAGTAAACATATGAGCTTGGTTATTGATATACGCCCAGCTGCATCCAGAGAACTTCCCAAGCTCTTTCCCTCTCATACAATTCCGAATCCGTCTCATATCATCCCATCTACCAGACGAGGCATAAGCGTTAGCTAGCTGAACATAACGAGACCCGTTACATCCTTCAACGGCTAACAACTTCTCTTCCACTTCCTTCACAAGCTCTGCGTTCTTATTCCAGTTACAAGCATTCAAAAACGCTCCAAGAACAACACCATCTTCCTCGCCTTGATGATCAATACCTTCCATAAGCTCTATGGCTTTGTCTATCCTATTAGCCTTTCCATACAAATCAATCATGCATGTATAGTGACCAACCTCAGGTGATATCTTGTAAACCTCTACCATCGATTCAAAGTACCTCTCACCCTCTAGGACTAAGCCGCGGTGACGACAAGCTGATAAGAGAGCCATGAACGTGATCTCATCCGGCTCGAGTCCACACTCAGTCATGTCTTCAAAGAGCTGGAAAGCTTTTCCTTCACGGCCGTGATGAGCACAACCAGCAATCATAGCGTTGTACATAACCGTATCTCTCTCGACGCTACTGTACTCAAAGACCTTCTCAGCATACTCAACGTTTCCGCATTTCGAATACATGTCGACAAAAGCAGTAACAAGCTTCTTGTCCATCGAAACCCCAGTTCTCAAGCTGTGACCGTGAATCTCCTTCCCCGGTTCCATACAAGCTTGTAAAGAGCATGCACCAAGGATGCTAACCATGACCAAAGAATCAGGAATTTCCCTCTCCTTGGCTATAAACTCACGTGCAAGCTCAAGCACAGAATCAGGTTGCCGTGAATTAAGATACCCCAAGAACATGGCAGTCCAGACCACAAGATTCTTCTCAGATAAAGAATCAAAAAACCTCTTCGCTTCCACCATCTTCCCCTGAGAAGAGTAACCAACGATCATCGAAGAAGTCGAATACAAGTTGCCAACACCATATAACACATGGACAGACTCTGCGTACTTCATGTTCCCACACTTACAGTAAAGATCAACAAGTCCACTGCTCACAAACTTATTAGAATATGATCCGTTCTTCAACACCCGAGCATGCACTTCCTTTCCAATCTTCAACCTCTTTAAACTACTCAAAACGTTTAACACAGCAACAACAGTGTGTTCGTCCCATTTCAACCCACTTTCCTCCATAGTAACAGCCATCTTCAAAGCTTCTTCCTCATATCCATTCTGTGCATATCCTGAAACCAATGTGTTCCAAGAAATCGTATCATTCAGTTCCGGATTTCTCCAGAATACACTCAAAGCTTTTTCCATGTCGCCTTCTCTACAATACGCTGCAATCATCGCATTCTTAGCCACGCAATCAACAAACTCAACGCAAGATCCGTTAAAGACATTACAAACCTCCTTAAACTTCCCACATTTTGAATACATGTGAATGAGAGAGCTCACTGCGAACTTAGTCGCATCGTTCCCGGTTTTCAACATAACGCCGTACAACTGTTCACCGTAAAACACATTTGATAGCTTCGCAGAGAGTTTAAGCATTGTGGTGAGAGTGAAATCGTCTATCCAAACCCCATCTTCCTCCTCCTTCCTATGCATCTCACCGAACATCTCAACGGCTTCACTCTCGCACCCATCAGTTTTGGCAAACCCTGAAAGCAGAGTGTTATACGTAATCAAATCTCGCTCGGAATTGGCCGTTTTGAACAGGAGACGCGCTTCCTTTAAATCGTTGAACTTTACGTAGGCAGAGATTACAGCGTTCCATGAGTAAACGTTTCTCTCTGGCATTTCGTCGAACACATTCCGAGCTTCGCGCAATAAACCATTTCTTGAGTAGAGATTAACAAGCTGGTTCGAGGAGATTGCGGTCAAGGTTAAACCGGTTTTAATGGAGCGAATCTGATGCAAAAACCCGTCTTTTAAGCACTTCATGTCAAGTTTCCGACATACACTCGGGAAATTCTAGGACATGATGGAGATGAGAACAACAACGATTCAACGACTGTCGGAGAGAGCAAACTATTCGAGCTCTTTATAATTGGGCCTAAGGATCCAAGCCCGTTAATCAAATGTCCAATTAAGGACAATTTTGTCCGTTTACAAAAATCTGGCAAATGGTTTCAATCCGGGTTGTTCGGTTCGGTTTATTCGAATTTCGGTTTGAAAACTAACATTTTGGCTACATATTATATTAGACAAAACCACACAAACGTATAAACTGGTCCAAAAACAAAAAATCCACTCATCTTTCAACGTATAGCACATGCCACATGCCTGCTTATGTAATAATATATGATTAAGACAACAGATTTTCCCATATTTATGAGGACAATATCAATATATATATGATATATTTCTCAATCAATCGCTTTGGAATCGGAAAAGTTGCCTCGTTAACTTACAAAGTGATGATTTTGTCCCTCTTTATCTACAGAGATAACTGGATCAGTGTACTTTCTCATCATCGTTTGAGAACTGAGAATATGCTGATTTGACCCCAATTTTTTTTTTTTTAAAGAATATGCTAGGAGCTTATTATACACTTGATAAATAAATAAAAAACATCTGTCAGAATATGTTATCACAATTAACCGTACGAACTGTTTTGTCAAGTTTGGAAAATAAAACTATGACCAAAATCTCATAGTTTTTTTTAGCCTCGCACATTGAATCCGTTATCCGTAACTAGAACATGTTAGTTAACGATATTCGAACTCAGCTTGTAGCCTTGATTGACTATTCTAATTGTGCCGTGAACAATTTTTAATCACTTATCAAAACGGTGGGAAAGAAAAGTCTATGTGGTAATCTAGAGTACTGAAGTGTAAGTGAATAGAAACCACAAAGAATTACCTTTATGAATTTGTGGTATGTTTCAAGTGATCGTAACAGCTAAATTTTGTTTTGTTTTTATTTAGGTCGTGGCCCAATAAATCCCATATATGTTGTGATTGATTGCTGACATGACACCATTTGCTTTCGTTCAACGTCAACAATTTAGCCTTTTATTCATATTTATTTGGTCAAATTTCAAGTTAATAGGTGAGTTATCATACATATTATTTTCGGATTAAACCATCCTTGTGTCTTGTTCTTTTTGAAGTTCCGATCTCTTGTGGTTTTATATTTGTTTCCTTGTTGTGTTGTTGTGTTTTTAGTTCTTTGGTGCTTCCCTCTTTTGGACTTTTGTCTATGGAAAAAAATTGTCTTCCGCCGGCTTAGTTTCCCACAAGTGCATCTCACAAATGTGTTCCACTTTGTTGTTTCAATAAAAATTCAGATGTAGAAATGAAAAGATAAATATCATACATATTAAAAGATATAGTTTACGAGGATCTAAATTCTTAAAAAAATTCGATCAACGTTACGAAACCAACACAACACAAATGTGAAAACAATGTTGCGTTTGTTTTTGTTAAAATTGCAGGAGATATACTCGTAGCCGGCCCTGAGATTTATGGCTAAAATTTTTTACGGTTTCGAGGTTAAATGATCCATATTTTTGTTTTTCAATAGTTTGGGGGCCATATAATTTATACATATTAACCACATTCAATTTTGGAACTAAGACGAATGTCTCATATCGCTAGGCCGGCGGCCGTATGCTCTCCCCCAGTTACCTCATCCTATGATACTTTAAAGTATAAATATTAGCAAATCTTAAAATCTCCTATGAATTATGTTATTGCTGGTTGGTTTCAGAGCATCTTAAGTTGTCAAAAACTTGGATTCACGTACATGTACAGCTGTGGGATCCATATGATATAGTTTACATCTATTTAGATATTGTCCATATCTTTAAATTATATTTGAATTCCCACGTATGTAACTAGTTGTCCAAAAACAAAATCCCACATAATTCATATAGCTGTAAATGAATAACGTAACTACTTAGGAAATATATATATGTTGTATACTATTTTCCTTTGTTTGACTAGTACTTTTTCTTGTTCCTGCATGTTTCATATTGTTGAACAGTTAGATTCTTCTTCTTTTCTTGGTTAATATACTTACTTTTATACCTCTGTTTACCAAATACCTTTTATCTTCCCATCATTTTAGAAGATATAGCATATTCATTTATCAAAAACAAAACGTAATAAATAGACATTATTTTCAAATAAATAAAGAAGCATAAGAAATTCAAAACCACATGGTAGACTTTTGTACAGTTTAGAAGATCATGTGGACTCCAGTCTCCACCCAAGGCTTAAGGACCGCCCATAACTTGAAGTCTTAAGTATATAACTCATGAATTAGCGATCGTAATTAGCTCGTTTTTAATCTATTCCGTTTTTCGGCATCTCATTTTATTTTCTTCTTTCATATATACATGTTGCGTAGCTTGTTATACATGTCACATGTAAATATGTAATAATATCTTCCACACTAATTGATTCTTTATTTTTATTCACAGCCTACACTAATTTCTAAAGTTGTCTTATTGAGTCATCAGTCATGGTCCAGTTCATCGGCATAGATATTATTACTCTTGTGGTCAACTTTAAAGTCAACGAATTTTGAATACCGACAGGTGTGATATATTTGTTTATATGTGATGCATTAAATGATAGATAAGATATATGATGTCTATGTGATGAATTAGCTGTGACATACAAAGAAATGCTATCTTCCGTTTTTTGCCTTGTTTTCTTTAAGCAGTGTATAGCTGTTAAAAAAGAGTTTAGTTTAGCCTTTTAGCGATATGAGTCACAAATATAACTATATACGTGATATATCAGATAGTTCACAGTTCAGAACATGTGTGTAAAATCACATTGGAAATGCGAAAGTCATATCATATCGATTGAGAGTCCAAATTTCCGAGCTGCCTAATATTATGGTCACCAATGATGGCTGCCTTTTCTGCTAGAACTTGGCCCACTTCTCCACTTCATGCTTTTTTCAATTATTAGATTTTCTTTTCTTTCTAATATATACGATAACTAAAAAGTTATACCTTGTATCAACAAAAAAAGGAGCACAAAGATAATTAAGTAATATTGGATAAACGTAGTCCAACGTTTATATAAAAATGTTTACCACAACATGATATATACATTAAACTTAACTATTAATCGTCATACTGAAAAGAAGTGAGAGCCACGATTTATGAAGGAAAATCATATTTTATCTTTATAATCGAGTATCAGACAACTTTATTTCTCTTCTTTTTCATTTCTCGGATATGAGTGACGAGGAAAAGTAATATTACTAGTAAATTGGATGAAAGAAGATAAAAGTAAGCTTTTGACTAAAGATAGGAGAGAAAGTTAAGAAACTGATGTCATGCCAAAGAAATCAAATGGCCTTCTTATGTTTTTTTCTCTCTGTAATACACAGATGCATTTATGTTTTTCTTTATTTGAACGTGCATTTATGTATCATGCATCTCCATAATTAATAATTTCATAAACTTAAGATCAGCACACGTATTGTATATATGTCATAGATTACTCCTGATTCCTGAAGTTTAAGAATGGAGAGAATTAAACTAAAAGAGTATTCGACATCAGGAGGACGAGATTGTTTTGATAACTAAACTAAAAGAGTCTACAAGTAGAAGCAAGTTGTTTTGACAATTCATAGTCTTCATAACAGCGATTGCTTTCGTAAGGCAACGACTTCTTTACTGATGGTTTGGCAATTTCGTGCAAGTATCCATAAATATCATACATGACTAAATAATTTTTTATGCAGACAATAATATTATATTACAAAACTTTGAAGGAATCTTGTAATATTTATTACTAGAGTGATTAATTGCCTCTTATCATCTTCAAGAATCAAGACATGTGGTCTTGGACTTGTGTGTGTTGTTGACCCGGCTTCTCATACTATAGTATACTCTTGAAAATGAGAAAATCTTATTCCTGCTCAATGTTAAAGAACGTAACATGTGACTATGTGAGAATGATACAGTTCCTATATTTACGCCTTTTAGATAAAAGCTTCATATTTACATGCCTTCATATCCACGAAAGTAGAAGTACTGATCTCATTGATGCCTGTTAGTAATCTCAACCTCACAGCAAGCTTCACATACAGAGTCAAACTCAATTCCGCGTTCATATTTTTGTAAATCAATACACAATAAAAAAGATACTTTGATAAGATATAAAGAAATTGAAACAAATACTGTTTTATATTATATCCAATGTCATTGTAGAGTAAATTATCGTCTGTTGGCGTATATTATTCTGCTTTTTTGTTTTTATAACTTATACACCATTAGGTTACATACAGAAGGAGAACGATTATAAATTGAAAAAAAAATAAACATTAATCTGGGATGTCATCTACACGCTCGTTCAGTCCCCAAGATCAAGTCGACAACAACAGTCAACAAGCTCACATGGACAACAAGTAGCCTTTTGCGAGATTACCTTTAAGCCCTCCGTAATTTAAATGGTGGTTGTCCTTTTCGGTAGAGTAAATCCAAATAAATTCATATACAACTGTTGTGAACTTGTGATAAATTGATAATTACATTAAAAATTTATCATCTAGTAGCCGTTGATAATATTTGTTTTGTCTCTACAAGAAAACATGCAAATGTAATGATACATATATTTGTGGAACAGTGTTCCCATAATCTCGGACGATTCTGCCCTTTCCACGAGATTATGAACACACAGACACGTCTATTTAAGACACAGCCCATAACCACACAAGTTGTTGTTAGAATACTCAGTCCTCACAACTCTCCCACTCTCTATCTCTCTAAATGACAGGTTCCACGCCGGAGAACCAAGCAGTCCCGCCGCCTCCACCGCCACCGGCAACAAAGCACGTGCCGGAGTTAGGACCACCGGCGAAGAAGCCAAAGAGGAACAAGTATGCATTCGCGTGTGCAATCTTAGCTTCCATGACTTCCATCCTTCTTGGTTATGGTTAGTTTTCTCTTTTTTTTTTTTTTTTTTTTTTGTCAACGCAAAACAAACAAAAAAACCACTAATAATCTTTAGGCTTTATTGATTCATTTTCTTGAAAAATCTGCAGATATAGGAGTGATGAGTGGAGCAATGATTTATATCAAGAGAGATTTGGAATGTACTGATCTTCAGATCGGGATTCTCGCCGGAATCCTCAACATTTATTCTCTCGTCGGATCCTGTGCCGCCGGAAAAACATCCGATTGGATTGGTCGGCGTTACACAATCGTGGTGGCCGGAGCTATATTCTTCGCCGGAGCTCTACTGATGGGATTCGCCCCTAACTACGCTTTCCTCATGTTCGGGAGGTTTGTCGCCGGAGTCGGTGTCGGTTACGCTCTCATGATTGCACCTGTTTACACCGCCGAAGTTGCTCCGGCATCTTCCCGCGGCTTTCTTACCTCCTTACCTGAGGTAAATATTAATGAAATCCTTATAAAAAAAAATATTAATGAAATCAGTATTTAATAACACGTCTAAGATTAGTCGGATATTAATTTCCGTATTTTATAAAGTTAAATAATAGTATCTCTACAAAACTTAAGAATATGATGTCAAAAAAACTATCGATTTTTAGTATTTTTGTAAAAAAAAAACTATCGATATTTATGTTACTGACAAATCGGTGACTTTTCGTTTCATCATCTTTAAAACGTTTAGGCCAACGGTATAAAAAAAATATTCGGTAGGTTTGGTGCCTGATTTTTATTAGAGCAGATGATAAATTTGAGAAAATAAAAAGGGGAGAGTAATATCTGACGTGGCATAACCGTTATGGTGACGTGGACAGGTGTTCATCAACGCCGGAATAATGCTGGGCTATGTATCGAACTTGGCCTTCTACAAATTGCCTCTGAAGTTGGGATGGAGAGTAATGCTCGGAATCGGATGCGTACCTTCCGTTTTGCTCGCGGTCGGCGTTCTCGCCATGCCGGAGTCTCCACGGTGGCTCGTTATGCAAGGCCGTCTCGGAGAAGCCAAACGCGTCCTCGACAAAACCTCCGATTCACCCGCCGAAGCCGCTCTCCGACTCGAAGACATCAAAGCAGCCGCCGGAATTCCCGCCGATTGCCACGACGACGTCGTTCAGGTAACACTAACACACCGATCTCAAACACTTGGAAATTCGAATTCGCGATTTCCCCTGATTTCTCGAATTCGCGATTACAGGTGTCGAGGAGAACCAGCCACGGTGAGGGAGTTTGGAAAGAGCTTCTAATCCGTCCGACTCCAGCCGTCCGCCGAGTCATGATCGCCGCACTCGGGATCCATTTCTTCCAGCAAGCTTCCGGAATCGACGCGGTGGTTCTCTTCTCGCCGCGAATCTTCAAAACCGCGGGCCTCGAAAGCGACCACCAGCAGCTTCTCGCGACTGTAGCGGTTGGAGTAGTGAAGACGTCTTTCATCCTAGTCGCCACTTTCCTCCTCGACAGAATCGGAAGACGGCCTTTGCTTCTGACCAGCGTCGCGGGAATGGTGCTCTCTCTGGCGACGTTAGCAACCTCTCTAACGGTTATTGACCAGATGGCCGGGAAGAAAGTGATGTGGGCGGTGGTGCTAAGCATAGCGACGGTGATGACTTACGTGGCCTCGTTTTCGATCGGAGCGGGACCGATCACTTGGGTTTACAGCTCGGAGATATTCCCGTTGCGGCTGAGATCGCAGGGAGCGGGTATGGGGGTTGTGGTGAACAGAGTGACGAGCGGTGTGATCTCGATCGCGTTTCTTCCCATGTCGGAAGGGATGACGACGGGAGGAGCGTTTTACTTGTTCTGTGGGATCGCGACGGTGGCTTGGGTGTTCTTCTACACTTTCTTGCCGGAGACGCAAGGGAGGAAGCTTGAGGATATGGATGAGCTTTTTAGTGACTTCAGGTGGAGAGACTCCAAGTCCAAGAGCAAGCCTAAGAAACAGAGCTCGGAGGTTGAGGTTGGTGGAGTCGTTGCATCAAACAAAGAATTGGATACAAAGTTGTAGAAATTTGATCAGATATGTAATTTGAACGAAATAAAGTTTTACTTTTAACGAATGAAAAAATGGATGAATGGACTTGATCCATGTTTATGATTCACTCATTTGCAACTTAACTTGCATGCATTATGTAGATAACATGAGGAACTCAAAATCCTGAGAATAGTCTGACATTTTGGCCAACGGAAAACCAGAAGAAAATAATTGCAAACATTAGTTTCTTGCTGGCCAAGTTTTGAAGTTTTAGATAACACGATAGAAAATGTCAAGATCCCAAGATGCATAATAACGTAAAAGCCCACAAAAGAAGAGATTTACAACATGTAATGTAATATCTTAATAAAGATAACTGATGAACAGAGGTAATGGGAGGAGAGAACCAAAACCCATCAATGTTGAACTCAAAAGCACAGAGAGAGAGAGAGAGAATCCTTTAGCATTCACACCCTGTAGACCTCTGTTGATTGCTCGTCCCGACATCAATTGTATCTGGCAAGTATCTACAAAAAAGAGAAAAGACAATAAGAGAGTGTTAAAGAGACCAAACCCGTGATTTTATAGAAAGAGTGTAAGAATTGTTTGTGGAAACTTACAGCTCTTCCTCTTCACCGCTCTTTAAAGCGTTCTTGGCAATGCATTGGAAAGCTTCCTCAACATTGGTGCCTTCCTTGGCAGAGGTCTCAAAGTAGGGAATGTTTCCCTTTGAAGCACACCATGCTTTAGCCTTCTTCTCTGAAACCTGTGAAACAATGTCAAAAGTTTATCGTATTAATGTTACAGCTCAGAGACATTCACGAGCAATGGGAAAAACAAGGTAAGCACAACACATACCACTCGGCTGTTTCCACCATCCACGTCGACCTTGTTTCCGATGAGAACAAACGGGAAATTCTCTGGATCCGATGGACTCGCCTGTAAGAGATAGTATTACACTTGCGTTACTGATTTGCTTACTATGAGAAATAAGGCATACGAATTGGAATTGGTTGGTACCTGGATCAGAAATTCCTCCCTCCAGTTGTTCAGATTGTCAAATGATTTCATGGAGTTGACATCATAGACAAGCACACAGCAATCAGCACCCCGGTAAAAAGCTACACCAAGGCTCTGAAACCTCTCCTGTCCAGCTGTATCCCAGATCTGTAATAACCCATCGACAAAAAGAGAAGACAAGAACATGTGAGCTTCGTTATCCAGGTCAAGCCAGAAACGCAAATCACACCAAAGCTAAGAGCTTGACCACTCTAGAGTCTGTACTGAGACACAATACTTGTAACAGCTGAGAGCTATTCCTTAATGGTTCAAGGAAAACCATTAAGAACCACATGATAATATTCTAATGACTTGTCTCATTTGAATCTAATTAAGTTATTATGACTCACAACCTCGTGAATCACTAGCACAAAACTAGAATACAACTACAGCACCATTTTGCTAAGAACATGAAACTTACTTCATAAATATTAAGTAATTCACTGAAAAAAGAATTAGTGAGAACCTGTAGAGTGAAAAGTCGATCTTCAAACTGAACTTCCTTTGTCAAGAAGTCAGCTCCAATGGTTGCTTTGTACTGGTTGCTGAACTTTTTATTCACATATCTAAAGTTATCGTGTTAAGCCAAAACAAAAATCCCCAAGTCGTTCAACTCTAAAAACATCTGAACAAAATATCTAATTTTCAATACCAACAAAACTAGGGACTACAACAACAGTATAGTTACTACTCCATTCAACCAAGACAAGGATACTGATTCATCAAAGAGGTTTTCCCCACCCTGCAATATCACAAGTTAGACAAGTCCAAATTACTTTCACTCCACAACATTTAGGATACACACCAATTTCTGCTCCAGGATACAATAGAGTCCAAACAACAAGTGCATGAACATATATAGCACAAATTCAGTGTTTCATGATTTCCCCACAAATCAGATGCAGGCAAGAACATGCAAACTAGTACAACAATGGATCATAAGTTTGTGCTCATTCAATTTAGCAAGTAAACTAACAGTCTCGCAAACAAATTTCTGATAATTTGATCAACAAAAGCAAAACAAAAAAACTTTGGTTAAATCACGCCTAACGCTAGACCAATTCCGAGTTACTGATTAATCGAACAAAGAGAGCAAAATTAGCCAACATAAGAGATCAACAAATCATATCAGTATCTAAACCGCAGGGAAACGAATTCGACTAAATCCAGCATAAATCTCAAAACCCAGATAAAAAAAATCCCTAAATCACTCATACATACATATGAGCGACAATTACATTACATAAAAAAAGAAACTAGAATTTCGGAGAAATCTAACCCGCTATCACCGAGGATGATGACCTTGAGGAGGGTACGTCGACGGGAAGGCATCGAATCGGAAGGAGCTGGAACGGTAAACGGATCTAAAAGAGGGTAATTCGCGAGGAAGAAGGTGTTTTACTTTGTTTTTCTCTCTCTGTGTGCCCGCCCCTCAAGAGTCTAAAGCTGTTCCTGATCTGTCTTCTAATTTCTTTTAGGCGACTAGTATTTTGTCCTTTTATTGAAAAAGAATAATTCTGTTTCTCCTATCTTATAATTTTAATAGCTCAATATTTATATGTAATATAGATATATTCAGCAGGCAGCTCTCGTAGCTCAGTTGGTTAGAGCACCCGTTTAGTAAGCGGGAGGTCTTGAGTTCAACTCTCAACGAGAGCAAGGTTTCTTTATATTACTATTTTTTGCCCTTTTCCTTATACAACTTGTGTGTTTTTCATTTTGGTAAATGTTTTTCAAACTCTTTGACGTTATTTACTTGTGTGTTCTTTTCTTTGTTTGGCAAACCAATCATTTTACTTTTATTTAAACACAAGGTTACGTTCTTGACTCTAGTTTTTTTTTTTTCAATTTTAGTTGAAGGTACATAATTTGCATGGCTGTATTAATACCCAATTATAGACCCTACAAAAAGAAGACATTACCAATTCTGAAAAAAATCAGAAAGAAATTTTTTTGATAGCACTAATAAAAATAGAATTTGAGACACACAAAGAGCTTTTGTGTTTCTCTTTGTTCATCTCCCTTTCTCTCTCTCTCTCTTAAGAAAATCTAAAGGAGAAATCTTAAGGAGAGAGCTTCCGAATAAAAAAGAAAAAAGAAGAAACACCGAAAAGAGAGATTATGGCGGAGGAATCCCCGGAGAATTCACCGCCGTCACCTACACCTCCATCTCCTCCCTCCGACAACAATCAAGAACAATCTCCTCCGCCTCCTTCCTCCTCATCCTCACCACCAGCTCCTCCTTCACCCGAACAACAACAATCTCCATCACCTCCTCCACCGCAAGATTCCTCCTCCTCACCTCCACCGCCTTCACAACAAGACAACAACAACAACAATAATGGTGGAAATAATGGTAATAACAACAATGGTAACAAAAATGATGGCAACAATGGCAATAACAACAATGGCAACAACAACAATGGGAATAACAAAAATGACAACAACAACAACAACAACAGAAGCAATGGCGGAGGAAGCAACAATCGTTCGCCACCGCCTCCTTCGAGAAACTCTGACAGGAACTCTCCTCCCCCACCGAGATCGCTGGCTCCGCGTAAATCAAGCGGTAGTAGTGGCTCCAACTCGTCACGTAACGATAACACGGGTGCTATTATAGGAATTGCTGCTAGTGCTGGATTGTTGTTTCTTGTTATGCTCTTGTTCTGCGTCTGTTGCTGTCGGAAGAAGAAAAAGAAGCATCAAATGCCCTACTACGCAGGCAATGGTTACGCCACCGGTAAAGGTACTAAAAAATAAAGGATCAACACCTAGCCCTAATTAAACCTAGCCCTAGTATCTGTTTTACAATCATTGCTTGTGCCTCAAGCTAATCAATAACCTAACTTATTGCAATCTTCTTACCGCCAAACCACATTTCAAAGTCTTGGTTTTTCTAAATCTTTTGAAATATGGTAGAAATCAGGGAAATTAGTTTCCCTGGCAGTGGTTTTGATTTCTGAATATTTTGAAATATTGTAGAAAATCATTAGTTTTGTTTCCTTATCAAACAAGAAACAAGGTAAAACAAAGTCTTTTTTTTTGTATCTTAGGTGATCAATATCAACAGCAGCAACATTACAACAATCCCCAAAGCGATCACGTAATGAATCTGTCTCAACAATATGGTGGATCAAACAGTAACAATAACTGGATGCCTCCACCGCCACCTGGAAGCTGGCAACCATCCCCACCACCACCACCACCGCACGTCTCAGGCGGGATGAACAACGGAAACAGCAGCGAAATGAGCTCAAACTACTCAGGTCCACACGGTCCGTCTCTACCACCACCTCACCCTTCAGTGGCTCTAGGTTTCAACAAGAGCACATTCACCTACGACGAGCTGGCTGCGGCTACACAAGGCTTCTCTCAAGGAAGATTGTTAGGGCAAGGCGGGTTCGGGTACGTTCACAAGGGAATACTCTCCAATGGGAAAGAGATTGCGGTCAAGAGTCTTAAAGCGGGAAGTGGACAAGGAGAGCGAGAGTTTCAGGCTGAAGTCGATATCATTAGTCGAGTTCATCATCGGTTTCTTGTGTCTCTTGTTGGGTATTGTATTGCAGGAGGACAGAGGATGTTGGTTTACGAGTTCTTGCCTAATGACACACTTGAGTTCCATCTCCATGGTAAAAGTGGTACTGTTCTTGATTGGCCTACAAGGCTCAGGATCGCTTTGGGTTCAGCTAAAGGGCTTGCTTACTTACATGAAGACTGTGAGTCAAAACAAAAATCTAACTCTTTGATCTTATTGAGGTTTATTTAGAGATGTGTTTTAAACTTTGTTTTCTTTACTTTGTGGACTGATCAGGTCATCCGAGAATCATTCATAGAGACATTAAAGCTTCAAACATTCTTCTTGACGAATCCTTTGAAGCCAAGGTAGGGTTTTGATTTGAATCATATATAAATGCTTTCAGATTCTTTAATATTTCTTTATAACTGGACTGGCTCAAATCTTCAGGTTGCAGACTTCGGGTTAGCGAAGCTATCTCAGGACAACGTTACACATGTGTCCACTCGAATCATGGGAACTTTCGGGTAAAACATATTCTTGATTTTTTTATTCTAAACTCATCCAAGAATCTGTTTATCTAATCAAGATTTGAAACTGTGGAACAAATATGACAGGTACTTGGCTCCAGAGTATGCATCAAGCGGGAAACTGACAGACAGATCTGATGTTTTCTCGTACGGAGTGATGCTTCTTGAGCTCATAACCGGACGTCGTCCAGTTGATCTCACTGGTGAAATGGAAGACAGTTTGGTCGATTGGGTCAGTACCACCATATTGTAAACATTCTCATAAAGAGTCCTCTGTTATAATCTTGTGATTCTAATGCAAAATTTGTTTAAACAGGCAAGACCGTTATGCTTGAACGCAGCTCAGGACGGTGACTACAGTGAACTGATAGATCCACGGCTAGAGAACCAATACGAGCCTTATGAGATGGCACGAATGGTGGCTTGTGCCGTTGCAGCCGTCAGACACTCAGCTAGACGTAGGCCTAAGATGAGCCAAGTAAGTTTTTTTTATCAACAAAACACTAATGGGTCCCATCAAAGAGACCAAATGTTCTGAATCATTTGTATGATGATTTTGTAACAGATTGTTCGGGCTCTGGAGGGAGATGCGTCGCTGGACGATCTAAACGAAGGAGGGAAACCGGGGAACAGCTCGTTCCTAGGGAGGGGAACGAGCAGCTCGGACTATGACTCGAGCAGTTACAGTTCGGATATGAGGAAGTTTAGGAAAGTGGCGCTTGATAGCCAAGACTACGGAGCAAGCAGCGAGTACGGCAACACGAGCGAGTATGGTCAAGACCCGGTAGGAGGAGCTAACAACAACAACAACAAACCAACTCCTAGCCGAGAGCTTTGATATTTTAGCTGTTAGATTTCAAACAATCATCAAGTACATACATTGCTGTGTTTTTGTTTCCCTATGAAAATTTTTACAACTCTTTTTGTCTTTTTGTGTCAGATTCTGACTGTTTGGATCTGTTTTTGTGTCTGTGTGTGTGTTTGTGTAAGAAAAGTCAAAAACTTTTGGCTGTGATTAAAATTGATTATTAATGCCTAAAATGTCTCTACTAATGTTTCACTGTGTGATTTCCATCTCTCTGTTAGAATCTTCTGTGACTTGAAAATCTACAAACTTCTTCTACGTAACTCGTTTTTATAAACACAAGCATTCGTTGACCAAAACAAAAAAAACACAAGCATTCATCGATATTAATATTGTACGGAACAAGTAAAAAGTACTTAGAAAAAAAATAGAAGATATATTCTAAAAAAAATCGTCGGACTTATACTCAAGATGAAAACCCAGCACGTTCGAAGCTAACAATCTTTCTACAGATAGGACACATGGAATGAAACTTAAACCACCGTTCGATGCAATCGTCATGAAATGAGTGATTACAAGTCGGCAAAACCCTAGTTTTGCCTCCGTCAGCGAGCTCGGAGAGACAAACGCTGCATTGGATCTCGTCTTTGACGTTCTGACCGTTGATGAAGCCTACGACGGTCATTACTAATCGTCTAATACTGTCTATAATCCAACGCACCAGTAACCCCAACCCCAGCAGCACCACTCCAATAAGAAACACGACAACGGCAATGGCAACAGTTATTTCGAAAAACGTTGCTTCGTCGCTCATCTTGAAAAACCTCAAAGAAGATCAATCTCTCAGTAATTGAAAGTAAGATTGAGAAACAAAAAAGAAAGAGAGAGAGAGAGCGAGAGAGTTCTTTTCTTTCAAGCCTAACGAAACTTGTTTATTGTCTTTAGAATTTATCCTTCTGTATATACAAACTAGAAAGGGCTCGTTCCTAATTTTTATTACTTCCATTTCCTTGGTTACAGATTATTTGAATTTCCAACTTTTCAGAAACTTCAGTTTTGTTCCTAGCCGAACTTAATGGCATTGATTCATGAATTTATAAATTCATATAAGATTTGTAAATCTTTATTTTTTGGAAAATGGATTTTGAAATTCCCTTGTTTTACTTTGAATTTGATTCTTTGTATTTTTATCATAAAAACACTTCCAAATCCATTAAAATCCAAAATGAAATTCATTTAATATTTAGAAATCATTGAATGAATAAAAGGGATTTTGACAAATATTTTAAAATTCAAAATCCACTAAAATCCATGAACCAATAACCCCAACCTTTCAATTTTGCTTTTTCGTTGAACAAGAGAGGAAATGAACAACGAGCCCTTTGAATTTCAGTATCATGTCGATGATAAGAAACAAAAAGTTATAATCACTGTAATTGGAAACAACCCACAAATTCATTGAATCATTTTTAAAATCTCAAACCTTTTGGGATCCATTATTTCTAAGCTAAAGACTTGTGTTGGAATTGAAAAACACAGACTGCATCAAATCTATCTTGAAGTTTCCAACTTTTCGTGATCCCTTTTGGTTTCCACATCATCATCCTCTCTAACCACTTTCCAATAAACTGAAGACTAATGAAATGAAATGATAAGAAACAGAAAGGGGTTTTAAAATAAACGAAGGAGATCTCAGAAACAGAGGATAACGACGGAGAAGGAGATCATGAATGTGTAAAGAAGGATCAAGAACCCGAAATAGAGAGCCCAATTCCTCTTAAACTTGCCGAAGTAGCTATCCGGCGGCTCCTGGTACGGAACTTCCAGATCCCAAGCAGCAGCCGAGGCGGAGACCTCATCTTCAGCACCACCACCACCGAGGAAATCGCCGGCGGCGATGCGGGACTTGATGAAACGGAGCTTGTGAGTGGCGAGGCCGAGGGTGAGCTTGTGGCAGCGACGCTGGTACTTGAAGCCGTTGATGCAGCGGAGAGTTTGCGCCACGGAGACGTAGAAGAAGAGATGGGAGAAGGAGAGGAGGCAGATTGGAGCCCAGCAATGGCGGCAGTGGAGACGCCCTGAGGGCTGGGAGAGAGAGAAGAAGACGACGGCGAGAAAGATGAAGAAGAGCTGGAAAATCTTGTGAAGCTTCTTCTTCTGGTTGTCAATGGCTCGCTTTTTCTCGAGGGTTTTCTCGAAGTGGAGCTGGATTATGGTGTTCAGGGCTTGCAGCGCCGTTTCTTTAGGGATGAAAGGTTGGTTATGGTGGTCGATTTCGTCTTCATAGTCCGCCATTGTAGGACCAAGAAGAGAGACAAACAAAAAAGGGTGCTTTTGCGTTCTGAGAGAGAGAGAGTGTGTGTGGTACTGTGGTTGGGGATTGTGTGTGAACATGTGGATGTGGTTCGTATCTCTAGACAAATGTATTATCATCTCAACGGTCTTGTTCAGATTTTTGATTCAATAAATGGAGTTTGGTATTTTTCAAAAGAAAGAAAAACACTAGTCTTTTGAGGCTGGTGTCTGCTTGTTTCGACTTATGGCATCTTTCGAGTACCCAGACTTTGCATTTTGGTTCTGATCAGAATCAGAAAATCAGATTCACTGAGTGATTTCGATCAAAAGGACGAAAGTAATTTTGTGACAGTAAGAAATTAAAATACAGAGAGAGTAAAAAAGTAGAGGTACATAAGAGAATACGAGTTTGTTTCCATGTCGCATTGTTCCTCACACTTCTTCCAAAACTGCTTCTTTAGGTTAAGCACAGAGTTTGTCATCAAATCAGCTCCTTTCACTGGATCAAGCCTGATAGATATAAAGATTTATCAGTCTCTTGGATTCATCAAGATAGATCTAGCAGAAAAGATCCTTTGCAACCTCTAACTAGACAATGTTCTCTCTATGGCCGCAAATTCAAATTCTAATACCATTCTCAATTGCTCAATTTCATGTTCGATCTCTAAGCTTCTGTAGTTGATAGATATTCAGGAATACTCAAAATTTAGCAAACTTCATTGAACAACTAATCGAATTCTCTAGGAGACTAAAAGAAACAATCAAGTGAAGCCAATTTCGCAAAAGAAATTGCAAAAAAAGAATCACCTTTCTATCTCTGGATATTGAGCATGGCTTTAGCCTCACTCTGCTGCTCAACCAAATCTTCACTAGCATACATACTAAGCAGATCCATCTTCTTCTTCTCCAACACCATCTTCTCAATCTCCTTCTCGTCAGGCAACGGAACGTGCACCACAAACTCCCTCACCTTCTCCTCCTCTCTCTCCTTCTCCATCCTCTCCTCCTCCACCACATCCTCCTCCTCCTCAAACAACACCTCCTTCGCAGCCGCAGCTGCAGCTCCTACGCTCACAACCTCCGCAGCCCCTTTCCTCGCCTCCCTCCTAACCTCATCCAATCTCCGCCACTCATCCAACGACACCTTCCTAATCCCTCCTTCCGAATTCTTCTCCAAATTCTCCAATATCCCGTCTTCCTCGTCTCTATACCCGTAATAGCTAGAGTCTATCCTCTTGTATATATCGTACCTCGTTCTCCGCTTCCTCAGCTCCGGAGGTTTCTCGAAGAGCTCTCTCACTCCCGGAAGTCTCTTGGCGGCGCCGAAATAGCGATACCCAGGACCACGGCCGCTAGGGTTCGGGACGTCGATGATGTTTCCGTCCAGATCCGTCATCTTCGCCCCGTGTTTCGTGTGGTTCTGACCGCCTAGCTCCACGATTCGCCGCTCCCAGTGATACTTCTCCCTGAGAAGCTTGTTGATCTCGTCGTTCAGATCTCGGAGTCGGTGCTCGTCCAATCCTTCGTTCTGAATGTCCTGCACCTTTTTACCGATCTCTCGCAGGATTTGCTGCCTCCATCTGTCTGCCTCCGAGAGATCGCGGCATTCAGAGGCGAGGTAAGGTCGACGCTCCCTGGGCTTCTTGTTCTCCGATTCTTTCATGGTGACGAACCTGTTGAGCATCGACTGCGCTTTCTCCTCATTACGCGCCATCTTCGATCTTCGGAGTTACGAACACTAGGGAAATCTCAGATAGAAAAGCAGAACTAACACAAGAAATCGAGCTTTTCTTCCTTAAACCCTAATTGCAGAGCTGTGACAGGGAGAGACGCGAAGACGAAAGGATTGGGAGTATTTAGATTTCAAGCTTTGTTGTTGTTTCCTCCTCTGTTATATTCCGTAAATCAAATTATTAGTTTTTCGTCCTCCTTTAAATGCTTAAGGCCCAATTAACCAGCCCATTTAGGCTATTTACAATTTTAGGACCGACTTGTTTCAATTTTTTTGGTGGGAACTTTCGGGTATGACAAGCAAATAGTAATGATGAGAATATTTTGGTAGTAATAAACTAATAATACAGTACTTGAAAAGTTATAGAATTGTGGTTGTTAGTGTGATCTGTACGGTAAGCAAGTTGCCTAATTATAAGATGATGCGATCATATCTGACTTTAGCTCAATTGAAATTCATTAGTGAGATGTCTCTATAGGTATTAAAAAAAAATGTGATGTAAATATTAACGCTTCAATCGTTTACACTCGATAGAAGTTGAAACTGTTGAAGGTTGCATTTGCATCGTATTTCGTATCAGTTAAAGCAAAATAAATAAATAAATTATCTCATACAATACTTATATATATCAACAATGCAAAGAGTTTCAAGGTTCTTCTTCCGAGTTTTGAAAGAGATTATAGAAAAATAAGGAATAAAGAGGCATCAATTCGATCACTCGAGCTACAAAAACAATGGACTAAAACGCAAAACGAAAGCGGTTTTTTTTTTTCAAACGCAGACGTAATGTAAAACCCAGAGAGTTTGCCACACACAAGTGGATAGAAACGAAAACAAACAAAAAAAAGGAAATGAAACAAACAAATGGAGAAGCAAATAGAAAAGTTTGAAAAAAAAAAAAAGAAACTTTGATCCCACTGATAAAACCCAGCTTTTTAGCCTTTCTCTTGAGAGCTTAGAAGCATTTTCTGTGAACAATCCCTGGACCTGCCTCATCATACTCAGCCTTGGAGATCCACATCTATTAAAAGAACAACAAACATACAAAAATAATCAGCTTTTGTTTAAACTTGCAGATTTCTTTTTACAAAAATGAAAAACAAAGTCAATTTTTTTACCTGCTGGAAAGTGCTGAGGGAAGCAAGAATGGAACCACCGATCCAGACACTGTATTTCCTCTCAGGCGGTGCAACGACCTTAATCTTCATGCTGCTTGGTGCAAGAGCTGTGATCTCTTTGCTCATACGGTCCGCAATACCGGAGAACATGGTGGTACCACCACTGAGCACAATGTTACCGTACAGGTCCTTCCTGATATCCACATCACACTTCATGATCGAGTTATAGGTCGTCTCGTGGATCCCAGCAGCTTCCATCCCCACAAACGAAGGCTGGAACAAGACCTCAGGGCACCTGAATCTCTCAGCGCCGATGGTGATCACTTGCCCGTCGGGCAACTCGTAGTTCTTCTCGATGGATGAGCTGGTCTTGGAAGTCTCCATCTCCTGCTCGTAGTCCACAGCGACGAAGGAGAGCTTCTCCTTGATGTCTCTCACAATTTCCCGCTCTGCTGTTGTGGTGAACATGTAACCTCTCTCGGTCAAGATCTTCATGAGGTAATCAGTAAGGTCACGTCCAGCAAGGTCGAGACGGAGGATGGCATGTGGAAGAGAGAAACCCTCGTAGATTGGCACAGTGTGAGACACACCATCACCAGAATCCAGCACAATACCTGTTCAGGATAAAGATTCAGACCTCAGCTTCAAATCATTATTAAGCAGAGAGAAACAAAAAGAGCCTATGAAATGTACTAACCGGTGGTACGACCACTGGCGTAGAGGGAGAGAACGGCTTGGATGGCGACATACATGGCCGGAGAGTTGAAAGTTTCGAACATGATTTGGGTCATCTTCTCTCTGTTGGCCTTGGGGTTGAGAGGAGCCTCGGTAAGTAGAACCGGGTGCTCTTCAGGAGCGATACGGAGCTCGTTGTAGAAAGTGTGATGCCAGATCTTCTCCATGTCGTCCCAGTTGCTCACAACACCATGCTCGATCGGGTATTTCAAGGTGAGGATACCTCTCTTGGACTGTGCTTCGTCACCAACGTACGCATCCTTCTGGTTCATCCCAACCATGACTCCGTGATGCCTTGGCCTACCAACAACACTTGGGAATACAGCCCTTGGTGCATCATCACCGGCGAAACCAGCCTGCCACACAGATTTAGGAATCAACACTTGTTGCTTATAAGCAAAAGAGAACATCAACAGATCTGAAAAAAAGGTGAAGAGACTAAACTAACCTTCACCATTCCGGTACCATTGTCACAGACGATGGGTTGAATATCATCAGCCTCAGCCATTTTTTATTAGCTGCAGAACAACATTAAGAGTTGAGTTACTGTGAAATGAGCCATGATCGAAACTAAAAGCAAATCCATAAACTAATCAGAAGTAGCTTTCGATTCAACGTATCAACACTACAAAATCAATCGTGTTCATCAGAAGATACAATTCCTCAATCGATATATTCCATAATCAAACTTCAACCAGTTCAGATTTCAATTGGCATCTACAAATCATTTCCCAGATATTTACAGATGAAAGAGTGAAAAACCCAATCGGAACAGTAATCTGACTATGGATCTATCCCTATCCAGATCAAGGTCAATACAAATTCCGGGAGCTTAATCGAGCTCAAGATGATCGGTCAACTGAAATCGTAACTAGGAATCATCTAAACATTCATAGATCTAAGCTCAAGCAGTTCCAGATCTCTACGAAATTCAAAAACAACATCTAGATCCAGCAGATAAAGTAGATCCAGAAAGTTAATTTTTACCTTTGAGCGAGAAAGATCGGAAAGCAAAAGAAGTAGAGATCGAAAAAGAAATGAGGAATCAAGGCGATTCCGGTCTCTTCCTTTCTTCTCGACTTTGACTTCCTTCTCTCTCTCTCTCTTTTCTCGCCGGAGATATAGATCGGCCGATGAAAGTGAGGACAACGAGACAATTCAAAGGGGGAGGAGAAATATGTGAATTTATATAGGCGGGGTTATCTGTACAAGTTTCTTTTTCGGCCTTTCAAACAAAAAAATAAAATAAAAATAAATAAAAATAAAAATTATCGACAGAGACGAATCATTTCGACCACAGGAAAAGATAACGTGACCTGGCTGTCAGACAGCCTTTTCCCTCGTGTTAACTGTTTAAGACCCTTTTTAAAATTTTAATTAGCGATCTCAGCCGTTGGATTAATCTGATTAGTTCTTTTGCTGAGATGGCTTGACTGTGATCGGCTCGGCGTAACATGACAGCTCCTTTTTTTATATTTTTTTAATTAATATTCTTTGTTTATTCAGGTCTGCGATTTAGTGTTAACTTAACCGAGTCAATCCAGGCAACGATGGTCGTGGTTGGCTTGTTCAATGAGGTTTTTATAAATTCAACGAAGTTAATTCATTTTTTTAATTAGGATCGAATCGTATTCAATTCTTTAAGTAGAATAGTAAGATCAGACCGTGAAAGAAAGTGACGTTCATGATGTGTTACGGATATATAGACTAAAATACTATATCATCGTATTCACGATTTATGTAATAAATAGTGGCAACTACTTCCGAAGTCGTCAAAACAATTGTACATTAATTATATGCTTACTGCTTAGTGCTTACACACAAATAATAGGGTTGATATAGCTAATGTTGAGTTGATGAGATACCAATACATTGAACAATATAGTTTCATCGTTCATGTACTTTTAAAAAGTTCAAAACTTTCTTTCATGTGATAAGAAAACTACATTACATGAAAGATATATATCGGTATGTTTGAGATTGTAAGAACACTTATGAATTTCAGACATTTGACCTTAGTACATCTTACTACTAGTATTTTTGTTTTATAGCTTTTTTTAGCTTTTATATCTTGAAATAGGTTTAAACTTTTAAAACGTATATTTTAGGTATATGGATTTGATTTACAGAAAATAGTCGCACATATATTGAACATCATTGTATTGGATCCCATCTAGTTAGATATCACAATCTGAATTAACGTAGTCGGTAGAGATTGCACGATTATATTGATCTTAGCAATAACTCTACAATCCTCATGTTCGACGAACATCATTCATCCTCACAAGCCACAAGTCACAAACATTTTCTTTTCGTTGAGAGATGAAACTAAAAAAGTCAACTTTTTGTGATCCACGTGAATCGCACGTGCCAAGTACAATCGAGAGAAAGTTGGGGAAAAAGAATGTGGGAAGGTTAAGCTGGCACCTACGAAAACGTTGTGTCCATCATTACGAAACTACTTCTGATTCTTCATTGCTACTATTATGATTACAATTAATTCCCACTCTTTATTATATGGTTTAGATGAGGCAGGCCATGTTCGTGTTTTTTATTTATTACAAAGTTGCATATATATGGCAGGCCACGTTCATATTTTTGTTTAGAGAAAAAGTCAATTAAGGTTAGTTTTTCTGGATTTAGTATGTGGTTAATGGTTTGATTGATCCTAGAGATCTAGCTTTTTCTCCCTCTCAACTTTACTAGTAGTGGCACACCACAATCCACCCATAAAGTTTTGTTGCTTTTTTGGAATATGGATTTATTGCCTATAAATTCGATCTGTTAAAGCCCTACATGCGATAAAAATCATTGTGATCCTATATAAGTAAGTTGTTAGTACTCAATAAATTTTGGTTTAGTGTTTATTTTTTGCTAAAGAATGGTATACTGCTTTTTACAGCCAAGTTCCAGATTTCGTCACTTATTGAAAGAATGTTTCTTTTATTAACAGAATGTTTCCCTTGATATAGAATACATCATATTCAAATTTTTATACAAATGAAGATATAATATGAGTTTGTACATATATACTAAAATAAAAAGTATGAAAAGAATATAAAACAAGCATCTAACACCCGTCCAATGAAGTAATGTGAAAATTGTTTGCTAATTCTTCATTTCATTTCAGTTTTAACGACACTCTACATTAGTAGAATTTAACAGTAAAACAGATACATAAATATCTAAACAGAAAAAGATGTTTGTAGAAAAAAAGATAACAAGAAAAGATCCAGGTCTAACGTACTTTTACAAAATGACATAGCTGAATTATTAAAGTTTTTGAATTATTGTTGAAAAAAGTGTTAGTGAATTATTACACGGAATCAAAGCTTGACAATCATAGAATCACGACCTAACCATTTAATTTCTTTTTTGGTGATTAGAGGCACGCTAACCATTTGAATATCGACAACGGAATTTGTTTAGGCGTACATCCACGACCATCATAAAACAAGTTTTCTTTTCATCAATCAACAAATGATTATTGATCATATAAAAGAAACTTTGGGCTGATTTGGGCTTTATTCGTAAGCCCAAATTTGTTTTTGGCGCCAAGGAAGAGGTGAAGATCTTGAGAGTTGCAATTCGATCTTCGTCCACATGTTTAAATTTCAAAATTCGCATCGTACTGATTAGTTAATGTGACTTGTGTCTCTTGAATATTCCAAGGTTGTCTCTTTAGGCGCAGTAAAACTAAAAGTAATAAACCAAACGAAATTTGGACTAGTGTTACATTTACTGCTCTTTCAGTGTTAAATGATTGGTTTTTTTGCTCTTAATTGTCCAGATTCTTCGACCTCAGTTTGGTGTAACAGATCTTGATATCTGACAGCACCAACTCTGGTTGTTAAATTATCGTACCGTTTTACTTTATATGATTAGTACAATATTAAAAACCACTCATTTTGTTATCCTCTGATTTGACTCTTTGGTGGTTTCATCCTCAGATCCCATTTTACCTTTATGCCGTTTGTTCCAGGTGTAACCTATATCTCTTTCTCAATCTACCTATGGCTTTTGTTCTCATTTGGGTGGATTATATCAAAAGCCTCTTTTTTCTTCTTCTATTGTAGGGTCTTTAATTTGAGTGAGTATTCTTTTTAGGCTTATTTTTGTCACGTTTTTTATATTGTTTGATCTTCATCACAGCCTACTCAACGAAACCAGAAAGTTCTTCTTTTTATGGAGGAGCTAAATTATTTCTTATACATAAATGGGCATTAATCAATATGTTAACTCAGTGTTAAACAAGATGTTAGTGGCATAACATGTTTTTTATAAGCTGAAAAATGAAGTAAGTCTCTTAGTTGACCTAGTTGATTGGCTGCCCTAAATATTAACTCGTTGGGTTTCAAGTGTTTTGCCTTCTCAGCTTCCTTATCTCTGGACCTATCAGTTGTTTATAGTTTCCTTCACTCACGTGAGTCTAAGATCTTCTATTGGAATGTCGTTTTGTGGAATGTACACTTATCAACCGTTTAAAGAGTGACGAAAGCAACATTTCATAATGTTTAAAGTGGAAATGATAAACTTTGTTTTGAATATTGAACTAAAGATAATTTGCGACATCGACTACACACACATAATGTTTTAAAACATAACTACTGCACCTAAGCCTACTTGACCGTGTATCAATCTCTCCGGTCGCAGTGGTGCTATATGAAAGCTACTCCTGTCCTGTCGTGGTTGATTAGCTGATGAAGTCGTCTCACTGCATCCAGCTATCTTTTGGCAAGTCTGAATCAAGCAGTGCCTACATGTGGGACATGATGAGTGCGAACTAAGCCATTTGTCGATACACCGGACATGGAAACCATGGTGGCACGTTGGCAGAAGCTTGACTCTTTCTCCGGATACAAACTCCGAGAGACATATGGCACACTCTGTATCTAAGCCAGGAAGCTTAAGCTCTGTAGAGTAACTTACTGTTTGAAAACTCTTCAAGGCTTTCCGTTTGACTCCTGTGTTTGCCATGCGAACCGCGAGCTCGTCACTAGCTTCGGATGTTAATAGATTGGTGTACCTTAACGCACATCTTATGATAGAGTGCAGTCCAAGTGAGCAGACTAGTGCGCATAAGAGGATTGATAGGACCATGACAACATTTGCATCAAAGCTCATGTGATGTGTATAAGAGTGAGATGCTTCTTGAGCTTCTGAAATTGGTGGTGATGCAGTGGTTGGTGGTTGAAGTAGTAGTCTTCTTGAGTAGAAATTTCCAAGAATATCTTGGAAGAGCTCTGTTTGTTTGATTAAGGGAGAAGAAGTTGCAGTCGACATGATAAAGTTTGTTTGAAAGAGTTAGATAGATAGATGTTCTAGGCTTTTTGGGTTGCAGGTTCTCTATATATAGTGAGGAAAGGTAAAGTTTTTTCATATACTTACTTTTTGATAATTATTGGGGAAATAGTTTTAATTGAATTTTCTGAATTATGGTTGGTGGAATATGCTGGGGAAAATTAGCAAGCTTCTTTATTGTTTTGTTTTATATAATTGTCTGCATCTAATATGGATTCTCCACTGAATTTGTATAATCTTAGTGTTGCTTTTGTTATTGATGAAAAATGGGCCCATCATACCATTTACTGCAATTGTAGAGCCATGTGGCAGTAAAATTAGCAAATGAGATCCTCAAGAGTTGCTCACAGGGACCCATGAGCTTTAGCTTGGAGCAGCCATTAATTTTCCACATCTTTGAGATTAGCATTCAGCTACTACACCTCTTGGGGTCTTAGACTCTTAGCTCATGTCATCGGCCTCTCTCTATTCCTTCTTAGATTTTAGGGATTCTAGTATATTAGGCCAAAAAATGAATTATGGAAACTAGGTTATGCTGTGACATCAATTTATACTGATTATCTTTGATTTAGATCTAAATATTACCCCATATACACTATAGTCTTCGTTATGGTTTTATTAGTGATTAGCTGATAGCATTAGTGTCCAGCTCTGCTCCTTTCTCTTAACAGTTTATCTTTCTTTTTCCTTATGTACACAATGGTGCACTTTATGATCTGTTGTCTTTTACTACAAATTGCAAGTGCAAATCTACATGAATCTAGAATCAAACCTTTTTTTCTCGTGGCTCGTAATTAAAGCAAATAATCTTTGGATGAAGATCTAATTGTTACTTTTAGTAGGATTACTTGATAATAATTTTAGCTAAGCAGTAGTTATCGGTAGATTTTTATCTATTTTTGGGAGAAAAGTTGATGTTGCAAAGCAGGGGATATCTATCCTTTATCACCACTCTTTTTTGTGTGGGTAAAATCTTTTATCACCAGTCTCACTCTGATAATTACAGAAAGGCTTTAGGCCTATCTGAAGATGATTCGTCTTTTGTTTTGTATGTGCCACTAGGTTCCATATAGCTGGTAAGAACAGATAGTGGTTTGTCCTTATATTTATCTTTTCCTGGGAAGTGATTTAACTTTGCCTTTATTGCTTTTATGTTGCTTTGAATACCATGTGATACTCGTGCATTTTTTGGTTGACATTCTTAATTTGGTACTCTTCCTAGCTACTTCGTGAGAATTATAGTGGAGTAGCATAAGAGGATCAAGATGTGAATAATTATAAAGATTTAAGCAGGAACTAAAGTCGTAATAGTTTACAATTGTTCTTCAAAATGACTCTAGAGAAATCAAATACAATTTGATGTGTCCAAGTAAGAGTTGGGGTATCCTCCGAACATCCACCTTAAGAATTCTTCTGTTTGATTTTGAAATGGTTTGGTCTCATCCAATGTGTTTGAGAAGCCTAGTAACTAGTTTCAAGCACGGTAATTAAATCTCTTCTTGGGCTAGAATTTGCAGTTCTCTAATACAGAGTCAAAACTAATCTTTGTCTAGGTTCCATTATTGATGTTCAATCTGTGCCTTTTCTTTGGTTAGATCTATCCATCACCTTATAATTCCATTCTCAGTGATGGTTAATTATCAATATTTTCTAGTAATCTTTTTTTTTTCCTGATTATGTAGACAGTAGAGAACCTCAATGGTATGTCGACATACTTTTTCCTCAATGCATGGTTCTGAATTATCTGAAAAATGATAGATTGTAAAAATTGAAGCTTCCCATTATGATCGAGTCGACATACCATGTTGGGTTTGCCTGATTTATTACAATACAAAACTATAAGTATTCCTCAAAGGTAGCTTTAAGGTTTGACTATTAGTATTAACTATTAACCCACTCACTTAGTTGGGTTTCTTTGACCATATTATGGGTTTGGGTCCATTCACGTCCCTTTCTAGGCTTCTAGGCACTGAGATACACACCGAGTTGATTTCTTTATCATTTGGACTAAGAATTCATAATTCATAATAGAATTCATAATACATTCATACTGTGGATCGTTGAAATTGGTCGATAGATTCTCTGAAAAGCAAGTATCAAACTTTTCTTGGCAGTTATGAATGTTTCTTTTGTTAGCCCTGGCTGTGAGTATTGCATAGTAATAAAGAATTTAGATTAACTTGTGGCTCCGTTCAGTGCAAAACAATGAAAAATGCTCTGTTGTGTTTGGTTCTTGGAATCCAATAGCTATGGACTTAAAAATTGTGTTCAAATCTAAAATGGTCACCAATCTTGTTGGAGAACCAAATTCTTGAAAATCTAATTAATTGCGTTCTCTAAAAGTGTCTACTCTTGCTTCAGGTTCTAGAGGAGCAATTCTGACATCTATGCTCTCCATTTGTGCTGCTTCCACTTGATCAGCTTCCTCGCAGTCACCTAAGATCTTTTGGCAAGTCTCAACCAGACAGTGTCTACATTTTGGACAAGTCATATGTTGCGTAAACCACTTGTCGATGCAACGAACATGGAACCCGTGGTTACACTTAGGAAGCAGTCGAAGCTCTTCTCCAGCTTCGAAATCAGACAAGCAAATGACACACTCCTCGCCGAGCCCTGAGAAGTTAATCATCTCAGGGGAGTAATTCACTACCGGGAACATCTTGAGAGCTTTCTTCTTGATCCCTTTGTTCACTGCTCGTGGTGTGGACGTGGTGGTAGGGATGGGATCAGAGATCATGAAACTTGAGGAGCGTCTGAATGCGCAACGGATCACGTAATGCAACCCTAGGGAGCAGATAATACCGCAAACAAGGATAGAGAGAAGCAAGAGAACGTTGCCGCTCAAGTTGCTTTTGTCAGGTACATGAGCTTGTTGTTCAGCGTTGTGGTCAAATGGGATTTGCTGAAGCAGTTTTCTTGAGAAGAAACTGTGGATGAAGAGTTGTTCTTGGAAGACTTGAGATGAAGACATCTTTACACTATAAAAGCTTTTAGAGCAAAAAATAAATAAAAGGGTTCTTGGTTTCTCTTGTGCTGTTTTGGCTTGGTTTATTCCCTTGGGTGATACAATGTTGTGTTTATATATAAGCCTAATGATAATACTTACATTTAGTGGGGACTAGGAATTGATATATTAAGAGATCATTAATTGTTGGTTTTGGAAAGTTCTTTGAAAGCAAGATGAGGAATTTGGGACCCAGAGAGAGCTTATCCAATTCCACGAGTCCTTGTGTGCAGATTTGTGCCTTGTGTCCATATCTTTTCCAATTACAAAATGCTTTGTAGGGACAATCATTTCGTCCTAGAAATAATTTGAATCTCTCTTTTTCTACTAAAATAAATAAATAAACTTGATTTCTATTATTGTTATGTGATTCTTATTTTAAGCAAGAGGACCTTGTTGAGTTGTTATTATTGTAAACTCAATTATGATTGTGTGGATAGTTGTAAAGCAGTGTTGTGTTTTATTGCTTTATATACTTCTGAATTCTCTGTATTGTTGTGCTTTCTTTCCATGTGTTGTGTCGCTTCACAATTCTCCATATTTTCAAAAACAAATCAAAGTACAAATGTTTTTTATTGAAAAAGTTTTTTTGGTTTATTTTTCTGGACTGAAGCTCTCTTTTTTTGACATGGTTGCAACTAAAGTAGTCAATGATGACTATATAATATACAACGATTACTAATAGTCATGACGGTAAAAAGATATGTTGTTTCGATAATTATTCTTTTTCATTTCATCTGTTTGCTCTTTAGTCTTTAGTAGGTAATATATGCAAAATCTTTTTCTTTGAAAATATAATGATTTTTCAAAGATCTAAACGATAAACTTGTCTGCATATATGTCGACCTTCTTTTGTATAATTGAGTTATTTATATTCGTTTTGCAAAAAGCCAAGAAAAAAAGGAGGGAATGAAACAGATGTAATCTGCTATATTGCCCCTTTTCGCTTCTACTCCACAAACGTTATCGTCTGGATTTAGGTTTTGTCTTTTTGGTCGTCGTTATCTTCCCTAACCTCAATCTCTCTAGTCTAGTGCCATGTTTAGTAGCTTTTAAATGAATGTTTTCGTTTCAAGAATTTTATTCAATTTTAAAAACCAAACCCAAATCTCCAACCCTGAGATTTGTCGTCCGCCCAATAGATATTTGTTCGAACTTGATTCCGACTTTTACCATATGATATATATATATTACAGTGTTTGTTTAAATTTGATTCATAAGCATATACCGTTACATATTTCTCTTGACTAACACAGAATATCTGGGTTACTATTCTTATTTTTCAAATTAGAAAGGGCCTTTAGTGTGTAAATAAGTTTATATATTGTCTATGATGTGTTGATATTCAATTCTAGATAGAGACCTTAAAGATAGATATGACTGAAATTGGTGGTTGTGGACGGTTGTGGACATAACTTAGACCACCCCAAAAAACACAAGTGGGATCATTTTTCTCCTCTTTTTTAATTGCCTCTTTTAAGTAGTTTAATGAGCGATGAATGAGAAAGTTACGAGATAAGAGATTTATGTATCTTGTCCTTGGTGCATCGTGGGAAATATTTTGCATGTCACGTAGCCTAATGATAAGTGCTAGAATTTAGATATTGAAATCTTGTAGTGCGTTAAAAGAGATTACGAGTACTATTTTCCACATCGAAATTGATAGCCATAGTTAAAGTACAACATGCGCAGCACATATAAAATATGTTAAGAAAGATTTGTGCTGCTTAATAAGATCAATTAGTATAGCACTTATATTGTTGATTTCAAAATAAATAAGTAACAAACACTTACACCATAAATAAGTTTATCAAAGCGCTTCTCCGATTGCTCAAGAAATCTCTTTACAACTGAAGAACAAAAAAAATACGAGGGGATTCACTAAACGGTGGAGACATGAAGGAATCGTTCACATTTAGATATAACTCATGACCGTGTTCGGAGAGAAGCACAAGTATGGTCTTTTGCCAATACATAGTCCGGAAGATAGGGTCTTAGGTGAACACCATGCAACCGCACTTTGACATCAGTCCATGAAGCCATAGTGGATGATGTTGTGTTGCGTGCAAAGATTGCTGGTAAGCATATTAGATACAGACTTGATATATAGGACCAAAATCATGAAGGTGAATAGCGACTCAAAACGCATCCAATTTCTTTGGTTTCTAAGCCATTATAGATCAAATATATATCTATATCTATACTAATGAAAAAAGCTGTTTGGGGCCTCTCAAGGTCTCCAACTCAGCATTTTCGAGTTGCTCTCTGAAGTTGCCACGTCAACAAATTCTACCAAAAAAAAAAAAAGTTCAATTTAAGAGCTTCTTCGTAAGTTCAATCCTCGCCTCTTCGTCTCCTTCGTGTCTTCTTTGAAATCCTTAGGACTTAAATTCATGTCTCTTCACATTCTAATTGAAGGAACAAATACTATCTGTAAATCTGAAACTATTCTCTGCACCACAACTCCCCAATGTTTGAGATCACACCGCGCGGAATAGACACACGCGTTCCGGCGGCGGCTTGATCCTTGAACCAGAGAAGCTTCCCTCGCTTGAGCACGAACCAGCGTCGGCGCCAACTCTTTATGTAATCGCCTTGCTTGGTGAGCCAACCAGATCGCTCTGGGTTTGACCAGAACTCGATCCCGTCGTAATCTTCCCGGTTCGGATCCTCACCCGTCGCGATTCGCCATAGATTCTCCATCCTCTTCTCTCCCAAATTCTCACGACTCCTCCGTCTCTCAAGTCTCAACAGTCATAAGGCTCTAAGCTTCCGTTTTCGATGCAAATACAAAGAGACATTGACAGGGTTTTTGAGTGTAGTTTTCTATGTTCTCTGCTTTTTCAATTTGATCACTTGATAATGGCAATTTGATTTGATATATCTGTTCGATTATTCTTCTATTCTCAACTTTAGAAAGCTTGTGCTCTCGGATTATGATTTTTGTTTCATTGCACGTAGATGTTGGCTTCAGATCGACTGTGCATAAGAGAGAGTCTCTAATGGCGCGAACAGGGCTCAATACAGGTTTATATGAACATAAATTTGATTTCTCTTATATGTTCATCAATTTACATTGCTTCATTTCATCTTCAGTCTACACAATGATGAGTCGGTGTCGCGTCTCACAGTCATCTTCTTCAGCCTATGGTTTCCACGATTTCGGAAAGATGACATTCAAGAAGAAGAAAACGGAGGAGAATCAATCGGAGAAAGGATTGAGCGGTGGTGGCAAGGGTGATCAAGGTTAGAAAGGAGAGGAATTGATCGTTAGTGATGGACTCTTCGAGAAAGAATTCTTCGGCTTATACTTATCTTCTCGCCGACGTTTCCCATCCGGATAAACCAGCTCTGGTACGTTTGCTTATCAAAGATTGAATTTTGCGAGATGGGTTTTGAGAATTTCGTGTCTCATCATTGTTTAGTTCTCGGGATTGTTGAATGTAATCGGATCGTTTTGTTGTGAACTTGAAATCAGTTAGTGTAGGTTGGTGGATTATCCTGATTATTCAATCAGCCGATGTGATTTGTCTACGTAATTTTTATCAGATATGCAGTTGCTTGATCTGATTTACAGCTGAATTGTTTTCGGAAAGATCACAGTTTTGCTAACTTTTGAACATGTTTTTGTTATCTCTTTATGTGATTTGCAGTTGATCGATCCCGTGGACAAGACTGTTGATAGAGACTTGAAACTGATAAATGAATTAGGCTTAAAGCTCATATATGCTATGAACACTCATGTTCATGCTGATCATGTCACTGGAATTGGACTTCTTAAGGTATGTTTCTGTTTATTGACATAATTGGTTACATTTCCAGCGGCTTTGGTTTTCAATATTGATCTCTCTTTGTTTGCTTTACACAAACAAAGGTCCCAGGGATTGAAATCTGTCATTTCAAAAGCAAGTAGCTCCAAAGCTGATATGTTTGTTGAACCGGTTGATAAAGTATCTATTGGTGATATGTATACCTTGAGGTATGAAAAACCAAATTGCAAACTAAGAAACTAGAAAGTCAAGAGATTAAGTAATGTTCATTTCTTTTTGTTGTTGCAGGTTCGTGCTACACCTGGACATACAACAGGATGTGTTACATATGTGATTGGAGAAGAAGCAGATCAGCCCCAACCAAGAATGGCCTTTACCGGAGATGCTTTACTTATCCGCGGTTGTGGGAGAACCGACTTTCAGGTTCACAGAAACAGAGAATAAATCAATTATAAAGAACCAAAAAAACAGCAATATAGATGCATAAGATCTATATTTTGGAATGAGACATTGGTTTAGCTTTACTTATGATGATTCCATCGATGTTTCAGGAACTGACCACGTTCTGACAAATATGACCTCCCGGAAACAGCTCAGGAATCAAGCTTTCGGAACTTTCAAGATCATGATTTTGAACAACGATGATGTCTCTTGATTTAAAGCTCGATACATTCAACCTCTCGCCTTCTTTGTGACAGTAGAAGTTCCTCTTTCTCTTAAATTCTTCCGAAGCTCTCTGTCATTAGTTAAAATAGCGAATCTTCTTCCACATTTTGCTTACTCTCCCTCATGTTTATATTTTTCAACCTAATGTTGCAAACCAGAAGAGAAATTGAGGCATGGAGATTAAACGAACATGGACGACGGAAAAGCAGAGAGACCTAAACTCTCACCGGATGTGAGAATTTCAAGGCTGATTCGTAGAGAGCGTTGGCAACGAGACCTAGAAAAGATGGGCCAAAACACAAGGTAGAAAACGAATACAAGAATGTTCTTATGATTTGTCTCTTTCTTATTTAAGCTATTAGATCATGTTTTACTCCAATGTTAAAAATGATTGACGTATATCTATGATGCATATTCTCTCATTTAAATCAGCATTTGTATTAGTTTGATGATCATTGCCTTGCATATATGGTCATATTGCAGTTTGAGCTCTTTCGATATTGATACACCTGCATATATGTATTAGTTTGTTGTTTCATGCATAGGAAGTTGATGATAGTTTTTTTTTGTTCGCTTGCATTCTCCTGTAATATATTCTTTTGTTTATTTCGCAGTGATCAGTAATGGGAGAAGCCGACGCAGAAGCAGAACTAGAAACAGTTTATGGATAGATGGAACCGCGTTTGCGGTATGGGTATCAGAAATCCGACGAACAGATGGTTGTGGGTTTGTTGTGTAAATATTTGGGATTGAGCTGATATTCCAATTTGATAAGGGATGAAAGGATTAGATTGCTCTATGCTTATACTTCATCTCTACATTGTCATTTAATCTATGAGATCATGTTTTACTACAATGTTGAGAATGATTGACGTATCTCTGGCTCTCTCAGTTCATCAATTTAAGATTTTATTCGTTAGACAGGTCAAGAAGAGATAACATTATCGTTTTTTCAGACATTGTATCGTGGAGCATTTGCCATAGCTAATGTCCCTGTCCTCGAAAGTACAAAATCCCATGGTAGTCACAGATTTCTTGATTGAATTTAAGTTTGCTATTGGCATTTAACCCAAGAAGAAGTAGTTACTAAGGATTATGAAGTATACCAGTTTCAAAATGGTTATGACAAGCATTATCTTTGTACTTTAACATTACAAATATTATTGAGTGCTATTGACTACTGTAATAGACTTCAATTCACATGACATAACTTGAAAGAAGAACATGAGTTGAAAAACAATGAATAAAAAGTGAGGAAACAAAGAGGGTTGCTATTCTCAAATATTCTATAATTGGTTTGAATTTTTACGAAAAGAGACATGTTATCCAATTAAAGGCAAGGAAAAGGAAGTACAAATTAAAGAAGTTAAACAAAATGGATTAGATAGTATTTTATTTAGGTATTTCTCTGTCCACAAAGGAAAACAAACTCAGAAAATGTGACATTTAATCAATGAAATATTGATATAAGAATGTAAAAGTAAATAGTGAAGTATTGGTTTGCCACAAGAGTTTGAGTAGAAGATTTTATTTTCTTTCCAATTTCAAACCCATGTAACACTTGATGTAACAAAGCTTGAATATAATTTTACATTCAATAAAAAAAAGTAAATACTAAAATATTTTTAACAAAAAAAATTTTAATATATGCCTCGCGCGTAGCGCGGGATACCATCTAGTAAGTCTCTAAAGCATTAATTCTATTGTGAAAGACTTATTAATTAGACCCGTAAGAAATGTACAAAACGGAGTACAAATGTACAATGGTTATAAGTTTTCTCTACGGTTTACAAAAGCTCACCGGAAAATATATCATCTTTAAGTTCTCTATCACAAAGGCTTGAAACTTGAACAATGTTATGATACTAGGAGTTGTCCCGCGCTACGCGCGGGGTTATTGTTAAAATTGTTTTATTAATATTTTTGTTAGAGTAATTATTTATCTACTAATCTTATTTCAAATGACTAATAAGACATTTTCTATATTAAGAATCTCTTTTTACACACCAATATTCGCGTTATATCCCCATCACATTTTCTGATTTTGATCTTATGTTTATATTTTGATATGTTCCGGTCGGATGTCTTAATTTTATATTACTACTTCAATAATATGAGAACGTTTCATGATCATGCTGTTTTGCTCATGTTGTTTCCCATTTTAGGCCTTTTTTATTATAAAGCCAAGGTCTACTTCTCGAACACACGTTTATCAACCTTCTAATGTTCTTCTAGCTCTAGGGCGGCTGGCTTGAATTAATTTTCTATTTAACCAGATCAATCTACATGTTTTTATCATGAAAGTTTGTAAACTGTATTTGTAATCATATTTTATATTGGTGATTGATACTTTGGTATGGAATTATATAAACTTAAAAATGTAAACTACAGCAATTTTAATGTTGAGTTTCCTCTACTTGAAACTTTCTAATCTATTAGAAAATTAGGTTACTATCCACACTAAGCCTTCTTGCTTCTGCAGTTCAATTGTTTCAAATAGGATCGGTTGAAAAGCATTAAAGTCCATTCGTTCGTGGGATTTATAAACATTAATTACAATATAATATTAAGTCATTATGATCATATTTGTAAAAGACATTGACAGTGACAATGGAGGTAACGACGTAAAGATCTATAGCTGTGCTGATTTGTGAAATCCTTGTTTAGTATTATACTGAAACGTAGTTTTACAATTTGTAGCCTGTGCACATCTATACTCTCAATTTTTCGAATTATCTATGTTTCCAGATAAATATTCATTACATCAACCAAGCTGCTGAGGATGATTTTATGTCTTTGCTGTCCTGGTATGTTTGAAGGGATCTAGGACCGAATAATCCAACATCTGCATAAATTAAACCCAAAAATCTTCCAAACGTCAATATTTTTTATTTTTGTTCGTTATGACCCAAACAAAGAGAGAAATATATAAGAGCGACAATGTTTGACACGACTAACGGAATATAAATTTGCAGATAAAGGCTCTAAAAAAGTTTATAATAGTAGAAAAACATAGATAAGGTATTTGCCGGATGTGGAACTTGTAAAGGCTATAAGCTATAATGCAGATCATAAAACATTGACTCTTTGGAAATTGACGATATTGGCTTTCATAGATACGGAAACGAACCTGATATAAAATAAGCATATGGGTCACCATGCTGTGGCATCTTCTCGAGAGAGCAATCCCCCTTGTGACCTGAATTTCAAAATCTCTGGCGGTATAGCATCTGTTACTGATAATAATTTAAAAATGAGGCATAGCCTGTAGCCCCTCATATCGATTGTAAAGCAACACAGCTACAGAGTCACAAAGAATATCAAATTATAAGACCAAGCCAAAGAGAAATGGGTTACCTAATCGCTGGCGGGCTCATTCCCAAGCAAGGCTTACAGATGAATGCAATTGCTTTTTTTTTTAAGAATTATGATCCTAAATTATACTTCACCTTACAAACTCTGGCAATTTGGGATGATTTCATTTGTCTAGTAATCGTTAGCCCATATCAACTTTTTGCTGAAGTTGATATCAGCCTCAACACATCTACATTTGATAGCAGCTCGATCATAAGCTCTGCATATACATAAAACATAGAAATTTATTCATTTACAAATCCTAATAAAAAACAAAGCTGAAGATTTGAGCTACAAAAATCACCTAGCTGCAACATGAGAAGTGTCCAAACCACCTATACGGCTATACATGAAGCAACAAAAAAGTTAAAAAAGTTTATAAATGAAGAACTTGTTCTAAGCAACGATTATCATTGTCAAATCAATTGAAATTACACAGAACATAGAAATCTACGATGAAAAACAGAGAACAATACAAACCTCGAGATACTCCGCTGGAAAGAAGTGAAAGAACGATTCCAGTTAAGAAAGTTAGAAGAAAGCATCAGTGCGCTAGATTAAAATGTGAAGAGACATGATCTTTTAGGTAACTGAATGGCGGAAGCTGGGGATCTGTAAGGAGAGACCGGAAATGAACATCCTGCAAAAGCAAGCACCACTGTCTTGGAAGGCCAACAATCTTCACAGTACGTGACAGAATCTGATTCGGTGAAACGGAACAATTATTCTCCACCATCTGTTGATGTAGCAGAAACGTTCTCTACAAAAGAGAGTGGTGCTTCAAGAGATGCTCCAAGGAAAATATCTGAGGGCGACTTGCAGGATGTCAAATTCTCAAAAATTTCTCAAAAATCTCCGAACAACAAAGCCAAATTCCCAAGCAAAATAACAAAGAACCTCAACCCTAATCTCGTTAAGCAAAAAACCACAAACCTCAACGAAATTGGTGAATTTCGAGTCGCGATTCACTACCAGTCCATGAACCTGAGAGAAATGAAGAGTCAGAGAAAAACATAAGATGAGAAGAAGCACAAGCGAGAGAGTAGAGGGAGAAGAATTGAAAATGAACCTCGTATTCGACTTTGTGTTTCTCCGACTCTTTGAGATTGGCAAGACTTGTCTGTTCTGCAATAGTATGAATCGGATCTGGAAAAGTGGATAAAGAACTCGAGAGAAATAGATTAGAAATGGGAATCATAAATCAAATTCGGAGAGAAATGGAGAAGAATCGTAAGAGAAGGAGACGAAGAGGCGAAGACGCTGAATCGATTCAAGTGCTTAGAAATTATATGGGCTCAGAGGCCCAAACTTTATAGTGATGACGTGGAAGTTTTATAGCTCTCCTCAGAAATTGTGAAGCGAAGTTTTTTTTATGTAAGATGCCACGTGGCATTCAAAGGGAGAATCTCTGAGGTGCTCTGAGAGAACCCAAACAGGTGTTTTAAATTAGTAAAGATATCATTTTAAAGTAATACTTAAATCCATTTTTTAATATGTATATGGATTGTCGATTATTTAACAAAATGACACAGGCGACGGCGGAAGCGATCTCCAGATCTAGGCTTTAGATATGCTTTTCAGACAAGTTTCGGTGGAATTTTCGGTTTTTCTACGGGTTCATCGGTATTTGGAGAGGGGATCTCATCAAATCTCCTCCTCTAATGAAAGTCCTCACACGTATTTTTTCAGATCGGAGAAAGATCTCACAATAAAAATTATTTGGGAGTCTGACATGCAGATCGATCGGATCTTGCTGATGATTCGAGTGATATACTATGGTTTCAAAGACGGATCCCTGGGCGATGGCGATGGCGTCATTGGAAATCTCGGAATCTTTTTCGGATTGGATTTGTGTGGCGGTTTAAGGCATTCTCTTTCGGCCAAGACTCGGGGTTATGGAGGAGGTTTCGATCGATCCGACGGATCGGGTGTGGGGTCGATTGAAATTGAGAAATCTGTGAGGTCCCACTTATTATTGATGAGGAATGGAGAGAGGAGAAAGAAGGATACGGATCCGTTTGATTCGAATCATTTGGATGGTGAATCGTATCTCGGTTATGTGCATCGAAGATCTCGGAAGAATTGCTCTTGGAAGGAAGAAGTGGTCGGTCGGAAACCAAAGGAAAATGGGGTTAACTCTTTCATCCGATTTAGGAAAAATCACAGTAATGGGGGATCACCGGAGACCCATGCGATTCGATTTCAAATTTTGTTAAAGGTAATTCACTTTTCCGGAAGTATACAATGGGTTTTTTCAAGGAAAGTTGGGGATTCTCTGATTGATTGGAGGGATTTCGGGATTGATTCACACGGATTTTCGGGATTAATGATTGATATCACACCTCAGTATAAGAAGACATCGGAAAATAGCGGAAATACGCATTCATCTCTTTCGCTCTGTTTCTCTAGTTTGTGTCTTCTACAAGCTTGTCTCTTTGGTTCTTGTTTTAGCTTTAACACAACTCTGTGTTTTTGCGTTCTCGTGCAAGGAATCCTAATGGCTCAAGGTGGTTTAATCGGTGACGGTGCTTCAAGCAAGGGAAACAAGAGCTCTGCCGCTCGGTTGAAGATAACTGTGCCACGCTTTGACAACACGGTCTTGATCAGGGGCTACTCCCGGACTCTGATAGGCCGGTGCATGAATCCGGCGGCTCAAGACGTGCAAGCCTTGTTACATCACATGCCACGGTTCTGGAAGATGGAGGATAGAGTGGCGAGTGCGGATCTGGGAATGGGAAGATTCCAGTTCGATTTCGATAGTGAAGAGGATATCGCAGAGGTTTTTAAGCTAGAGCCGTTCCACTTTGATTACTGGATGGTGTCACTAGTGAGGTGGGAACCGATTGTGGATCCTGCTTACCCGTCGGTGATAAAGTTTTGGGTGCGTATGATGGGGATTCCACTCCATTTCTGGGCAGGAACCTACATTCCGGTGTATCGGGGAAGCCATTGGTGAGGTGGAGGACGTGGATATTGATGGAGGAAGGGTTCGGGTGTGCTTAGATGGGTACAAGCCACTCATCTTTGAGACATCGGTGGAGTTCCACAGTGGAGAGGAGACAGTGGTGACTCTGCGTTATGAACGACTCTTTGGCTATTGCCGGGAGTGCTTCAGCCTGTGTCACGATGTGGTGCAATGTCCGGCTCTCCGCAGGGCCAGAGAAGAGAGGGAAAATCAGAAGAGGCGGGAAGAAAAGCCCGATGGAGGCCCTATGAGTTACAAGGGAGTGGTCATTAATGGACCGAGGGAGGAGAATGGGAATGGGAGGCAGTCACACACCCATGTTGGTAGTGGTGGTGATTTGAAGGGGAAGGGGAAAGTGGTGGAAAACAGAGACGAGAGAGCTAAAAGACAGGCTGTGTTTCGGGGCAATGGGAAGCATGGCGGAGAAAGTTCAGGAGGCCAGAGGAAACCAGTGGGACATGTACCACCAGAGCAGAGGAAGCGGATCAACAGACCCACAGCTCCGGCTAGAAGCATGATGGCTCCATTGTTGATTTCCACAGCGCCGGGGAACAGAGATCCAAGTCCAAACCAACATTCCGCCAAAAAGGTGCGTAAAGCCATTGATTTCACGACAGCGGTTGCGGGTCTTGATGAGAATGGAAATCAGCAAGAGGAAACGGGGGTTGAGCAAGTGGCGGAAAATGATGTTCCCGTGACCACTTTGGGGAACCAAGAGGAGGCGGTTCAAGAGGAGGGCGAGGAAGGAGAACTCTGGTGGAATGAAGTGATTGAGGAGGAGGAAGCGGAGAAGTTAGAAGAGGAGATGGCGGATCAGGTGGAACAGCGAGAAATCACTGATATGCAAGTTGACGGGAGTGAAAAACTGGAGACTCTAGTCGGTGTGGAGCAATTTGTGGAGTTGGAAGCAAAGGAGGTGGGGAAGGGTAAACAAGGGATGGAGAGGAAAACAGGGGCAAAGAAGAAAGTGTTTCGGACTGCAGTCGGTGTTGGAGGAGGTCCACTCCGGCGTGTTGTTCATGGTGCTAAAACACCGAAACGCAAGACGACTGTCAAAGGGGACAAAGGAGACAAGGTGATCGGGAAGGATAAGGAGACGGAGGGAGATCCATCGGAGGGGTCTGAGACCACAAACAAACTTGTTTAATGCGTGTACTCAGTTGGAACTGCCAAGGCCTCGGGAACAGGTTTACAATAAGCTACCTTCGGGAAATATGGTGGAAATTCAGACCAGAGTTTCTATTTCTTTCTGAAACAAAGCAAAACTCTTTTTTTGCAACAATTTCAATTTCATTTTGGTTTTGATAATTTGTATACGGTTGACCCATGTGGCACAAGTGGTGGTCTAGCCTTATTTTATAATAATAATTTTAATGTTTCAATTGTTTCTTCTTCAAAGAATTTAATTGACACACAAGTAACCATTGAAGGAAAAACTATGTTTATGTCATTTGTTTATGGAAATCCGGTTCCAAAATTAAGGGATTATTTATGGGAAAAACTTACAAGAATAGGAATTACAAGAGATGAGCCTTGGTTTTTAATTGGTGACTTTAATGAAATTACGGGAAATCATGAAAAACAAGGAGGAGCAATTCGGTATGCTTCGACCTTTATGTCTTTTAATCTTATGATAGATGATTGCGGTTTGGTAGATTTTCCGAATCATGGCAATACTTTATCGTGGCGAGGGAGGCGATGGGGAAAAATTGTACGGTGTCGATTGGATAGGGCTTTAGCTACAGAAGATTGGCATGATTTTTTCCGAAGTCACATGTAGAGTATTTAAAAATGGTGGGATCGGATCATCGACCCATCTTGGCAACTATAGATAATAAACGCTCAAAAGGTCGTCGACAATTTAGGTTTGATAAACGATGGATCGGTCAAGATGGGTTTTCTGCAGCCATTGAACGAGGATGGACGGATCACAAGAAGGAGGGGGAGTCCAAATTAGTAGATTTAATTAGCGGATGTCGTCATGAAATCTCGAAGTGGCGACATGTTACGAAACCATATGGAAAAGAGAAGATTGCAGAGTTACAGAGAGCCTTAGAGGAAATTCAGAATGATGATAGTCGGACGCAGGAGGATCTCATCGAAATTACTCAAAAATTAAAGGACGCGTATAGGGATGAAGAACAATTTTGGAAGCAAAAAAGTCGAAACCTCTGGCTCAAAGATGGAGATTTAAATACTAAATTTTACCATGCAACGACGAAACAACGTCGGGCCATAAATCGATTGGTGGGCTTACATAACAAAACAGATGTCTGGGTTACGGGAGACAAAGAGATGGAAAAGGTGGCGGTTGATTATTTTTCAGAGCTATTTACAACTACAGCACCGGATGACTTCACAGAGATACTAGAGGGGATTCCAGGTTTAATTTCGGATACGGATAACGCCCTGTTAACAAAGCCAGCAACCGAAGAGGAAGTACGGGCCGCATTGTTTTTGATGCATCCCGAAAAAGCACCGGGGCCGGATGGGATGACAGCTTTGTTTTTCCAACGGTCATGGCCGTTAGTAAAGACGGATGTCTTGGGGTTTATAAATGATTTTTTAGTTTCGGGAATCTTTGATGATAGGTTAAATATGACAAATATATGCCTAATTCCAAAGACAGAGCGACCAACTCGCATGACAGAGCTTCGGCCAATCAGTTTATGTAATGTGGGGTATAAGATCATTTCAAAGGTATTATGTGAGAGGTTGAAGAAGGTGCTATCACAATTGATTTCTGAAACCCAATCGGCTTTCGTCCCGGGAAGACTTATTTCCGATAACATTTTGATAGCACAAGAAATGTTTCATGGGTTACGTACCAATAAGTCCTGCAAAGGAAAATTTATGGCAGTTAAAACGGATATGAGCAAAGCGTATGATCGGGTAGAGTGGCAATTTATTGAGGCAACAATGCGGAAAATGGGATTTGCAGAACAATGGGTTAGCTGGATTATGCGATGTATTAAATCGGTTGAATATAAGGTCCTCATTAATGGACAACCACGCGGTAAAATTGTTCCTAATAGAGGTCTAAGACAGGGGGATCCATTATCCCCGTATTTATTTATTCTTTGTACAGAGGTTTTAATATCCAATCTCCAGACGGCGGAAAGGAAAAAAACTCTAACGGGCTTAAAGGTGGCCCGTGCGTGTCCACCTGTGTCACACTTATTGTTTGCGGATGATAGTTTATTTTTCTGTAAGGCGACAGTGGAAGAGAGTGGGGCTCTTTTAAAGATTCTAAAAGATTATGAACGGGTATCAGGACAAAAAATAAATTTTGATAAGTCTTCTATCCAGTTCGGTCATACAGTGGACACCATGGTGCGCTCAGAAATCCATCAATTATTGGGGATTCATAAGGTGGGAGGTATTGGAAATTATCTAGGCATACCAGAGAGTTTAGGGGGGGAAAGACAAAGATTTTTAGCTTTCTCATTGATAGGCAACAAAAGAGAATAAACGGATGGACCTCAAAGACTCTGTCTAAAGGGGGCAAAGAGGTGATGATCAAGTCAGTGTTATCGGCGATGCCTACACACGTTATGTCATGTTTTCGGTTGCCCAAAGGGGTCACTAATAAACTTACAAGTGCGGTAGCAAATTTCTGGTGGAGTACAAATTCTGAAACTCGGGGAATGCATTGGCTGGCATGGAGAAAATTGTGTCGTCACAAGAGTGATGGGGGTTTAGGTTTTCGGATTATTGAGGATTTTAATACAGCTTTACTAGCGAAACAGTTATGGCGTCTACTAGACAAGCCGGACTCACTTTTTGCGAAAGTTTTTAAGGGGAGATACTATCGGAATTCTACTCCCCTAGATCCAATACGATCTTACTCCCCGTCCTATGGATGGCAGAGTATCATCTCAGCTCGATCTCTGGTAAATAAAGGGCTCATTAAAAGGGTTGGCTGCGGATCTTCCATCTCTGTATGGTATGATCCATGGATTACCGACGCTCGCCGAGGTCAGCTATTTGTGCAGGAATTAATTACTATCCCCACTTGATGGTGAACCAGTTAATTAATTCCCAGTCATCAACGTGGAATATTCCACTATTAAAGCAATTGTTCGAAAGTGCAGAAGTTACTCGGATTACGGGCATTACAATTGCAACCGGGTACAAACCAGACACTTGTGGATGGATGTTTACAAAAACGGGACGATACACGGTTAAATCGGGGTATAGCGTTTTACAGGATTTCCCAGATGAGGAGGTGCCTCTGGTCTTTGGACCAGATGTCAGGCGGCTGCAAGCACATGCATGGAAAGTAAAATGTACTACCAAACTTCAACACTTTCTTTGGCAGATTATCACGGGATGTCTTTCGGTTGGCGCCCGTTTAAGTAGTCGGGGAATCCGAGTGGATCCTTTATGCGTGAGATGTGGTATGGGAGATGAGACGATTAACCATATGTTATTTGAATGCCCACCAGCCCGCCAGGCTTGGGCGCTATCCCCTATTCCAACGCCTCCCTGTTTTCCTACTGGGGCTTTGTTCTCAAACATGGCCCATCTCTTCTGGAGCCTCCCAGAGGCTGATGACATGATGATCTACCCATGGTTACTATGGTTTATTTGGAAGGCGCGGAATTATAAAGTTTTTTCAAATGATGATCATGACCCGCGAGAGGTTTTAGAGTCTGCGATAACAGAAGCCCGTGCATGGGCTTCTGCACAAACGGTTCTGAACCAGTCCGGTTCTTTCCGGCAAACAACACCGCGATCCCGATATCGGGTGAATGGTGTCAAGTTGATGGGGCGTGGAAGGAGACAGAATGTCGTGCAGGGCTTGGTTGGTATAATTTCGATCCAAGTTCAGGATCAATTCTGGTGGGTTCCTGTAATTTACGGCGGATTTATCCCCCTTGCAAACAGAATTGGAGGCTTTGGTGTGGGCCATGCAACTCATGCTGGTTCATAACAAACGGCAAATGAATTTTCAAACAGATTGCGCTGAACTGGTGAAGATGGTGGCGAAACCTGAAGACTGGCCGGCGTTCGAGGCTTTGCTCGAGGAGGTGGAGAAGTGCAAACGGAAGTTCCATGTTTTCTCCCTCACCCACATTCCAAGGACGAAGAACACAAAGGCAGACAAGCTAGCACGAAGTGCTCGAGATCAGCCTTATGATGTGTATTATGTAAACTCAATTCCACCGGTTACGCTCCCCGTACCGTGATAGGAATTTAGGCTGTCGACAAAAAAAAAAAAAAAAAATATATATATATATATATATATATATATATATGGATTATGGATATTTTTCTTCTTCTTGAAGGTCTTCAAATTTTGGCGGTTTAAGATTTGCGTCGGTGTTAGTGAAAGAAAAGAAATAAAAAGTAATTATTTACTTATATAGCCCTGAAGATGTCTTAAAACCAAAATTATGTTAATACACTACCGTAAGTACTGTTTGTGATATATGAAACTTAAAAATTACCCGGGTAACATCTCCACTAGTGTACTGGGTAGATCGGTTTACCCGGTTTAATTCTTAAATCAAACTAATTGCTCCTAACCAGTTTGTCAACTCGGTTTTCAGTGAAGAGTAAAGACTAAACCAGCTTCTCCAACTCCTGTAACCTTCATGATCACACTATTCACAAGCATATAACCATAAAAAGTTAAAAACAAAGAGTAAACAAACGTCCAGATTTAAATATAAGAAAAAAAAAACAAATTATCAGATCATAACAAAATTGGTGGGATAGAACGAAACCGTGAAACTCGTTTTTTGGAGATGGTACTGAGATAGGAAGAAGATTTATCTTGCCATTGAGAGAGAAGCATCTTGGACATAAACAAAGCTTTCGTATCGAAATACACATGCCGATCTTCGAATGTCTCCTTGATTCTATTACAAAGGTTCTTGGTTGTTTATTCTATTGGTCTTTCTTTGTTTTATAAAATTCATCTTGATTGTATAAGGAACTCGTTGATGCTAAATCGCTGAAGAATGCCATCTATAAGGTCTAGTACATCAAACATGAAACTAGACGTACATTGATCACTTGTTTAAACTCTCAAGAGAACAATGAAGGTCTTAATAATCATCATGTGTTTTGGTCTCTTCTTGTAGAACTTGTCTTTGTTCAAATTAGAGCTATTATCTTATTACAAAGTCGCTGGATTGGCCTCTAATATCGACAGAGATTGGTTTATCCACTTTCATTAATCCATGTAAACAAAGCAGTAAATGGTAATTTTGTGTCATAGGTAAAAGATTTGATGTAATGTTTAAGAAAAAGAGTTGTAATTTAAAAAAACATTCATTATATATTCACATCTTACAAAACACAAAAAAGGAAGAAAATAAATCATCAGCATCAGTTTCTTTTTGTCAATTTACAACAAATTTTGCGTTAATATAAAACAATTTACATTCGATAAGCGAACGAGTGAATTTTTTTGTTTTTACATTCGTGGAGTATATTCCTAACTTCCGTTACCTAAGAAAGACCTCGCCTTGTGGGACCCACTGACAGAGTAAAAAAAATATAAATATGAGGAAAAGTAAAATTAAAAATTGAAAGCAAAGTGTGGATCAAACGAGTCACGAAGAAGATATCAATCGTCTCTTAGAAATAAACAAAAGTAAGAATACGAATGAGCAAGTATTTGCAGTTCAAATGACAAAAAAACCTCCCTTGATTCTGAGAATCATCCCATACTTCGATCCTGTTTCGGTTCCCAAGGATTCAAAAGCGGAAGACGAACCATTTCTCCGATTTCTGTAATCGAAAGTTTACTTTTTTTTTCTCCATTTTTTCGTCGTTAGGGTTCTATCAATTTCGCCGATAAAATCGTAATAAACAAAACAAAAACAAAAAATCAGTGAAAAGAGAAGACTTCGAAGTGAAAAGGAGCGACACAAGCCAAGGAAAGAGTCGGTGGTGACTTTGATTAGGTAATGATGCTTACTGGGTTAAATTTCATAGTTCGTAACTTCGTATACTCTGTTCTGGGCTTATGCGTTTACTCTCTGAGACGGATTTGATCATCTAGCACTATATCAATGATTCTGGGTTTTGACGAATTTCGTTCAATTGATCATATGCGGAATCAGTAGAGTGTTTAACCAAATTTGAATGATTTGGTTGTTGAACAGTGAGTGATAGTGAATTGGTTTTCAAAATTTTGATTCCCAGGAACAGTTTTGCTCAATCATTTGGCTAAAAAAGGTAAAAAAAGGATGTCATCTTCACAAAACAGGAGCGGCAGCAATTCGGAGAGTGCAAAAGCAGAACAGATCATATTCGAGTTCTTCGCGAAAAGCCTCCACATAATCCTCGAATCAAGGACTCCTTTCATGTCCTCAAGGAACTTCAGCGGCGACCAGATGGTATGTTCCTCTTCCTCGTCTTCCTCCTCTTCCTCAAGCGTCAGGCCTCGGGACAAATGGTTCAACCTAGCCCTCAGGGAATGTCCTGCAGCGTTAGAGAGTTTCGACATCGGCCGACGAAGCAGCCTCGAGCCTCTGGTTGTTAATGTGGTTCTTGTGGCTAGCCCGTTCGCTACCGATCAGATTGGGAAAAGAGAGCTTATCAGGAACTTCTCCGGTGGGTGGAGCTCTGATCAAGACGAAATGGGATGTGAGAGCAAGAACGAGCAGATCATTGAGAGATGGATTGTGCAGTATGATAACAGGAAGGTTAGAGAATCTGCTACTACTACTAGCAGCAGGAGGTCAAGCAGTAGTAACAGCAAGCTGCAAGTGATGTACAAGAAAGCAACTTTGCTTCTGAGGTCTTTGTTTGTCATGGTTAGGCTCTTACCTGCTTACAAGATCTTCAGGGAACTCAACTCCTCTGGACAGATCTTCAAGTTCAAGCTTGTTCCTAGAGTGCCTTCCATCGTTGAGCCCTTCACTCGTAGAGAAGAGGCGGAGATGCAGAGGTTTGCCTTCACGCCTGTTGAGACTCTCTGCGGTAGGCTTTGCTTGTCTGTGTTGTACCGTTCTCTCTCTGATGTGAGCTGCGAGCATTCGACTCCCATGTCTCCGACGTTTATAACTGATTACGTTGGAAGTCCTCTGGCTGATCCGTTGAAGAGGTTCCCTTCTCTTCCTCTCTCGTACGGTTCGCCTCCGTTGCTGCCGTTTCAGAGGCGGCATAGCTGGAGTTTCGACCGTTACAAGGCCTCTCCTCCGCCTTCGGTTTCTTGCTCACCGTCGCCTACGCATTCGGATTTGCATGGAGCGTTGGTTTCGAATCCTTGTTCTCGTCGTCTTCCTCCTCATCCTTGTGATATACCAACTGGTCGTAGGAAGGAGTGCTACGTCGAAGAGTGTCAAGATTTCTCCCCTCCTTGCTCTCCTTCAGGAGCTATACACGCTGTCACAAGAGGCATCACTCGTACTGAGAGCGCTCCAGTGAGAATCCCAGCTCCTAGTTTCCAGTCCAAACAGAATAATGTGGTGGCGCCTTCTCCGAATTTGAAACTGTCGAGGCACGCTTCTTTGAAGCCTGTGAGAAGCTCTGGTGTTGTTGAATCTGGAGGGGCGTTGGAGAAGGTTACAAAACTGACTCCACTAGTCTTTATCTTTATGTGAGCGAACGAGTAAACTCAGGTGTTTTTGTTTTCTTGATTAGCAGTTTCTTTATGGGAGAGAAGACTTTAGGAGGAACTCTGGAGTGAGGCTATCGTCCAACAGCTCACCGAGGATATCATTTTCTCGGAGTTCCAGTAGGTCTTTCCAAGATGATTTTGATGATAATGATTTCCCTTGCCCGTTTGATGTTGAGGATGATGATATTACAGATCGTAGCAGCAGGTATGATCGTCTCTCTATTGCTTTTACCTCTCACTGTATAGCTTCCAAAGAAGAAGTAATTTTGCCCTAAGAAGCTTGTTCATGTTGCTTTCTAACTATTAGATCCAAATGATTATTTCAAAAGCTCAAAGTTGTTTTGGAAATGGTTTGATTGCCTTGGTTTCAGACCGGGCTCTTACGACCAGAGAGGAGATATACCTGAACCAACACATGAGCCAAGCGGGTCATACCCAAAGAAGTCACAAGATGCTGCAGTTGGTGCTCTTGTGAGTATGCTGAAGAAAGCTCCACCTCTTAGACAAGATGTCTCTATAACTGAAGTTTCCTGGAACAACAACAACAGCAACAACAACAAACCGGCTCGGGGTCAGGAGGCAGCAGCAGCGTCGATCACAGCCTCGGGGCTTGCTCTGGCTTCAAAGACAACAGCTGATGCCTTGGAGGAGCTGAGATCTTACAAGGAAATGAAGAATGTGTTGCTTAGCCAATCCGCAATGGACACTTCCTCGGTTAACACTACTACTACTTAACCCTTTGCTGTTTCAGAATCTTGACCCGTTTTTTTGGGTTCCGTATTGGTTTTGGGTTTGGTTTTGATGTAAATATATATGCAGTATCAAGCTCTCGAGTGTTTGGATGATATTGGTCTGTATCCATGTAAATAAACTTATACCTAAAAATGAAAAACAATGTAAATAAAGTAAAAACACCTATATACCTATAAGAGTCGAATATTCTAAAATCTTTATTGTGTTGCTGTCTGATCTCAACTGTATTAACAAAAGCTTTCAAGTTTCAACTGTACAATTTTTCTTGGGGAATTACTTTTTCAAATTTTGTTAAACTGTAAGAGAGAGACTTCTCAGTTCTCAGATAAAATAAATAAATGATATTTGATGAAACGTTGTCGTTTCGAGGAAAGAAAACATCGGCACTCGTCGGCGAATCTGTCGAGAGACTAAAACCCTAAAGTAAAGTCGACAGAGAGTGCAAAACTAATCTGTTTTCTAATTTTCACGGTGGTCTCGTTGGAAGGAAGATCGAAATGCCGCTCTACGACTGTATGCTTCTGTTCAAGCCAATTGTTCGGAAGGAAGGCCTCATCGAGCTCGTCGCGCGAATCGGGAAACACGTTTACAATAGAAATGGCGTCCTCACCGAGGTCAAATCCTTTGGCAAGGTCGAATTGGGTTACGGTATTCGGAAGCTCGACGGAAGACACTATCAGGTAACACTATTTCTGAATTGCTGAATTGATTGATTTTACGAGTCCGTTGATTTAGATCAGGAATTCCATTTCCCAGGTTTAGGCTCAAAAAGCATTTTGTTTTGCATCTATTTGATGGATTCGTATGGTTAAAGAGCTAGATTAGGGTGCAGTCATTGATTCTCATGCTCGATACGATCCTGGATTGCAGTGTACAATTTGGGACAACATGTCCTCAAAAATTCCTTTGAAATATATTTAGTTCGCCCCAAAAGTATAGTTTTGAGCTGAATTCTTGAAGCAACATGGTCAGACTGTGAATACCTTATCCTTAAAAGTCACAAACGTTCTTGATTCACGGTTCACCTAGTTAAACTTATACTTCGTCTATATGATTCAAGAAAATCCGGATGAAGATAACACAACAGCTAGGATTCTAGAATTGTTACGACCGGGAAAACTTGTCCAAAGAGTTTGATTGTGATTTGGATCTTCAGCGTGGAGTTTTATTATCAGTTTGATGCATTAACTGAGGAAAGATAGCTGTAGGATTTGCTTATATTTGTAGAGTATCAGTACAAGCTTTTGACAGAATCTTCATACAGTGAATCTTGAAGACACATCTTTTGTTTGTTAGCTTCTCTATCACAAGTTGGCTTAGTACCATTTTCTTGCTTGGAGTTTTGAGTGTTATTATATAATAACCTCTCACTTAATCGTATTGGTGTGTATCGCAGGGACAACTGATGCAGATAACAATGATGGCAACTCCAAACATGAACAAGGAGCTTCACTACCTCAACAAAGAAGACAAACTTCTGCGCTGGCTCCTCGTTAAACACCGTGGCATTGAGATTGGATCAACGGAGCGTGAAGATGAGTCTAACAGACTTACTAATACCACCACATTTGATGAATCTTCATCTGACGAAGACGACGATATTTTTAGGTTAACGCGATGATGAGCAGAATAAATCTTTTACTTTGGAAAGTTTACTCAGACCAGAAGATGTCTTCATGAGAGTCTCTTCCCATCTTTCTCTTATGGTTTGTTGATTGTCTTTGGTATTTTGAACTCAGACGACAATGAAAAATAAATTAGTTATGTAATAATAATTTTCTTTCTTCTAAGAAGATGTGGTTATTTACGTAACGTTAGCAATTGGCTGATACACCAGAATTAAATGCCACGTGTATTGACACGTCATCTTTGCATAGAAAAGAGCGATTGCTCTGTTTTTAGAAGTACTTGAATTATCATTTTAATTTTGAGGAGAAAAACAAAGGTGGTGGTTCGTGATTAACTTGACAAACACTTGTTCTGTTCTCCATTGTCGCTCCGTTTCTTCATCCATCGATTTCTCAATTAGGGTCGGATCATTTTCTCTCATTGTTTCTTCTCCTTCTCCTTTTTCGTCTCACGTTGGCAATTTTATCATTGAAAGATCAAAAAGCTACATTTCTCCAGGTAGAATCGAAGCTCAGAATCAAATACAAATTTTGCTCGATTTTTGTAAACTTTCATCCCTCTTTTGGGCGTTATAATATTTCCATCGTGTGTTTTGTGTGCATGGACGTGAATGGAACATAGGTCTGTCTCTCAATTTGCTTATGTGGATGTTCTTTTTGACATTTTTAGTTACATTTCTCTTCACAAATTATGAAATGATTCATGGTAATTGTCGAGTGTGAATAAATATCGACGGAATGCAATCTGGAAAGAAGAAGAAGAATCTTGGATTTTTTTTAAGAAATTGATGTCACAACCTAAGTTTTCACGAGCTTCACATGATTATTCGTTTTTTTTTTTCTTGTCTTGATCTGAGCAAATTAATTAAAGGATGAGAAGTTTCAAATTTTATCCCAAACATAAAGCTGGATTTTGTTAAGCTTGTATTAGCGTTCTGGATATCTTTGAATATTCTTTAAAGATTCTGTGTTTTTTTCTTTCTTTTCTGAGATTGTTTGTGTTGTAAGCTTGCAGGTTGATATACTTTTCAAGGTATAGAAAAGTATGGATTGTTCAGAGGATTCTTCTGTACTTCAAGAGCCTCCTGACCCCGAAGTGCTCGAAGTTGATCCAACTTATCGATATATACGGGTATGAGCACGATCCATCTCTTTTTTTTTTTGCATCTCAAATGTTAAAGGCTTGAGTAAAATATTGAGTGGTGATTTAGATATCTTTATGTTGTTAACCAATTTAATTATGGACCTTTCAGTATAAAGAGGTTATTGGAAAAGGCGCATTCAAGACTGTGTATCCTTCTCTGTTTATTTCTTGATATCAAAATGCTTCCTAGACATACTCATTAATCATGTTAGTGTAAGAAACTCTTTAATTTATGTTATGCATACTTCTTGGTTTTGTAACCTTAACTCAAAGAAACCAGTTATAAGGCGTTTGATGAAGTAGATGGAATCGAAGTAGCGTGGAACCAAGTACGAATAGATGATGTTTTGCAGTCACCGAATTCTCTAGAGAGGCTTTATTCCGAAGTGCGTCTTTTGAAATCATTGAAACACGGCAATATCATTAGGTTCTATAACTCATGGATCGATGACAAGAACAAGACTGTCAACATAATCACTGAGCTTTTCACTTCTGGGAGTCTCCGACAGTATGTATCTATCTATCTCCCTTCCTCTCTACCACACAACACAAATGTCTTCTGTTGAGTTTTAAGCAAATCTTTTTGGTTTACTTTTTAGCTACCGTAAGAAACACAGAAAGGTGAATATGAAGGCAGTGAAATGTTGGGCGAGACAGATTTTAACAGGGTTGAGATATCTTCACAGTCAAGAGCCGCCTATTATACATCGTGACCTCAAATGTGATAACATTTTCATCAATGGAAACCATGGAGAAGTCAAAATAGGTGATCTTGGTCTTGCCACTGTCATGGAGCAAGCAAATGCCAAAAGTGTCATTGGTATAGTTTCTTGTTTCTTGATGTTGCTTGCCTTTTCCACATTTCTGCTTTAAACAAATCTTTAAAGAAAAGACTATAACTTATGTTACCAACAGGAACACCAGAGTTTATGGCACCGGAGCTATACGATGAGAACTACAACGAGCTGGCTGATATATATTCATTTGGGATGTGTATGTTGGAGATGGTGACATTTGAATACCCTTACTGTGAATGCAAAAACTCTGCTCAGATTTACAAGAAGGTCTCATCGGTGAGTTAAAGCAACAAAACTCATATATATTCCATTTTTTTTTTTTTGACAAGATTTTAACAGAATCTCTGTTTCTTGTATGTCAAGGGAATAAAACCTGCTTCACTCTCTAGGGTTCAAGACCAAGAAGTGAAGCAGTTTATTGAGAAATGCTTACTTCCTGCATCCGAGAGGTCATCAGCAAAAGATCTTCTCTTGGACCCTTTTCTTCAGGTGAATGGTTTAACGATGAACAACCCTTTGCCACTTCCGGACATTGTAATGCCCAAAGAAGGTGCGTTTGGAGAGCGTTGCCTTATGTCTGAAGGCCCTCCTACAGCAAGGCGTAGCATACCCATGTCTATAGATCTCGATGAAGACAATAACCTTCCCATTGTTACTTACAGCGAAAACTCAGGATCCAGGTGTATTGAGGTTAGACGCGCAAAGAGAGGGAACTTCTTTGTTCTCAAGGGTGAAGAAAACGATGAACACTCTGTCTCACTGATTCTTCGTATAGTAGATGAGAATGGTGAGCCATTTCTAGTCCATTTCCACTTGTATATATAATCAGTTGCTTTTTCCACAATATAAAGCTTAATGTTTCTTTGTTGTAGGACGTGTGAGGAACATTCATTTCTTGTTCTATCAAGAAGGTGACACTGCTTCTAAGGTGTCGAGTGAGATGGTTGAGCAACTCGAGCTAACTGATCAGAACGTCACGTTTATAGCCGAACTGATCGATATATTACTGGTGAACATGATACCAACTTGGGAAACCGATGTGACGGTGGATCATCTCATCCATTCGCAGCTGAATCAGAGCTCAAGAAGTCATCACAGTGAAGCCAAGGCACAGAGGCAAGAGGAGCCTGCTTTTCATGATGCTTGTGAGTCGGTTAGTCACTCTTGGGCATCGGATTGCCCAAGATCAGATGAGGAAGATAAGCAGTGTGTTGATGCAAGTAAAGGAGAAGAAGAAGAAGAAGAAGAAGAGGCAACAGAACCGGTAAGTTTGGAGGAAGAGGAAAGTTTGAGACAGCAACTTGAGGAGATAGAAGCTAAGTATGAAGAAGAGATGAAAGAGATAGGAAAGAAAAGAGAAGAAGCAATAATGGAGACGAAGAAAAAGCTGTCGCAGAAGAAGGTGGAACAAGCTGATTAAAGAGGCATGAACAAACCAAAGACCTAATTAGTTGTTTGTTTTTTCTTTTCTGAGTTAGCTTGTTTCTTGAAGAAGAAGCATTTCTCTGCTTATCTTGTCTTTTTATAGCTGGTTTAAGATTTTTGATTTGGTCGGATGTTAGAACATAACAAGGATGATGTGAGAATGTTGGAGATGGTCTTCATTTTTTTTTTGGCCCATTGTAGAAACCATGATGATGTGATTAAACATATAAATAACTAGAGAATGACAAATTAACGAATAGTTCAAACTGTTCAATAAAAGATTAAGCCTTTTATTAACATTAATACCAACAAAATAAAAAGATTGAGCATTTCCTGTTTAATGGGGACGAAATCTTCATTAGTCATATAAGGAAGAGTTTAGAAACCAAAACAACATCTAACATTCAAGTCTTTGATGAACATAAGAGGAGCAGATAGAAGCGCTGCAATTTGAATTAATGGGCCTTATTGGGCCTATATCGAAACCCATCTTATTTGCCGACCATACAAAACCGGGAAATCGTGGAAAATGCAGAACCGTCGGATTCAAATATCCAACGATCAGTGAAAATCTATCCGTTGGAAGCGTGTGGCGATATATACATCAATTAAGCTTACCGAAGAAAAATTTCCAGCCCCAATTCTTCACCTCCAAAGGTATTTTCTCCTAAATTTTCTGTGTTCTTCTTCTTCTTCTTCTTCTTCTTCATTCCACGAATTCTCTCGATTTCAACACGAAAACTCCATTACTCTCTTACGATTTGTACGCTTTTCGATTTCTCTTGATCGCGATTTTGTTTTACCGCTTCTAGGATCTCGAAGTCTCGTGTGCTTACTGCTTAGATCTTGTTTAGGTTTTTCATAATTTGATTCCGCTTGAAATTGATGCAATCGATTGGGTTTTTTCCTCATCCTCTTCGCGAAATTCTGATTTATGGTTTTCAAGTTTCCTAATCGTTTCACATTTTAATTTTTCTGTAAAGAATTTCATGAGGCACTCTGTTAGGGTTTTCACGTTTCGTCGCAAATTTACTTTCTTTGAGAACAGAATCGACAGACGCATAAGATTAGTTCTCGTCCGTGACATCTTATTTAGTTTTGCATATGCTAAGAGCAAAATTTTGTTGCAAGATTTAAGTCCCCGAGACCCGAGTGTTGACACTTGACACAATCCGTTCTTGGATTCCCTGAAGGTTTGGAGCATAATGGAGGTGGAGAAGTTCTCTTGACAGTTCCAAATGTCCAGACTTTAAATGTATGTAACTTCTTCATTTCTTTTTTCTCTTCCTCACTGCAAGCTTCATCGGGTTTTCTTATCTTTCACATCGTTGTTTCAGGCTGTTCGATGAATTGATGAAGGAAATGGTTGAATTTCTCTGGAGAAGTGTCTTCCGACTTTGAACATTCCATGAGATTCGCTGCCTGATGTTCACCTTCCCTCAAATCACAACACTGGCCCTCAAGCAGGTAAATAAGACACACGCAAGCACTAATCTAATAGTGTTTTGTCAGATTCGTATTTCGGGACATTGTCCTGTTGATTATAGTCTGTTGGTTGGTAGTGCATGCTCAAGAAAAAAGATGTTAAGAGGATGGAAATTGGAAAATAAGACACACGCAAGCACTAAGTTGAAACAAAGTTTCAAACCCAAATGAGATCACAGACAGGCACTTATCTATAGTGTTTTGTCAGATTCTTATTTGGGGACATTGTCCCGTTAACTATAGTCTATTGGTTGGTAGTGCATGCTCAAGAAAAAGATGTTAAGAGGATGGAAATTGGAAAAAGATTTCGGGACATTGTCCCGTTGATCATTGTCTGTTGGTTGGTAGTGCATGCTCAAGAGAAAGATGAAAGCGGACGGAAAATAAGACACACGAAGGCACTAATTTGAAACAAAGTTTTCAAACCCCAAAAGGGATCTTAGGCATGCACTAATCTAATAGTGTTTTGTCAGATTCTTATTTGGGGACACTGTCCCGTTGATCATAATCTGTTGGTTGGTAGTGCATGGTCAAGAAAAAGATGTTAGAGGATGGACAATAAGACACACGCAGGCACTTAGTTGAAACAAAGTTTCAAACCCAAATGAGATCACAAACATGCACTAATCTAATAGTGTTGTGCAGATTCTTATTTGGGGACATTGTCCCGTTAACTATAGTCTGTTGGTTGGTAGTGCATGCTCAAGAAAAAGATGTTAAGAGGATGGAAAATAAGACAAGCGACTGAAAAGTCTTAAGGCAAAAGACTAGTTCTCCACCCACCGCTTACAAAGTCTTTTAGACAGAAGACTATACACTAGTTTTTGGAATAAGACAACTGAAAGAAGTCAAACACACCGACTATAGAGCCAAGAGAGCTTAAAGAAGGTTTTTGAAATAAGACAACTGAAAGAAGTCTTTTAAAACACAAAGACTGAAGTGAAACAGAGACTATAAAACCAAGAGAGCTTATAAAAGGTTTTTGGAATAAGACAACTGAAAGAAGTCGTTAAGACACAAAGACTGAAACGAAAAGTGTCTCTATGTCCACAAGGCAAAAAGTTCTTAAACAGAGAACGACCAACGGCTTGAAAGAAGTTTGACAGAGACGATAGAGCCACGAGAGCTTATAGAAGAAGGTTACTGAAATAAGACAACTGAAAGAAGTCTTTAAGACACAAAGACTGAAACGAAAAGTGTCTCTATGTCCACAAGGCTTAAAGTTCTTAGATAGGGAACGACCAACGGCTTAAAAGAAGTTTGACAGAGACTAGAGCCAAGAGAGCTTATAGAAAGTTTTGAAATAAGACAACTGAAAGAAGTCTTTAAGACACAAAGACTGAAACGAAAAGTTTCTCTTTACTATGAATGACCACAAGGCTTAAAGTTCTTAAAAGAGAACGACCAGTGGCTTAAAAGAAGTTTAAGACGAGACTATAAAACCAAGAGAGCTTCTAGAAGGTTTCTGGAATAAGGCAACTGAAAGAAGTCTTTTAAGACAGAAAGACTGAAACAGAAACTCTCTTTACAATGAATGACCACAAGTCTTATAGTTCTTTAACAGCGAACGACCAACGGCTTAAAAGAAGTTGAAGACAGAGACTATAAAACCAAGAGAGCCTATAGAAGGTTTCTGGAATAAGACAACTGAAAGAAGTCTTTAAGAGACACAAAGATAGAAAAGAAACTGTCTCTTTACTATGAATGCACACAAGGCTTATAAAAAAGATGCTTGACAAAGACTTTTATTCAAAAACACGAAGAAGAAGTCTTAAGACAAAGACTTTGAACCAAGACGTAGTTCTTGAGACAAAGTCTAAAAAGGACTTTAGTATGAAAGCGAGAAGGTTAGTATGAGACATTTTACTTGAATTAATGACTAATTTAATTCTGATTTCCGCAGGTATGTGCTTCAGAAGGAGTTCAAATTGTAAGAGACTCTGAGAAGATTTCAAGTGTAGCAGACTTCTTTTATAGGTATGTACTTTTCAATCTTGTATGTAATTCAGTTGATACATTAATGAAAATCACGGAATAAGACACATATATGAAGTCAAGACTTATTTTGATTTGTTCAAGTATGTGCTTTTACAAACTTGTTTGTAATTCAGTGGATAATAAGGAAATCACAAGTAGGAGACACATACATGAAGTAAACACTATCTTTTTATTTTTTCTCCAGGGATATGCTACAGAAGTATTAAATTCTCATGAACGCCAGAGATTTCTAAATGTAACGAAACTCTCTGATCAGGTATATGCTTTGCTAGACTTTTATGTATTAAATTTATATCACTACATACTACATATCAAAATCAAAAACTAAGGTAAGTGATATATAGTTATATACGTAAAGATAGAAATACTGATCTAAGTGTCACATGTATTAGGAATATTTCTTAAATAGCTGTCTTGATAACATTATTACTACTCTTGATCTAGTTTTTATCAGATTTTATAAACTTATTGCTCGCATATCCATTGATTAAAACGTCGATTCTACTTTTGGTAGTCGAACATCAGATTGTGTTTACAGTGTTGAGTAATCACTGTCTTGATTTTGAAGAATACATTTTTATCTCTGTTTTGGTGCTTGTTTGTATCATAAGATCTCTCATTTTATTTATGACATGTATGTATCTTTGAGTCTCATGTAAATCTTATTTTCTAAATTATCCACTTAGAAAATGGTAGATCTTATATTCGGTATTAGAACATTACTCATTATCTCTGATTTGAGCAATCTCTGTCTTGAATAGAAAACTACTCATTATCTCTGTTTTGATGCTTATATGTATAATAAGGTCTCTCGATTTATGATATATATGCATTTTGGAGTCTGCTAGATATATTTATTTTGAGCGCATGTGAGCCCTCATGCACACAATATGGTAGCTTCCTTGAATCTCGAGTGTACTATACTAGATTTTGCATTATGCTCTAAACCTTCGGTGATTATTCTTAAGATGTTTAATGATATCCTCGCAATTTTGGGATCTGCAGAAAATCTATTGTTGATTGTTTGTCTAGTTTCGATGATAGTTTTGGTGTGTGTTAGATTATAAAAGGTTTTCTCGCTGCTTATTTTTGAAATAGCAGTGACTGCAAATATCTTGGTTGTCGTACTAGTGTCTATCTCATGGTCTATTAGTCTTACACTTTTGCATGGTTAATGGAGTGTTTATTTAGAATGTGCAATTGATCTTACTTGCTTTCTCTAACAAGTCAAATGACTTTTGCTTCGTGATTTTTCTTGGAATAGTTAGTGTGATAAATTTATATAACTTCTTGGGGTTATATTTACTCTTGTATGTTTATCCAAACCATACCTATTGAAAGTGCATCAAATGTCTATGATTGGAACCTAGTGAATGACTATATGCTTTCGGAACCTACACGATTTTAAGCTCTAGTAGATTGGTATTTGTATGGACTGGTAGTTTATGATTTCGAATCCTCACTACTCCTTAGTCCATACAGACAAAACTATTAAGCGGACATAATTATATTACTTATATAGGCTTCTCAATAGTTTGAAACACAAGTTTTGCATTGCATTTTCATTTGTTTATATTGGAAATAAGTTTGAAAAATTGTCACTTTGAATCCTCCTTCTTAACAGTCCCGTTGTGGAGGAAGTTACATAAGTTTCTAAATATATTTTATTGGAAAATATGCTGAACCGAGAATTCTCTCGTAAACAAAAATAATTTATGTATAGCAATTTTCCAAAAATATCAAAACATTAGACCATCTCCAACCCCTCATGCCATATGTTATTGCAAATGGCAAAAATATAGCAATAGCATTGGTTTCTCTCCAACCCCTCATGCCATATATCATGCTATAATTTTTTTCCAACTTATTATTAATTGTTAAAACTACTTGATTTCTTCAAATTTTACAAAGTGAATCATTTGTTTTTCTTTTTTGCAAAAACAACCAGAATTATATATTTTTATTTTTATTATTATAATATTAAAACAAAATACATCATATTACATAAAAATTATAGAAAACAAAGATTTTAACCTATTGTTTTATGTTTTTTGAATTTCAGTATTTTTAAAAATAAAATTTTAAGTTTATTATGGTTATGTTTTTATATTTCTATGAAATAAATATTATTTATATTTTGAAAAAGTTATGAGTATTGTTTATTTATTTAAATAAATCATAATCAATATAATTAAACTGTTAAATTAAAAGTAATTACAAATTGAAGGACTATTTTATAAATAAAAAAGTTCAATGGCAAAATAGCATATTGCATAATCTCATGCCAAATATAGAAGCAAAAATAGCATGATGCTATTTTGCAATAGCATATGCAATTGGGTTGGAGCAAAAATTATGGCAAAATAGCATATATGTCATATTTAGCATAGGGTTACAAATGATTTTTTAAGAGATTATAATTAAGAGACTTTGGTTTGACTTTAATATTTTACGTTTAGAGTATAGTTGAAAAATGATCTCTTGTTCTTTAATAAACAAACGTTTAGGGTTTTTAGCACCGAATATTAAAGTTTTGACATTTCCAATCCTATACTCGTTATAGTGAAGAAAAATCTCATACTCGACCAAGTTATCATTCCTATCTTCTACTTCTTCTCTATCTTCTTTTTCCACCACTCAGCCAATATCACCTAGTTTAGAAACAACATATTTTCTGTATGAAAAAAAAAAATCATGTCATATCTTGTATATGAAAAACAAGCATGGCATTTTGTAAGAACGAATGTTTTTTTAAAGTGCAAAAGAAGCACCAAACTAAAGCTACGAAAATGGCAAAATGGCAAAGTCCGTTTCGATTCTGCTATCTTCAAAAAAAATCTTATGCGTGCATAAGTTTTTATTTGTAGTAATCAAGAAACATGTCTTTGAATATATAATGATTTGAATGAATGTTCATCAAATGTTTAGAAATCCCGAAGAGCGAGACGACATGTAACAAGTTTTTAGGCGGTGTCGCATTGTCCTACTACCCATGTAGGGAAAGCGAATGTGAAGCCAAATGCAAGGAGCATTACCACGAGTCATGCAAAGGAGAGTGTGAAGATCACGATGTGCATTTGATGAATGACAATGATGACCATTGCCACTGATACGGTCGTTACTAAACTTCTAAAATTTACAAATAAACCCGTATCGAATTGAGAAAGACAATATTAAGAATGTAAGCGTATGTGGTTTCGTTTGATTTAAGTGTATCTGTGATTGTTCGAATGCCCATCGGCAATTCAAGTCTGGCAAGAGTCAAACGTTACAATGACTCCGGGGGTTTTCCCGAGTAATGGGATTTTTACAAACCTGGACTTTCTCTTATGGCGTGTAAAGGAGAATCAGGTGCCGGACAAAACCATTGACCAGTTCCCATGGATAGTATGGCAACTATGGAAGGCCAGAAATGCTAAGGTTTTTGAGAATGCAGACATTACACCTGAACATACTTTCCAACTCGCACATGCAGAAACGGAGGCTTGGTTTGCCGCACAAATCCTGGAAGAAGTTATAGATGAAGACACGATCACACTCTCCACGGTGGTACAAGAGGAACCCCCGATAAATTTCCCGGGATGTCAAGTTGATGCCTCTTGGGGCATTTATAGTTACTTCATAGGGATGGGTCTCGTACTGGACCATGAAAGCGGAGATAACGTGTATGGAGCCTCAGCAAGATCACAAGTACTATCCCCTCTGCATGCTGAATTTGCAGCGCTTATATGGGCCATGAAGGTAGCCTTACAGTTAGGCTATACCTCTCTTAGCTTCGAGACGGATTGCCTCCAGCTGGTGACGATCATAGAGGAAGAAGATTGGCCGTCATTGGCCTCGGAATTAGATGAGTTTCAACTTATTCATGCTTCGTTTATTTATTTCTCACTATCTTTCATACCACGATTGTGTAATGTCTGTGCCGATTGTCTCTCCAAAGGAGAAAGAGCATGTGGTTTTAGTTTTACTCATGTAAACCCTTCGATTCCAAGCTGGGCAGCTCTTGAAGCTGTCTTGATTGGTTAATATCAATAATATATGAGTTTGGACGTCAAAAAAAAAAGTGTATATGTGACTGTGTATGAGTGACAGTTGTTTGCTTTTAAATTAAAATAAAATAGTACGTAGGATGAAGCTAACGTGTCATCAAAATTAGGATTAAAAACTCGTTAATGTATAAGAGAAATTCATGTGCCAAGTTGTAGAGGGGGGAAAATGCATTTTGAACATCTTTTTATAAAAAAATTCACAATCATGTTACCATTTACTCGGATCTAAGAATTGTGTTTCTTACTATAATAATATGGGTTTTGGTGAGTTTGTAAGAAAAAGACAAATTACATTAGTAGTTAAAATTTCATAACTTTTTTTCTTCTAAAAGAATCATCTTCATTAAGAGCTTACAAATCTTATTCAACTTCCTCATTGCTACAATACAAATATATATTACTTTAATTTCCTTACATATAAAACTATCAATGCACACCCGACATTTAGGTAAAACAAGGTTTAACATCACAATAGCATTCCTTCCTTCCTGAATTTTTATACGGGAAACATTTTCCAGATCTTTCCTTGTTCGTCAAACATTTTATTGAATAATCAGTAACACAATAACCAGAGCATATTTCGGCACTGTTAGTTTCACTGCAGTAGTCAAACGGCGAGGTCTTGCTTTTTACCCACTTAGCTTCTCCTGGCATTTATAATGTGGTGTCAATAACCAAATCAGTATAAAATAGTTTCAATTTCACACATGATTTATTTCCAATTAGGTCTTGCAAGATAACCATTTATATTGAATATTCATAGTTCATTAAGTTTTCCCTATGTTAATTTTGTGTTTACAAGTGAAAAACAAAATCATATTTTGACAGATTAGACGTAATATGCATGTGAAATTATGATCGCAATGAAAAATATTATTGGAAACAAATGTAATTACCAATTGAAACGCGATATGAAATAAATTGTGTTTCAAATATTATGAAAGTTATGTGTGATTCATATGTGTAAAAAACCGTAAACAATTGAAACAGGAGAATATTAAAAAATACAACCAATAGCTAATATGCTTTTGTGAGATTCAATTGTCAACATATGTATTACCTCTTGAAACCAATAAGAAAATCATCAAAACAGAGATGAAGCCAACGATATTTTCACGCTTCGCCATTGTTGTTTTCTACTTCGTAGTTATTCTCCTTTTTTTGTTTTTTTCTTTAGAAAAGTTTCTATTGAATCCATTCATCTAATTGTTAATTGTTGTATATATGTAAAGGTCATAAGTTTTCTAAAATAAGAAAAAGACGAAACGAAAAATGTTATCCGTAAAGAGTGGTGGTCTAAGCAGATAAAACAGGAAAGAATAGAATTCCAATGGACCACATCCTAAGGGGATATTGAACTTGGGAGTTGGAGAGATTTAATTTTAATGAGTTTTTAGATGAATTTTGGTGAATTATAAAAGTTTTTATGATTTTAATTAAAGTATTCTACAATTTTATCTAAAACCATGAGATCTGGATTAATAATTTTTACCAAGAAAACCACATCAATTCTTTTAAAACTCACTTTTAAAAGTATTTTCAATAACTATGGATTTGTCATCATCATTTTAAAATCCCAAGTTCAACACCACTAAGTTTTACAAAAAAAATAGAATTCATGTTTGCATAACATGAAATTTGTTATTTTAATTCTCTCTTTAGTTGGAAAGGGAGGTGTATTCAACTTGGGATTTCAAATAATTTTAGATGTTTTGTATTAAAATGACAAATCCTATTATTCAAATTTGAATTATAACTCTTTTAAAATCTAAAACTTGTGATATTAAAATGTATTTTTAAATCTAATGTTATTAAAAATATTTTAAGAAGTGAATCTATATTAGGGTTTTCGGCTAATTCCCCCCTGAACTTACTAATCCCCGAAAATCCGCACACAAACTATTTAATCAAGCCAAAACCACACAAATCCTTCAAATATTGAGATTCCCACACGAACTTGCACAAGTTGGCCAATTCCTCCAAAATCGCATTTGGGCGTGTTTTAGCTTGCTGAGTCAGCTACAGCGTGGCAAAATCAGACGACGTCGTTCGCGTTTTTGGTGTCGGGAACAGACGATCAGTCTGAGATTAAAACAACAAAAATAACATCTCGATATCCCATTCATCTCTCAACAACCTGCAAATTAGAAAGACACAAAATCAGAAACGTGAAACCCAACATCTTAAAACCTGAGATGGCAGAGCACTAATAATCCGATAACCACCACCAACATACATATCACGGCCTTCAGCTTTTTGAAAATTGCCACTATAGTGACAACCAAAAGTTATCGCACGCTCTGCTTCATCACTGCATACAATTACAAGCAATTTAGATTCTTTTAAGCATTCTGTCGAACACTTGGCAAACATATTATATTCTCACTCTTTATTAATAAAATCAAGCAAATATGCCAATACTAACTAAAATTTGAATAATTTGGACGAGAATTAACTATTAAACTAACATATTTCACAGCCAAACCCAACTCCAATGTACGAATTTCATAAAAATCAAACTGAACTTACCCCATTCTTCGATTTGAATAAGGGAAACACAATACTTGGTCCCGAATTCTGCTTCTACTTCCCCAACAATCGAATTAAAATCCTCTTGAATTGCTGGAAGTTTGCTGTTGATTCACTCCTAATCTCTCTTTCAAATCGGGATAAACCCTAACTCAAATTCCCCAAATCGATTTTGGCATTACAAGAGAAAATTTGAAGTTTCAAAACGACGTCGTTTTGTTTAGTACGTCAAAACGACGTCGTTTTGATTGTTCCCGACACCAAAAACACGAACAACGTCGTCTGGTTTTGCCACGCTGTAGCTGACTCAGCAAGCTAACACACGCCCAAATGCGATTTTGGAGGAATTGGCCAACTTGTGCAAGTTCGTGTGGGAATTTCAATATTTGAAGGAGTTCGTGTGGGTTTTGGCTTGATTAAATAGTTTGTGTGCGGATTTCCGGGGATTAGTAAGTTCAGGGGGGAATTAGCCGAAAACCCATCTATATTATAATGAGTGGTGAACTCTCCCCAGATTTGTGCCACATCAGATTTTTCTCATTTTCTATTGAGCTGCCACATGGCAGCATTTATCATTTAAAAAAGAAAAAGAAAAATTAAAGACACAGAAACCACCACCTCACACCCACCGTCGCTTTTTGTTGCCACCGGTGAGAAATACTTCGGCTCCAAACCCATCTCTCCACTATTTTTCCGGCCTTGATCTCCTTCCAAACTCCCACCGTCTCCGTTTCGATCGCCGGCGTCAACGAGCTCTCCTTTGGATTTAGGGTTCCTTCTTGCTTTCGTGATCCTACCTTCGCCATCAGACCCGATGGCCTCTTCTCCAATCTTGGCGTCTCAATTCGTCTCTCCAACGACCAGCCGGTGAGAAATACATCCCCTCCACACCCAGCCGTCTCCACTACTCCTCCTGTCTCGGTTTCAGTCCAAACCTCCACAGTCTCCGTTCCAATTGCCACATTGTCGCTTACTCCGTGTACTTCTATTTTTTTTTTTTAAACTCCATTGATTTTTTGATAAAGCAACCTTTGATAAAAGAAAAAAAAAAGTCATTGATGCGATTCAATTTACTTTCATCTTCATCGTCAGCCCTTTCATTTCCCCTGTAACGGCTGCGCCTCTAAGAAACACAAGTCAAATTTATTCATTTCCGTGCATTTCCTTCCTCCTACAACAGCCAGGTCCTTTCGAATTTCTTCTCACCAGCTTTAATTATGCTCTACTAAATCTAATTAAATACTCATCCTCTCAGGTAAGTTCACAAGCCGAAGCATCAATAAGCCTATAAATACTTTCGCTTCCGAATCTCAACCCGTCAGACGCACGATCTCCTTCTCTACGCCGATCGATCAAACTCTTTGCCTGACCTTCGTGAATCCAAACGCGAGGAAAAGGTTCTTATTCATGATTGTTCCCATCAAAATCAAAGCACAAATCGATCGCAATTCAATGTTTAATTTTGGTTTTTTGAATTTTTAGATGGCGGAGCTAAGCTGGAATATCCATGATATGAAGTCGATTCTATACGGAAACAGCGAGGTCAAGCCAGTCGCTGGAGCTTGTGCCCAATTGACACATTTTTTTCTCTTTAAAGAGGATACTCTACGCTCCTTGATCACTTGTCTCCACAAGCTCAACCTCCAGGTAACATTAACAATTCACTCTCCACCATTTCCTCATAATAAGAAAACAGAGCATTTTGCAAAAAAATCTCTTTTTGTTTTACTAGAACAGGAAAGACACAAGTTGTTGCAAATCTGCATAGGCAACAAGTCAATTCAACATCTATCTCGTGGATGTTCTGATACAAGGGTGAGTGTTCCATTCATTGAAGCTAGATTCCAGATTAATAGATTCTCTTAAATTTGTCAGGTATATCGCTTTCCATGTTTCGATGTCAGCTTTGAGAACACAGACATGGCTTTACATTATGGTGCTATGTTTAGGGAGTGCATCCGCCATCAGATTGTTGCCAAGTGAGCAAAATCCTTCCATTTTCTTCAGTTTGCTAACATCATTTCCTTGGATTCAGATATGTTTTGGAGTCTGACCATGTGAAGAAATTCTTCGATTACATACAGCTTCCTAACTTCCGCTGCAACTATTAAGGTTTCAAATACTGCAACAAACTTGCATATTCTCGCTCACTTTCTTCTACTTATGTTCTGTTCTGTTCTGTTTTTTTTAGGCCGCTTAGGCAAACATCTCCATTTCTAACTGCCTTTGCAACGGGTCAAGTTGCAGCGTAAAGATGTTTGAGACTATAAAAAGAAAGCCTTTGACTGATGCTTACAACCAAAATGGAAAGGTTCTTGAAGATATAAGAAGAGACATTGATCAGTTTAAAGATGTGCATTGACATGTCCTAATCAAAGTCAACAAGATCACATGAACAGGTGCCACTACTCCACTCAACCTGTATAATGTAAGTCCAAATTAATAATCGTATTATAATCAGAGCAGCTTCGTAACCATCACTTGGTTATTATTTGTGCCTCTCCATATTGTAATGGGAATAAATGTTTCGAATAAGAAGTCATGATACATATATAACCTTCAGATGTGGGGGACAAATAACAAAAGGATCGGAGTTAGATATATAGCGTTTCAATTTAAAGTCTATATTAGTGGGGTTTTATCTATGATCTCAAACTAAACAATGCTGTTCATCGTTTAACGTTTAACCTTTCATGTCTTCATTTCGGTGATGCAGAGTCCAAAATGGAGGGAACACAAAGAAAACAAAAGGGATCAATTGCCAGACGCAAAGTATACTTTTCAATAGAGTTTGGTATTAAGAAATAACATAAAACTGTTTCATGGATTTTGAAAATACTATAAAACTACCATGGCCAAACAAAACAAAACTACAAAAGTACTATAAAACTACCATGGATTTTGTTAAAATCCAGTCCATGGTTTGCATATCACATCTTTTTATTTCTTCGACCAACTCTGTCTTCGATCCTCTCTACTATACCAAATAACCAAGCTACATGAATACCTTATTGTTAAAATAAAGAGGGAGAGAAAATTAAGAGATTTTACCTATTCTTTTAAGTTCATTTATATATAAAGCCTATACTGTCTATCATGTAACTATTTTTATAGATTAAAGATACACCTACCTAAAGTATTAAAACCTACTCTATATGCCACATTTCACAAAATATTATGAGAAAAAAAACCAGAGCGTATGGTCGACACCCTTAAATATGTGTGTAATTTGATTGTTCTAAATGCTAGAGTCCGATTGAACTTAATTTATGCAATGGCCACTCCAAATCTGTTGTGAGTTATAATGGGCAGACGAACCAAGCTTGGAAACAAATGAATGACAAAGACCACGCCCCTGCAAAAGCTATTCACTGCGCAGGGAAGTTACGACTTAAGGGTGGTGAACGGAGCATTTATTGTGACCTACAAAATATATGCGAGAAAGAAGTATCAGAGTATATCATCATTTTTTCTATCTTAAAATAAACAAATTTGATTTACCTTTTATTTCTGCTTTTCTTTACATGATATTAGATTATATGCATAGTGTTTCAAAAATAACTATATATAAACAAAAAATAAATGTAAGAATTATGATATAGTTGGCAAAAAAAAATTAATACTCACAATCCGCGCATGGACTTAGCCCTAGTTTTATTAAAAACATAAACTAGCTGCCTAGAACATAGAACAAGTGGACAAAAGGAGAAGGTCATAGTGATCACAAACCACTTGCTTCCCAAGAAAAAACTCTAAAACAGGAAGTAGTGATCCTGGTTTGCAATATTATTATTTGTTAAAGCTGATATACACTCCCCTTGCGTACTAATGTACTTCTTTGTTTTGGTTTCAAGATCACACAACATTCAATATTTGCTAATTCCTACTTCTGACCAAATACCGGTACTAGATAAGGTAAAAATTCCAAATATCAGTGTACCGTGGTCTTCACTAACAAACCAGGAAGCAGTGAGTGATCCAGCTTTGCAATCTTATTATTTGTTAAACTATCTTCCCTTGCATACTAATGTACCTCTCTGTTTTGGTTTCAAGATCTCACAACATTCAACATTCAACATTCAACTTTTAATAAAGAAAAAATTCCCAAAAGCTATGGCTACAGTCTACAGAAAACCAAACTTTAAACGGTTCCGAGGAAATAACCCAAGCTGACACAGACCAATAAACGATTCCGACTACATACTTAGAAAATCAGAACAGTATAAGCAGATCGAGAAAGACTCACTTCATGAAAAAACTAATTGAAGCAGAAATCAACTTATCCATTGAAAACCATGTACCTGAATAAATAGATCTCGTGTAGCACTATGTGAAGAAGAGAGAGAGAGAGAGAGATGGAGGAGAGAGAGATGAGGAGCAATAAAACATAATTGCATGTCATAGAAAAGTCATCAATTTCTTCATTTTTATATACAAGACTCAGCAATACTGTATACCTCTAGAAGTCATTATACAACAATCGTAAGTAAATGCTAAAACAGCCTTTGTTCTTTTTATGCATCAATTCAAAAAAGTCTCTCAGTAATCTCCTGATAAATGCTTCAACGTTTGAGATGATCCAATATTTTTCTCAGAAAATCAAAGAACTTCTCGAAATCTTCGTAAGTCCAACCCCTGCGGATGACAGAGAACACACCTATCAATTCATTTATCAACACAAGGCAAACCAATAGCGCTAAATCCCGTACAAACATTGAAGAAAACTCTCACCTGCGTATGCCGAAAATTAGAACACCAACTCCCAGAATGGCTCCAATGACTAGCCCAGCGACGAGAGGGTCTATGATCGGATCGTGATGGTCAACAGCATAAACGAGCTCGCCATACTTGTTGGTCATATTGTTGTACAAAAGTCCCCAATTTCTCAATCCATCACAATCTTTATCGAGCAGCTCAAACAAGTATACCTCTGAGGGACCTCGGTTCTTCAAGGTGGTGCCGTTTCCTCTCAAGTGCGCTATAAGAGATGTGAAGAACAATCGGCCATATAACAGAGTGGCATCCACTTCACTGGCGTCGATTCCGGAGCTGGGCCAACCGGTTTCAGCCACTATAACCGGAATTTTGGCATGGCCCATATCTGCCAAGGATCGAACCAAAGAATCCAGCATCACGTCGAACAGATTAGTGTATTTGATGCCCGTCGCTGGATCTGTGATGAAGCCGTAGGGAGAGACTTGCAACAAACAGAAACCAATCGTAAATGTCCAGCTGGATCGGTAGAGACTGTAGGGATGTAGATTGATCAGGAAAGACGAGTTGGTTCGCTCAAGGAATTGCAGAATTGGCCTGAGAATCACTTCGCCGTTGGGCTGTTGAAACCGCGCCGCCGAAGGAGGCCTAGCCATGGAGACGATGTTGAAGAGAGAGAAAGTAGTTGATACCGAGATCTTGTAGATTCGGTGATCTTTCAGTGATCGGCGAACGTGCTGCATCGCCCGGAGTAGGAACCGCGAAACGTCCGGCGAGTCTGCAATGTCGTCGTTCCCGACGGAGATGATTGAGATCTTCGTGTGAGGGTAGAAGGGGAGGACGTGGCGATGGACCCACTGTTTTGCGACGGCGCTATTAGAAGCCAAGAGTGGAACCAGAGGATTAGGAATCGAGAGGAATAGAGAGACGTTGGTGTAGGCGAAGGCGCCGATCATCGCCGGATTGGAGTCGAGGAGCCTCACCGCCGGAATCTTCATTGAAACAACCTTTTCCGCCACTCTTTCTGGAGCAACTCCGACGGAAAATGAAGTCGAGTATGTGACTCCGATCGTCGTGGCGGAGGTGACCGAAAGGATAGACAAGGCGGTTAACGAGAGAAGTAGGAGAAGATTAATCGCGATGCAGACCATTTTGTGCAGAAGCTTATTTTCTCGGAAAGAGAGAGAAAAAGAAAGACTGGAAACTGAGAATCGCTTTCAAGAGACGAGAGCTTGAAGACGACAAAGTGCGAGAATGAGCGGGAGATTCTGTTTATAAGGCGTTGATGATGATTCTGTTAGGGAGTTATGATTCTGTTACAGTCTTACAGACGTCGAAATCCAAGAAATTTTACAAAATTATATTTCAATGTCAAATCTTTTTATCACTTGTATCACGAAACCTGATTAAAGCTATGAAGGATAACTGGTAAGTGGTAACCAATAAATCCATCTAAACCGGCTCAACAGTGAATCAGCTTATGATTGCAAAGATCACCAAAAGATAGCTCAGCTTTTCAATTAAAAGGACAAAACTCGAATTCAACAGATCATACCAAGTTTACCAAAGCCAGTGATACTTTATTACTTTATCATGAAATTATACAAATAGTGGAAATTACACTGTTAAATCAGGATACTATCTATATTCAGCGTCAAATCTCTCTGGAGAAAACAAATGTATTTCATCATCGAATATGGACACCTAAAAAATAAAACCTTAATCCATAGATGATGAATAGGTAATCCTAATTGAGGTTTTGACTTTTGAAAACCAAAGAGTTTTCCTTTCGGATAAAAAAAATAATAATCATTCAGCAACTCACATTTTTCTAACCTTGAGAAGAGCTTGAAGCATTATCTCCAAATTAAGCCTAATAAAGAGAGACTATTGAATTTAAAATTCAGGAATGTTGTTGCCTTGTTGGCACACCATGCAGAATATTTTGATGAAGCTGATTTGATTATATAAGTATAGTAATAAGTGGTTGTAATTTCCCTTTTTCCTTGGAAAGCTGAGCAAAAATTGTTACAAGACGGGTCAGTCTAAGAACTATGGAAACGACCAAGTAATTGATTTTACAATGAAAAGCTGACCATTATCTTACAAAAAAGTGAGGTAAAATGAAATTGAGTAAAGAAAATAAAACGTGTTTTAAATGAGTTTGAAATGATTCTACCCCAGTACTCGGAATTAATTAAATAAGAGCAAGTCTTTAAATACATAGGCATTTTGCGTAACAACTAACGACCACATGTATCCACATAAGATGGATTACCAATAATAAAAACTTAAACTCTATGAACTTAATAGCGACCATGAGTTCACTGAGAAGACGAGCTCAAATGGAAATGATTTTCTGTTATTGATAAATGTCTTTATAACTTTCCTCGTATACAAGAGGTTTATATCCGGTATACCACATACGGTTTTACCTGGTTTACATCAATTAATCTCTATGAACTAGGCTGGTTTAGGACCAGAATGAACTAGGTTATTTAATCTCTCACAATTACTGAGAACTCCATATTATTTTTTTTTTTTGTGGGACAAACTCCCCATTAATTTTACTAGAAAACCAAACGAGAAAGAGTTGTGTGAGATTTGGTTGGGATTCTATTTATCTATAAAAAGAAGCAGCAAAAAGGATGAAGAACTTGCATCAATCCATAAAATGATTATGTAAAATAAAAACTACGGAGTATAAAGGAACAAGAAAATAATATTTCTCATCGTATAAATTTGCCGAATTGAACATACTTTTCAGGTTTGCTTGGGGATTGATAATCAATGTTCAAACTGAGATAAATTTAAATATTTCTTTGATTGTTAATGAGTTTTGTAAAAATGAAAGAAAAGAAAATCTGTCTAACTTAAAACCTGCCAAAATCTGTCTTCTAGTATAGTAATAAGTGGTTGTAATATTTCCTTGTATTCTCTTCTTCCTTGTATTCTCATACCTGCCAAAATAAAGAGCAAATTGCATCATAAACATCAAATATCATATAAGAAACCATCAAACCATCAAGTGAAACTTAGTTCAAACCTCAAACCTCAATTAGCAAAGTTGATACTACACGTATCAAGAAGTTAAGACTACCAACTTGATTCATACCAATTCATACCAATACACCAAGCAATGTGATCAAGATATGACATCAAGATATGATCAGAATGTGACAATGCAAAGATCATTAAACAACAAAACTTGCACCACTACACCAAGCAACATTTTTTCAGGTGAAACGATCAAGTAACATACCAATACTACAAGTATCAAGAAGCTAAGACTACCAACTTGATTCATACCAATACTACACGTATCAATAACTCAGAACAAGTTAATTACCTTATGAAATGTATAAAATCCTGTCTTATCCTGTCACCTTCACGTTCTATGCCCTGAAAACATTAAAACAGAACAAGAGCTAAATAAGGCAACACAGAACAAGAATATATGCAACACAGAACAATACGGGGCCAAAAACTTCAGAAAATTCATCATTTTTATCACCTTAAAAATGTATGACGATGATGGTCGCTTTGTCTCAGGACAATCCTTTTTCTTCTTCTTATTCACCGTTTCTTGCACAGCCTGTGTGAGAGACTGATTGCAAGCGAAAGTCTGAAAAAGCAAAACAACACACTCTCGAATCAATATCCAATATAGTAATGTCACCTTTCGAGATATACCAAAAACAAAAAAATAAACAGAAAGTCAATGGCTTTTTTTCCAGAAATGATCTAACTTGAGATCATGAGTTAACTAAACGAGCACAGAGTAAGTACCTGTTGACCATCTTTTGGCTAATCACCTTCCCCAACATTGAAATCTCGATACATGAGGCATTGAAATCTCGATACATGAGGCCTGATTCAGCGTTTATATCAAAGCCTGCACTATATCAGCAAAAACATAAACACAAACAAAAGTATAGTAAGTTCTCAAATTCTTTTCAGCAAGAAGATCTTAACTCGAGAACTAAAAACCAATAGTTTTTTAGACGTAATAAAGGCTTTAAACTTCTCTAACAAAGTTTGGAAACTCGTCAGGAGCATTGATAGTTCTCTCTCTGTATCCTGAAGATAATTGTTCAGGATATGAGCCATCTTCTCTGTTAACTGTTCCTGAAGATAAGTAAATTCACACAAACTATAAGAGAGCCAATGATTCCAGATTATTGTCAATGAAGCAGACTATTAGAGAAGTATTTCACGAGATTTCTCATTGTCCTGAAGAACAAGAAACTAATAAGGCTTCATATCCCAGTCTAAAGTTCCAATCATCCGGTTTATTCTCAAAATGACAAATATCTACTATGAAACTTTAAAGAGAGATAGATACCTTGAGAAGTTGAGAGTCAGGAAAGCCTTCATGATATGTGAGCTTAAATCAATCTGCTGACAAAAACCAACACACAGGAAGAGCATTATTTATTGGAATACAAAATTTGATGTATTCATGATCCAACAGTGAAGTAACCAATCACACAGTAATTCTACAAACCAAGCATACTACATTGATCAGAGAAACGATAACAATAAACGTAGAAACAGATCCACAAAGAAGAGTACATTTATATGAATTTGTTTCAGAAGAGAGAGAAGATAGATCGGATACCCTTCGCTCGAATCCTGAGCTGACGAGAATGCATAATGAGATAAGAATTCGGCTACAACGACGGAGAAGATCAAGATAAATCATCGATGGACCGATGGCTTCGCCAACTCCGATTCAAATGCTGATTCGAACAAATAGTACACCAATCAAAGCAAATCTAACACCAAACAAAGGTCGATTCTAGAAAAGAGACCAAAATCACGAACAATTTAGAGCAAAATCACTCAAGATGAAAAACTTTGAAATCACAAAAAATCTCAAATCGTAATACTAAAGTAGTGATTGGATCAAAGCTCGAGATCGAGATGATCCCGATGGAGGCAACGCGAAGAGAGCTGATTTTTTATTTTTCTTTTGTTTTAAAGGCAATTTGGTACTTTAATTCTAACACACATTTATTATTGAATTTTAATTATATCGAAAATACTGATTTTTAGCATCATTAGTTTTATAAGTGATACTAAAAACCAACTATTAATGTCATTTACAAATAAATGATGTTAATATTCTTGTTTGATGTCATTTTGAACAAATGATGTTATGTGTTTTGTTTAATTTTAAAGTTAACATCATTTTTACAAATGATACTAAATAAATGACACTAAGAATTAGTTTTCTTGTAGTGGTTGTCAAATAAAAAGTATTATTTTAAAAGGCATAATATTATAGAATAATTAAATTTTTAATTAAGATGGTTATCACCTAGTTTAGATAAAATACAAACATAGTCGGTAGTTCATGACGTCTTATGTCTTGGTAAGTGTCAACTGAGAGAAGTGGTTCAAGAAAAAGAGAGCGGCTTAGATTCATTAGGTAAACAAAAAAATCTATATCCTAACAAGAATAATTTTTAGGTCATAAAGATGAAAATTTAGGGTTGATTAGGGTTTTATTTTTTGTTTAGTTGTGGAAGATGGATCGAACTGGAGCATGGGACAGAGACAGCTGTTCTGTTTAGGCAGAGCAGTTTTGAGAAGAAGCAGAGTATTGGTCCTTGATGAAGCAACGGCGTCGATAGACAATGCCACAGATTTGATACTTCAGAAAACAATTCGGCGAGAATTTGCGGATTGCACCGTCATAACCGTCGCTCACCGTATCCCCACCGTCATGGATTGTACAATGGTTCTCTCCATCAGCGACGGTGAGTGATGGCATAATCTTAAATTCATTATTTTTCGTTGATTTCATCGGAGTCTTGAACTTTGTTGTTGATTGAAATGTAGGACGAATTGTGGAGTATGATGAGCCGATGAAATTGATGAAGAAGGAAGACTCGTTGTTCGGGAAGCTTGTGAAAGAGTATTGGTCTCATTACCACTCCGCTGACTCACGTTGATGATAGACAAAACAAAATATCGAATATGTAATTGTGATTTTAGAAAAAGCTGTAATTGCGTGACATGCTCTCCAATGAAATAAAATATTTTGATAGCACAAAGATTCATACATCAAATCCTTTTACACACAAGCTTTGACCAAGATCCTTTAACAAAAAAAAAAACAAGCTTTGACCAAAACCAATCCAAATCTGACGTCGATAAAACTAATCGGCCACTCATAATTGATCGGTGTTATATATCCTGTTAAAAGCTAACAAACATTTACTAATTTACAAAGTCGTATAATTAATGGCCGTCTCGATCTACTCAACGAACCACATACTAGTTAACTTGTTCCGACAAAAAAAAGATAAGTCTACTTGTGTTTGTTTGGAAGTATTTGTTAGAGTTAATATCCTCACGCCTATTGACTTTATGAGCATGAGCTGGATTTCTATGTCTTATTAGGGCTCTTTTAATCTAAATCAAGTATACGAGTGTAGTATATTGCTTGTAACGTGTGGAGACAGATCTTGGGAAGAAATATAAAAACATTTTTGTTACAGGTTTGTGGAAAGCAGTGCATAAGAAACGCATCTTTGGGGTTGGGTCAATCATAATGATATAATAAGCTGTATGTTGGTCATTGTTTACAATGTATTTAATGGTAGCTCCACAAGATTAAAGAGGCATAAGAGTAAGAGCACACATCTATCAAAAGATTAAAAACCAAAAGTGGTAAAAGATAAGATATGGGATGATGAAAGAGAAGGGCCAAGATGCATTGTTTCTGATCCAGGCCAACCTCACAACCTCCCCGTGGAGCCGGTTATAAGATTAAGCATGACTGCTTTTCGTGCGGGGAAAACAGGCGTTCTCGACGAAAACCGCTTTATCGATGTTGAATACAGAGGGTATGAGGAAACTGAGTGGTACCACTTACGTGGAGCAGATGAGGCTATTGATTTCCATTACTACTGCACCAAATGCGATCTCGAGTTCCACAGTGAATGTTACCAGTTTCCAAGTAAGATGATTCATCCTTACCACCCTCAACACCCTCTCACTTTCACCTTTCTAAATTACGAAACTGGGATCATGGCCGACACCAGTTTCCGTGAATTCTATCACGTTCTAGCTTCTTTTGAATGGATTTTCTGAATACCTCAAAAGTATTCGGCCAAAATCCAATATTATGTTTGATAAATGCACTTGGTGTCGAAACCATCTCGGCGAGTGGTTCTATCGTTGTTCTATATGTAACTTTTCCTTGGATTTCCATTGTGCCAAAAACATTCCACCTCTTGCAATCCAAAATCCAAAAAGCCATCACCATTCACTCGCCTTGTTTCCTCGACCACTCTCTTTCCCTTGTGATGCTTGTGGGTTGATCAACGTCTTGGAACCAAGTTATGCATGTTACCAGTGCAGTTACGTGGTTCACAAGACTTGTATTGATTTACCCCGAGTTATAAAGATCACGCGTCACCCTCATCGACTCTCCTCACTCCTTATCTTCCTACCAAAGTTTCCTCTTGCCGGGTTTGTTACAAGAATGTGGACATCAAGTATGGTCAATATTCTTGCAACCATGAGGACTGCTCTTATGTAGTCCATTCAAAATGTGCAACCCATGAAAGAATCTGGGATGGGAGAGAACTCGAATGGGAACCGGAAGATCCTATCAAACTGAAGATATGGCACCATTCGTAAAGGTAGGGCGAGGATTTGATTGAGCATTTTTGTCATGCTCACCATGTTCTAAGGCTCGAGAAATCTGTGGAGACTCAGAAAAGCAATGCGATGCGTGTATCCGTCCTGTCGGTTCTCATGATCATTTCTACAGCTGTATCGAATGTGAGTTCTTACTCCACGAGGTATGTGCTAATCTTCCGCGGAAACTTGATCATGCGTTGCATAAGCACCCTCTTTTCCTAGACCCGGAGTCTACGTGAGAGTACGCAGAGGAGTTTATTTGTTTTGCTTGTTCTCGATATTCGAGTGGTTGGAAGTACAAATGCAAAGAAAAGGATGCACGAGTGGCTGTCAGCTAGATATTAACTGCATTTTAGTTCCCGAGTGGTTCACCCATAAAAGTCATCAACAACATCTCTTATTCATCTCCCATCTTACAACGCTTAGATGAAATTCTCTGCCAAGGTTGCAAGGGGAGTATTCGCGGGGATCATCTACATTGTACTCTATGCGAATTCGCTATATGCTACAAATGTGCCACAATTCCAGATGAGATATACCACAAATATGATGAGCATCCTCTCTCCCTTTGTTATGGGAAAAGTGGTGTGGATGAGGATGAGGTGTGGTGGTGCGAAGTTTGTGAGAAAAGATTAGATCCAAGGAATGGTTCTACACAACAAATAGCAGCGATCAACGTTGCACCACAATCCACCATGAATGTTTATTCGGAGATTCTGCTTTATTTAAGGCTGGTCATATATTTGGTGACATTGTGGAAGTTGTTGGTAACGATAGTTGCTCTCGTCCCATTTGTGGTAAGTGTCATCGCCGTTGCCGACATTCTGTATACTTCAAATCTGTATACACCAAAGTGCATAGTTGGAACAGTAGGGGCAGCAACATATGTTAAGAAGTTACGCTTCTTTGTTCTGTTCTTTGTCTCTCAAACTCCTCTTTGCGGAGCTCAGCTCTTCACAAACGCTTCTTCTATTAATGTTAAGAGGTAGCATCGGAGTTTCTCCGGAAAAATGATAGAGACGGTGCGACCAAATCTTTTGCTTTTTTTTTGTTTTTATCTTCTTTGGCTTATGACCAGATGGATCGATCGATTTGATTAGAAAGAAGACGTGTGCTGTCATGCAGGTGCTATATATTGTTTGAAACTCTGGGAGTTACACGAGCGCGAAGCTGAACATTGTCACCTGGCTGTACATGAAAGAGTGAGAGTTTCTTTTCTTTGTTTCATTCATAAGTCTTAAGCTTAAGCAGCCAATTGAATTTTATTAACAGCTTCTTCTTCTTCTTATTTTTATTAAACCAAACAGATGAATCTGTTTCAAAGTGTGAAAGAGAAAGTGATTGAAGCATCTGGCGATGAAGATCTCGCAAGCCAGAATGTCATTTTTTTTATAATTTGCTTTTGTTCGTTCCTTTTAATAGTAACTTATTTTGTAATCTGAATGCCAAAATAACTTCTCTCTATCTATATTATACTAGGGTTTTGAGTATTACAAAGTTTTATAGCTTTTGTTATTTTTATCTTTTTCTACAAAGTTTTTATCTATCTTATCTAAAATTATATTATCAAAATGGGTAAACAAAAAGAATGACCCGTGTAGGACGGTCAGGTGAACGGGTTTGACCCGATTAATTGATAGGGCTAAATATGAGGACCTTTGGCCGAAAGTATGTATACTACAATTGGGTAATTTGCTTAATATTGCTTAGATATTCAATGATTGTGGCTGTTTGAGAATATATGAATAATCAAGCTGGCGAAACCACATGTATTAGTTTCTTGCACATATGATTCCCATGTTTCCTTGCTCTATTTATAATCGTTTGTTAACTCTACATGTACCAAATTTTAGATACGATGATGGAAAGTTTCACTAATTTCTCATAAGTTATGATTTCTATTGAGAAGAAGTAATATAGTAACCAAATTTAAGGACTGGAAACTTGAATATATATATATATATATATATATATATATATATAAAATATATTTACTTTTGTACAATGGTTTTTATAAGGTGCTTATACATAGAATTCCTAACCAAGTGTAATACAGTAGAACCTCTATAAAGTAATACTCGATAAAGTAATACCTCGATAAATGAATAGAATTTTTGAGTTCCGAATTAAGTTTTTGGTCTAATTATCTCTCGATAAATTAATAATCTCGTTAAAGTAATAAAATATCAAGGTCCCAACGTTATTACTTTATAGAGGTTTTACTGTATAAAGACAAATTCTACATAATTTTTTTATCCTTGAGTAGAGAAACTCATGATAATAATGAAGATCGTTCATAATATAACTCCCACCTAAAACTCTGTCCAACTGGTTAGTATTGATGTAGCATTGAGTGTAAAATTGGATCGAATGACTTGGCTGACGTCTCTACGGATAAACTTTGGTTCTGTTCCAAATCCTATTTTGTGACTTCTCACACATAAACCTATGAAGATTGATGGAGAACCAATTAAGAGCCATATTCAGTCGATGAAATAATTAGATTAATTGTAATGCAATGGAATTGAGTTTGACTGCAATGGATACATCCCGCCGTATACACTATGAAACACTTGGCTGCTCCTCTTAGATCATGACTCGTAAGGACAACAACAAAGGGAAAACAGAATACTGGAGTCAAATATAGTTAAATCTGTAACTATACCTTTGTTTGATTTTTCCTGTGTGGTTCGCAGCTTCCACTCAAGCGTGATCATATATACTTTTAACATATGTAATGAGTAATGACACAACCAATCGATTACAATACAGCAATAGGAAATTGATATGGAAGACCGGAAATTCGAAAATTGGAACTACATAAGGAACGACTATAGAGTAGCACATGTGAAGTATATATGTAAAGGTCTTATTAGATATTAGATAATACCTAGTTTCCATCATATGTTATGTATATATATTGTACATTGCTCATCTAATAATACTCATTCAGTCTCCAAACCTATATGGTATCAGAGCTAACGAAACCTAAAAACATTAGCCGCCACCCAAATTTTTCAAAACTTTTTCTTCTTCCTCTTGTGATTCGGCTCACCTCTCCTTAGTCTTGATATCATGTCAACCTCTCCTGCCGCATCCAACGAAACCGTCGTGGTTTCCACAAACCAAAACATCCTCAACGTCAACATGACGAACGTGACGAAGCTCACCGCCTCCAATTTTCTTATGTGGAGCCTCCAGGTGCACGCCTTGCTAGATGGCTATGATTTAGCCGGATTTCTCGACGGATCTACCGTCATACCGACTTCCACGATCACCACCAACGGTGTCACCACTGCCAATCCCGAATACACGCTATGGAAGCGTCAAGACAAGCTAATTTACAGTGCTCTCTTTGGCGCCATCACGGTGTCCATCCAACCAATACTATCCACCACCACAACCTCTGCTCAGATCTGGTCCACACTCTCGGCTACCTATGCTAAGCCTAGTCGTTGACACATCAAACAATTGCGACAACAAATCAAGTAGTGGACAAAGGGCAACCTGACCATCGATACATACCTTCAAGGCTTCACCACACGCTTTGACCAGTTGGCACTCCTCGGAAAAGCGATCGACATTGAAGATCAAATCGAGTATGTGCTCGAAGGATTACCCGAAGAGTACCATCAGGTGGTGGATCAGATCGAAGGTCGTGAGACTATTCCTTCTCTCACCGAAGTTCACGAGAAGCTCCTCAACTTTGAAGTGAAACTTCAGTCCAAAGCCATCACTCCGACCAATCTCCCGATCACTGCCCATGCCGCGACAGCTCGAGGCTCCTCCAACAACAACAACAATCAACGCAACAACTACCACGGTCAGGCACGTAACAACTCCCGTGGAAATCAAACCTGGCAGCAGCAAGGTTTGTCTCGCAATGATCCAAATGCTCCTCGCGGATACCAAGGTCGTTGTCAAATCTGCGGCGTTCAAGGCCATAGCGCGAAACGGTGCCCTCAATTACCGTTTTCAAGTCCTGCGTACAACAACAACACTCGCCACAACAATTCTCCGGTCTCGTGGCAGCCGCGTGCCAACATGGCCGTCACTCAAGCTTACAACCCAAACAATTGGGTTCTCGACACGGGAGCAACCCATCATCTGACTTCGGACTTGGACAACCTCTCACTCCATCAGCCGTACACTGGTGCCGACGAAGTAACCCTCGCAGACGGCTCCAGCATCGCGATCTCGCATACTGGTTCTACTATTCTTCCCACTCCCTCTCGTCCTTTAGCTTTAAACGATATCCTATGTGTTCCCAATGTTCATAAGAAACTGGTTTCTGTATATCGCATGTGTAACACTAACAATGTGTCTGTTGAATTCTTTCATGCTCATTTCCAGGTGAAGGATCTCAGCACGGGGGTCCGATTACTCCCAAGGCAGAACTAAGGACGAGTTGTACGAGTGGCCGGTTTCACCAACAAATGTCATTTCCCTCTTCGCATCTCCATCACCAAAAACATCTTTTTCCTTTTGGCATTCCCGTTTGGGACATCCATCGTTTCCCATTTTGCAATCTGTTGTTTCCCAGTTTTCTTTACCAATTCAAAACTCTATTCCAAAAGAATTATCGTGCTCCCATTGTCTCACTAATAAAAGCCACAAGCTTCCCTTTCACTCAAACACAATCACCTCAAAACATCCCCTTGACTATATATACACAGACGTTTGGACCTCTCCCCTTCTTTCTATCGATAACTTCAAGTATTATCTAGTACTTGTTGACCATTTTACTCGATATACCTGGTTCTATCCTCTGCGGCAAAAGTCTCACGTGAAGGAGACGTTCGTGGCCTTCAAAGCCTTAGTCGAAAACAGGTTTCAACACAAAATTAGGAACCTGTATTCGGATAACGGCGGCGAATTTATTGCTTTGCGTAGCTTCCTCTCTGCTCATGGCATCTCCCATCTCACCTCACCACCTCATACGCCGGAGCACAACGGAATCTCGGAAAGGAAGCATCGGCATATTGTGGAAACTGGATTAACTCTCCTCCACCAAGCCTCAATTCCCACCACCTATTGGACATATGCGTTTGCCACAGCAGTATATCTCATCAATCGATTGCCAACTCCAGTCATTGCTCATCAATCACCTTACTTCAAGCTTTTCCAACAACAACCAAACTATCTCAAGCTTCGGGTCTTTGGGTCGTTGTGTTTTCCTTGGCTGCGACCCTATACAAGCCACAAATTGGACAATCGCTCAATGCCGTGCACTTTCCTTGGTTACTCGCTCACACAGAGCGCCTATTTGTGACTTGATGCCACCTCCGGCCGCATCTACACTTCCCGACACGTCGAGTTCGTTGAATCCGTCTTCCCGTTTGCCACAAAGACCTCACCGCCGAATCATGAACCAGAACCGATATCTCTGTCTGGTCACTCTCCGCCCACACTCATACCCGTCCCGCCGCCATCACTCGTACAACCGTCGTCTGCAGCGCCCCCGAGCTCGGATCCTTCTCCTACGGCGTCGTTGACTCCGTCGACTTCTGTCTCTGTCGCATCTGCACAGAATTTGGAAATGGGCTCAACAAATAATTCATCAGGCCCATCTGTTCCTAGTCCTACACAGGCCCATACAGAAACAACATCAAGCCCAAACCCCTCACCTAATCCTCAACCCAATTCCTCTCAATCGACCAACTCCGCTTCCTCGTCGCCTCCGACACCGACACCACAACCAACCCCCACTCCGCCGCAAACTCCGACACCACCACCACCACCAGAAAACCGTCACAATATGACCACTAGAGCCAAAAATAACATCACTAAACCAACCCAACGCCTCACTCTCCTTACTAAAGCCAAAACACCCAAACCTCTCATACCCTCAACCATAAACCAGGCTATGCGAGATCCAAACTGGACAAATGCGATGGGAGATGAGTACAATGCTCAACTTCGGAATCGAACTTTTGATTTGGTCCCTCCAGCACCAAATCAAAACATCGTTCCCACCATGTGGATTTATACACTTAAATACTTACCCAATGGTTTTCTTGACAGATATAAGGCGCGATGGGTTGCAAGAGGCTTCAATCAACAATATGGCCTCGACTATGCGGAAACCTTCAGCCCAGTCGTCAAGTCTCTAACTATTCGTTTGGTCTTGCAGCTGGCTGTCAACAACAACTGGCAAGTGAAGCAGCTCGATGTCAATAATGCGTTCCTTCACGGCACACTTACAGAGGAGGTATATGTCTCGCAGCCTCCTGGTTTTGTCGACCGAGATAAACCCGATCATGTCTGTCGGCTTAATAAAGCTCTTTACGGACTTAAGCAAGCACCACGTGCTTGGTATCAGGAACTGAAATCCTACCTCTGTCGTATGGGATGCATAAACTCTGTTGCTGACACTTCCGTGTTTGCTTACATCAGTGGAGATCAGGTTGTTTATGCACTTGTCTATGTAGATGACATTATTGTCACAGGAAGCAGTCTGTCCTTGGTCTCTGCATTCATCAATGCCCTTGGCGCTCAGTTCTCACTCAACGATCCAGTGGATCTTACATACTTCCTTGGCATTGAGGTCACTCGCACGACCACAGGTATGCACTTGATGCAACGAAAGTACATTATTGATTTACTCACAAAGGTCAATATGTTGGATGCCAAACCAGTCGCCACACCAATGACTCCTCATCCGAAGCTGTCTCTTCAAAGTGGCCATCCCATTGACAATCCCACCGAGTTCCGTACAGTTGTTGGTAGTCTCCAATACTTGGCATTCACTAGACCGGATATTGCTTACAGTGTCAATCGTCTCTCACAGTTTATGCATCGACCAACTGATCTCCATTGGCAAGCGGCGAAACGCATCCTTCGGTATCTCGCGGGAACTCTCTCTCATGGTATCCTCCTCAAACCAAACACTCCTCTGCATCTCCATGCGTACTCAGACGCTGACTGGGCCGGTGATACAGACGATTTTGTTTCAACCAATGCTTATATTCTGTATCTTGGCTCCACGCCAATTTGTTGGTCTTCCAAGAAGCAGAAGGGTGTGGCGAGGTCCTCCACGGAAGCAGAGTACCGTTCCGTCGCTAACACTGCTGCTGAGATACGATGGGTGTGCTCACTCTTGACGGAGTTGGGTGTTCAGTTGCCATCAACACCGGTTATCTACTGTGACAACGTCGGAGCCACGTACTTGAGCGCAAACCCGGTTTTCCACTCTCGCATGAAGCATTTGGCCTTAGACTTCCATTTTGTCCGAGAGAACGTTCAATCAGGTGCCCTGCGGGTTGCGTTTGTCTCCACTAAAGATCAACTGGCTGATGCACTAACTAAACCTCTTCCTCGACCACGGTTTCTCGACCTTATGTCCAAGATTGGTGTGAGAGAACTCCCTCCATCTTGAGGGGGCGTGTGAAGTATATATGTAAAGGTCTTATTAGTCATTAGATAATACCTAGTATCCATCATATGTTATGTATATATATTGTACATTGCTCATCTAATAATACCCATTCAGTCTCCAAACCTATAGCACAATCTCTAACTAAAGATTATTAAAAATGCAACCTTACTTTTCTTTTCTATAAACTGCATAATAATCCATAATAAATAGCATATGGAAAGAGCGTGGACCTCATCTTTCTTTTTCCGCTTTGTAAAAAGCATCTCAGTTTTACTTTAAAATCATCAAAACAAGTGAGGTATCTATTTAAGAATATATATGTACATATCATCTCTTCCAGCTCTAAAAAGAAAAATTACAGACATATATGTTAAAGATTAGGGTTTTCGGCTAATTCCCCCGTGAACTTACTAATCCCCGAAAATCCGCACACAAACTATTTAATCAAGCCAAAACCCACATGAACTCCTTCAAATATTGAGATTCCCACACGAACTTGCACAAGTTGGCCAATTCCTCCAAAATCGCATTTGGGCGTGTTTTAGCTTGCTGAGTCAGCTACAGCGTGGCAAAATCAGACGACGTCATTCGCGTTTTTGGTGTCGGGAACAGACGATCAGTCTGAGATTAAAACAACAAAAATAACATCTCGATATCCCATTCATCTCTCAACAACCTGCAAATTAGAAAGACACAAAATCAGAAACGTGAAACCCAACATCTTAAAACCTGAGATGGCAGAGCACTAATAATCCGATAACCACCACCAACATACATATCACGGCCTTCAGCTTTTTGAAAATTGCCACTATAGTGACAACCAAAAGTTATCGCACGCTCTGCTTCATCACTGCATACAATTACAAGCAATTTAGATTCTTTTAGGCATTCTGTCGAACACTTGGCAAACATATTATATTCTCACTCTTTATTAATAAAATCAAGCAAATATGCCAATACTAACTAAAATTTGACTAATTTGGACGAGAATTAACTATTAAACTAACATATTTCACAGCCAAACCCAACTCCAATGTACGAATTTCATAAAAATCAAACTGAACTTACCCCATTCTTCGATTTGAATAAGGGAAACACAATACTTGGTCCCGAATTCTGCTTCTACTTCCCCAACAATCGAATTAAAATCCTCTTGAATTGCTGGAAGTTTGCTGTTGATTCACTCCTAATCTCTCTTTCAAATCGGGATAAACCCTAACTCAAATTCCCCAAATCGATTTTGGCATTACAAGAGAAAATTTGAAGTTTCAAAACGACGTCGTTTTGTTTAGTACGTCAAAACGACGTCGTTTTGATTGTTCCCACACCAAAAACACGAACAACGTCGTCTGGTTTTGCCACGCTGTAGCTGACTCAGCAAGCTAACACACGCCCAAATGCGATTTTGGAGGAATTGGCCAACTTGTGCAAGTTCGTGTGGGAATCTCAATATTTGAAGGAGTTCGTGTGGGTTTTGGCTTGATTAAATAGTTTGTGTGCGGATTTCCGGGGATTAGTAAGTTCAGGGGGGAATTAGCCGAAAACCCTTAAAGATTAATTTAAAAACAGCAAGCTAAGGATTAACAACATAGGGATACAAACAAATTTGACAAGACTTTCCATCCTCAGTTGTGGTACATATATTTTTGAAGAAGAGATGTGCGAATAGCTTTACAGAAAAATCTCCTCGCCAATGTATGTTGATTATTTGAATACTCTGATGCCTACGGTTGAGCTGAAGAACAGTCTTGATTTTCATCCTCTTAGTTTTTCGTAGAATCGCAGCACGAATTCTGTAAAACATGTGCATCAAATCACTAAATATGAGAAAATAAGCATGGCTTGAAAATCCACCTTATGTTATAACCTATTTCGATTATTGATAGACCATTAGCTTTCAATCCAAACCAAAATCAGATAGATATATCATACAAATTAGGCAGTTAGAACAAACAACTTGCAAGGGGTTAAAGGTTTGAAAAATATAAGGGCAAGGAAAAATAAAGGAAAGGTGCATATGTTCTGAACACAGTGAAAAACTTAAAAACTTAAAATAGATAAGAAGAGAAAGAAGCATATACCCTTTCTCTTTCATTGTCCATACAAATTTTTTAGGAGCCACAATTTCACCAGTTTTGATATCTTTAGCCATGTAAACCTGACTGCAAGAGCGAACAACAACAATAAACATCCTTAAGAATAATCATATACTTAGATTTAGCTTCACCGTGTACTTCACAATAAGAAGAAAAAGGAGACACATGTGCATTGTAAACGCAGAAACCTATGTCCAACAATCGCTTCTAACCCCCAATTTATCAATTCACAAGAAAAGCAAAGTAAGACGCCACCAGCTCCTGTATTCGCATTATTATTGTCTAAAAGTAATTGAATTGTCAAAGTAAAGAGGCATATATTCTATGGATCAAGTACCAGATTCTCGGCGGAGGTAATGCCTCTGAAATCAAAGAAGCTTAATGGAAGCAAAATTTTCAATCGAGATTTACATGCTTAAAAAAGGCTTGGTTTGATGAACACATACCTTAACTCCTTAAACTGTAAAGAACAACAATCTTCCAGAGCAACACAGACGCAAAAAAATTCATAGCTTTTTTTAAATTAGTCTCTTTTTGAGATATGACTCTGCCTTTATTCAATATTAGTCAAGGAAATATGAAATCAGTTTGGAAAATAGGGGTAGGGAGATAGATGCTTAACTGGAACTTGAAGACCAAATTTAGCAGATGCTATCTATGATTCCATGAGCTCCTTCACTCTTATCTGATACTAGATTAAGGCCCGCGTATACGCGGGTATATTTTAAGATTTTATAATAAAAGCATGGAAAATATTAAACAAAATTTGATCATTTTTAAACGTAAACAAAATAATATTGAAAACCCGATAAAAATATTTAAATAAAATAAAATAAAATAAGATTGGTAATACTTTTACATTTTTATTGTAAATAAAATAAAAAATTTAATTTGTTTTACTATTATTTTTATCCAATACAGAAAGACTTACACATGTCTAAATCTGATCAACTGATTAATTAATCAAACTTTTATTATTCCATTCAAGAGATTTTAATTGATGAAATATTTATTTCAATTTTTTTACCTAACAAAAATTGAAAATCAAACTATTTAAAATTAGAATATCAATTATAATTTTTTAATATTAGTTAATTGCTTGATAATTATTTTGTTAGTTTTCTATTTATATTTTTTCTTTCTCAATTTTTTTTTGCCTCGACCATTATAAATACTATATATTGGTATTTTTCCTTTTCGAAATGGATTTTTTTTCCTTTTCTTAATAGATGTAACAAAAGAATTTTAATTATTTGTTATCTGTTTTTTAATTTTTAGTTAGTCTTATACATATTAATTTTTTTATTATTTTTATTCCATGACACATGTTACGATCTTCATACTTCAGAATTTTTTTTTTCTAAAACACATGTCGCAATTTTGTCAGTTATAAAAATCCTATGTATCGCAAAACTTTCAAAAACATGATTTTTAAATTGGAGAAATAGAATCAAAGGGATTTGATGAATTTGATGATTGATTGAAATCTTGACTCTCTTTTATAGGGGTTCAAGTAACCTATTACATGCAGTTATAGGAAATTTAGTTTACATAACATATTCCATGTACAAATAGGATTTTATTTATTACATTATTTTGATTTTATTATTTGTTTGGATAATATTAATTTGATGAATGAAACCTTTCTCTATTAGGATATGACAAATATATTTTTATTTCTTTTAACTGTAATGGATTAATTTTTTTAAAAATTTCCTTTATCTAAATTTTTATTATTATTTTTTTTCTCTAAGACATGTGTCACGATCTTAACGGACGTAACATTAAAAGTGACACATGTCGCGATCTTATAAATTATAAAAATCCTATGTGTCGCAACCACGTCGTGCGCATCCAACTTTATATAATAAAAAATTGATGAATGGGAAACCTTTTTCTGTTTGGATATACAAATATTATTTTTTCCTTTTTGATATAATAGATTAAATTAAATTTCGTTTTTTTTAATTAACATTTTTCTGGAATTTTTTTTTTTAATTCTTTTTTTCCTAAGACACGTGTCACGATCTTAACGGACATAAACTTAAAAGTGACACATGTCGCGATCCTGAATTTTATAAAAATCCTACGTGTCGCAACCACGTCGTGCGCATCCAGCTTTATATAATAAGATTTGGATCTCCTTCGATCGATGGTTTTCTTATTATTATTCTCAATGAAAATTTTGCAATCATGGGCTCACACAGCCGCTAATACCGTAGACTCACCGGCAGGGTGTGATGGCGAATGTCTAAAGCATAACAATTTCAAAGGTCATTCATACTTGTTCACCAAGACTCATAATTGTCAGGTGTTTGATAATACAAAGAACTGCAGTCACATGAGACAGAGAAGATCTAAACCAGAAGATCTTACAATGTAATTGATTTCGTACATATCTATATCCTTCTAACAACATGACCACTAATTTCGAAGTAAAGTTTGGTGTCCAAACATTTTCATGGTTATGTTATATTATTTGTTTCGGTCAAGTAAGAAAAGGTTGGGTTTGAGTACGTGTAATCTATGGATTGAGCACTTAATCTACTATTAAAAAACGGGAACAAAAACAGGCGCCAAAACCAATCAGCGGAGACGAAATGAGTAATGTATATACAAGACTACAAAACTGAAACGAAAAGAATGTTTACCTCTTGACTCATCACTGTTCTGCTTCATTTTTGGAGTGTGCGCAGTTTCCTGTTGACGCCACATGAATCTTACAAAGCTTGCGTGGAAGTCATGTCCTATTTTATTTTCCTGTTTTCAGACCCAAAAGAGAAAAGAAAATTGAGTCAGTCATTTTAACGAACACGTGGCAGGCACCCTAATAGCGATGTGTGAATACATCTTGAAAAATTTTGATTCATCAAAAAACGTTTAAAACACAATTGAAAAGAGCAATAAAAAATGGCTTCTATTCACATACCAAGCAGCATATGAAGAAAGGAAAACAACGAAGATGAGTTAGAAATACAAACCTAAGAATGTGTTAATAACAGAGTTTGAAGATATTGGAAAATCAAATCTTACGTCATGCTTTTTATGGAACGAAAGAATCCGGAAATGATTTTCTCAACAGTCTGGGAAAGAAAAGATAGAGTAGTAATATATTGTTAGGGGCATGTAACGGGGAGCGAAATCGTCTGATGAAAAAGCAGAGCATTAACAGTTGTGACATAAAAAACAATGAATTCGGAGTTATTGTAAATCAAAAATGGGCTCATAAATGAACAATGAGTAAAACGTCTTGGGTAACCTGAAGGAACCGTAAGTCCGAAGGAGCAATCGACAATATGTCGCATGGGACGGAGACGAACGGAGAGTCGAAAGTTTTGATCGAGACAACGCCTAGTCGAGAAGGCCGGGCTTGGAGGGGATGCATTTGTCTCATTGGAGAGAGTCTTTAAGACGGCGGGGACTGGAGATCCAGTTTGTTTAGGGATGTGAATTGATCGCCGTAAGGGATCTATTGTCGGCGGAAGTTGGTGGATGGTTGATGCGCGTTGACTGTGTACAGGTGGTTTGTCGGGGAGAGGCTTCGTTGACCCGCACGACCCTGTTTCATTGGCTTTGAGATGGCGGAGAACCGAAATTCAGTTTCATTGGCGCCGCAAAGTGGAGATCTATTTAGGAGCGATTTTTTAGGCGATGCTTTCATGAATGGAGAAATCGGAGACGACAACGTTTGTGGTGAGTGGAGGAGGCAGTTGCGGTTTCGCGGCGGCGGAATCAGACGAAGTGACCCGGCCGGCAGGTGGCTGTTTTGGCGTTAGGTTATGGTGTGTTTTTTTGTAAAAAAATAAATGTGTAAGGACTGTGAACGAAATTGTTTTTTTTTAATAAAAACGCTGCCACATGGCAATTTGAAAAACAAAGTAAAAAGCTGACGTCGCGGAATTCTGGAGAGAGTTTATCCTCACTAGTTTTAGGTTCTAAAATCAGAGTGTCTTCAACGTGATTGTAAATAACTAACATTATCAGTCATTCAGTCATCACGATGTCAAAACTTAAGTTTTATATATGCCCTACTTTTATTAGCATAACTGGTGTGTTTCATAATATGATTATGCAACTTAGACCACGTATTCAATTTGCTTGTTTATATCGGGTTATATACTTATATGTCGGCTCATATCATTAGCCATTTTTATTTTTTGTTTAAAACAATCAGCTATATGTTGTCTTGTCATCGTCTATATTGTTGTTAATATCATCCTATTCCTAATGCTAAAAGGAACTAAGGAAACTAGAGAATTGGTAATTATCTTCGTAGAAAATATAGAATTGTATATCCTAATCCTAATAAAATTAAGATGATTTGTTATATATATATAGAATGAGCCCAAAACCAACAAATACACACTTATTCCGATATTAAATTAAGTGAAAGCGATAAAATAGAAGCTATGGACGGTCTCCTCCTCTCTCATTCGCCGGAACACCAAAATCCAACAACCGATCCGGCTTTGGAAAACAGAGAGCTTAAGGCAAAGAAGAAAGAGATACTGAACAACGATGGAGCCTCTACCTCTAGTTCTTCATCTTCTACCTCTAACACCAATTCTACTCGAAGGGTTTCTCATAGACTTCGAAAGCCTACGGTGCGGTTAGGTATGGCTCGCCGAAGCGTTGTGGAACGACAAGCCGAAGCCTTAGCTCTAGGCATGTCAACTGCGACTTTTGCCAGTCTGGTACGATCAATTCCCTAACTTTTTCTCGCTCTCTATTGATCTCTTTGCATCACATGGCTCTTTTGTTTTATTGTTTACAGTTACGGGTTGCTTCACTTTCGTTTTATTGTAGTGGCCCGCGCTTGATATTTAAGGTTTCTGTGCTAAAACGTTTGCTTCTTTAGAAAGCAATCATTAAAGCCTTGTAGTTAGGTTTTATTTAATTCTAAACAGGAATTAGGGGTTCAAATCTGAATGGGAGACAAAAGGGTTGAATCTGAGTAGTTTCTTATTTAAGAATCTACAACAAATTAGCAATACTTGAGTCTACTCTGGCACAGTTATACTGTCATTGACCTTGCATTGCTATGTAATTTAAAGAGCCTAGTTTTTTGGTTTTCTTGTTCTTTAGGTTTTTGAGAAAAAGAGTGTCCCTGGCCAGAAGACAAATCGTGCTGATCTTGCATTGGTAAGTACTAAGAATTTTTAAATGATTTAATTCTTGATTTCTTTTCCATCTCTGTTTTGTTTTTTGGTAGTGACAACAAAAATTTCTCTGATTATGCTCTGCAGATTTATGCTTCCGCTGTCAAAGAATGTTTAGCCAATGTAAGCCAAAAGTCGCTCGAGATTTCTTTTCTTGCATTCTTCGGGTTTACAGATTTTCATTAGTTATAATTATGTGATTACAGGTTTATGGTCATAAGCTCGGTTCCTTTGCAGAGAGATCATTTAACAGTACTCTAGGGATACTTAAAGTGATTAATGATCCTGCATTTCCTCATCAGTTAGACACTCTCGAGAAATCCAAGCTAGAAGTGGATGTTTCCAGAGCTGGAACTAGAGCCGAGCGACTCAAAACCGAATTAGAAGATAAATTAAAAGCCATGTTAGGCAGAATATACTTTGATTGGCTCGTCTTAAGTGTCATCAACACTCTTGTTTGGACGTCGTACGGTGCTTACGTCTTCTCTACTGTCTTCTCACAAGAGAGTGTCATGGAAAGATTTATCAACTTGATTTTCCGGCCTCAGGTTTGGTTGCAGATGAATTTCCCTGTCTTAATGATCCTCGTCGTCACGTATTTGATAATCCGTCGTTCATCAGCTACAAAGCAGAGAATGTCGTCAATTTTTTACCTACTTTTCCTCCCTATGGTTTGCGGTTTGTCGGGTAAGCTCTTTGTCGACAAAGTAGGCGGTAACGGCGAACTCTGGCTCTCTCTTTGGGGAAGGCTTTGCCTTTTTCAATACGCTGCAGTTAGGTTCATCACATGGGCTGTCTTTGGTCTATTGACTCAAGGGACCAAACCAAAGACTATGGTTATGTTACTGCGTTGGGCACATCGTAGTATCTTCATTGGATTGGTTCTGGCGCTTCCTCTGATCAACGGTCTCTTGCCATTTGCCACGTATAGTGAATGGAGACATCTTTTCTCTATTGGTATGGATGCAATTCGTGGTGGTTTGGGGTTATGATGTTTCAGGCTGATCCTCTTTCTAATTTTGTTTGTTTTTGCTCTTTATAGTCCCCTTTAAGGCTTTAAACATATGCTTTATGTTTTTTTTTTCCTTTCTTAATTAAATGAATCCCTCTTCATATGAAAGTTTCAGATGTTGCCGATCTTGCATTGTCGAAACTCGACCCCATCCCGAAATCACAAAACTGAGTATGATTGTTTTTGTTTCTTTGTTGGCCAACATATTATATTAATTCAGAGGGAGACACCTAAGTTTGGAACTAAATATACTAAATCTTTTGTTACGTGTGTGATACTCACTATTGGTCTTTTTATACGTGTACACCCCCACTCCAATCGTTGAGCTCTTCGTTGGTTTCACCGTCCCCCCATACATACTTCTTCCCTTGTTTCAAACATTGAGAGCTTGACTTAAACATATGTCCCATTTTTGTCTCCTCTTATGTCATACTTGTTCCTCTCCCACCGTTCTTTACACGATTGATATAATTTGTTTGTAATTTCTAGAATGCAAAAGAGGATTAATATAAATCTAAGGTTGGAACTAATTATCCATACATATGTAACTCGAGAACTACAAAGCCAAGACATAAGGAAACACAAAAGAAGAAAAGTCAGGAACATTTAGTAGAGGACTTCACTAAAAGATGTGCACCGCATGTATACTTCAGTAGCTTGATCCTTCAAGATCTCTGTATAACGATCAAGTTTCTCCTACCAGTCCAACATGAAAGCTTCATCTTGTTATGTTCTAAGAACAAAAGGAAATGATAACCAAACGGTTGTTGACAAAACAAAAGGTATAAAGGCTTAGACCTAATGTAATTGGATTAGAAAATAGCCTAGATATTTGTTTCACTGATTCATGCATTTATTTGTCTCTAATTCCTTATCCTCCAGTCTACCACTTGAGTTATCATGCAGGGGACATAAAAAGTCACTCCAACACAGCAAGGAGAGAAACTATATAATATTTGACGTGTGTGTATAAGCTACATCATCTTAACTCACAATTCAAGAAAATAAAAATGTTAGATGGCTTGCAATCTTGGAAAATAAAAATGAGTTGAGTTATCACACCTGCTAAAGAACCCAAGTTGAATACACTACCGACATCTTTCGCTAGATCATTTTCTACCATTTTTTTTTTAATCCTTTTTGGTAAAAATCTAAATTTTAACTGTATAAACTAAATACTGTATGAAATTAACAATAGAAAATTTACTACTGAATATGATAACCAAAGATATCAGAGATTACTGTAATATTTCTTTATTCGTTTCTTAATAATGTGGTGTCCGAAACTGTTTAATTGTATCAATTTCTAGTCAAATAAATCAAACACTTCATTGTCACTAATATCATGTCTCTTATCTATTTGGTTAATGAATAACTGTAAACCAGATGTTTCTTTGGGTTTTGAAATGGTCTCTGATCCAGTTCTTAACTGTTGTTTTGCAACTGATTACTAATAGAAACTGATTGCTTTCATTGCCCTTGCCCACGACCACGATCACGAAAAGAAATGTGTCAATGCAATTAAAGGAGACGCAGAGAGCTCCAACCAAGAAGGAGAAGAGGCAACCGAACAAGTAAGTTTGGAGCAAGAAGAAAACAGTTTGAGACATAACCTAGATCAAAGTCTCAGGAAGAGGTGAAAGTGATAGCAAAGAAAAGAGAACAAGGCAAGTAATGGAGTAAAAAAAAAAAGTTATCCCGGAAGAACAGAACAAGCTAATCAAGGGAACAAACACACAGCGAAATAACGAATACGTCATTTGCTTGTGTTATCTTTTCTGAGTCCTGAGTTAACTTGTTTTCTACATGAAGAAGATGCAGAGTTTCTCGGCGTTCTGGTTTCTTTTTAACGGTTTAAGAACATAACAAGGATGAAATTAACCGTTAGAAAACAGCGATGGTGTGATTTAACATATAACAGCTCACAGGTTCTAATAAGAAATGATCCATTCATGTTTTAACGGAGACGAAAATTTTCATAAACCATAAAGTGTTAACAAAACCAAAGCATCCCAACAATTAAGTCTAAGAAGAACACACAAAAGTTTCATAAAGCAAGAGATAGATAGAATGGCAAAAAACCATGACAATCGACCAAATCACGAATCACTGATCTCCAGGAAGAGACTTGATGATGTCCGAGTCACCGGGATCAACGATGCTGAGGCACGAAACTCTGAAGTATTTACCACAGGCCGTTCCCAAATCGACATTGTTGCCATTGTAGTGATGCACTCCAACTTTGGCAAGCATTGCATAGTACTCGATCTCCGATCTCCTCAACGGTGGGCAGTTGCTAGAGATGAGAATCAACTTACCTAACATAACAAACGAATTCCAACAATCATTCAACCGAATTCTAAAGAAATGCTCAACGAATTCCAACAATCAAATCGGTGAAGGAACATTTTTGTTACCTTTGGAGCTGCGAAGGGATTTGAGCACAGATTTGTAGCCAAGAGTGTACTTGCCACTCTTCATCACCAGAGCTAATCTGCTGTTGATTCCCTCATGGGACTTCTTTGACTTCTTCGCCTCAACCATTTTTCGCCGCCGGGAGAGAGCTGAGCAGATCGCCGGATTATCAGGAAGAGGGGGCCTTCGGGTGTTAAACAGCAGAAATCGTGCAGCGGCGCAAAATGTGAGCTTAAAAGGAGACGAAGAGAACCCTTAGGGTTTTTTTCTTTGTCAAGGTTTGGGCCCAAGGCTCTCAAATGTTTTTCAACACAAGGCCCAATATAAACCTGGCCCAAATCCTAATTTTTCCTTGAAATTTTGGCGGGATTTTTGATGGCACCGAACAAAGTTTGGCGAAATTGCAAAAATGAGAAAATTAAATTCGCAGAGAAATGAAATCGAGAAGTCTGTAAAACCCTTTTCGGTAGAGAGAATCAACAATCGAGGAACGGAAACAATAATCGGCGATGGGTCGAATAGGAGTAGCTGAGGCGAAGAAGGCGTACCGGAAAGCGTTGGAAGAGGGTGACCGGAGGGAAGAGGCGAGGTGGGCCAATAACATCGGCAACCTCCTTAAGAATGACGGAGAGTACGTCAAGGCTCTCAAGTGGTTTCGGATCGATTACGATATCTCCGTCAAGCACTTACCTGGGAAGGATCTGTTACCTACTTGTCAATCTCTCGGCGAGATCTATCTCCGCCTCGAGGAGTTCGAAGAAGCTTTGATCTATCAGGTAAGCCTTATAACAAAAAAAAAAAAAACCTGATTTTTTTATAATTGGGTATCATCAGCTTCCTGATTTTCCATGTTAAGCTTTGATGTTGACTCATTGATTTCTCTGAATGATTTGTGATTTAGCAATGTCGTGTACAATTGGGATTGTGGAATGAAATTCTCTGTAATTAATTTGGTCTCCTGTTAATTGAGATGATTGCTCGTTTCTGGTTGTTGCAGAAGAAGCATTTACAGCTTGCTGAAGAAGCTAATGACACTGTGGAGAAGCAAAGAGCGTGTACTCAGCTCGGTCGTACCTACCATGAACTATTCTTAAAGTCTGATGATGATTGTGATGCCATCCAGAGTGCTAAAAAGTACTTTAAGAAAGCCATGGTACTTGCGCAGGATCTCAAGGAGAAACCACCTCCGGGCGACTCTAGAAGCTTTCTCGAGGAGTATATCAACGCACATAACAACATTGGTATGCTTGACCTTGAGCTTGATAATCCTGAGTCAGCCTGCAATATTCTCAAGAGAGGGCTGCAGATTTGCGATGAAGAGGAGGTGAAAGAATATGATGCTGTGCGTAGTAGGCTTCATCACAACCTTGGAAATGTTTACCTGCAGCTGAGAAGTTGGGATGAGGCAAGGGAGCACATTGAGATGGATATAAGAATCTGTAATCAGATCAATCATACCGAAGGAGAAGCCAAGGGGTATGTTAATCTCGCTGAGTTGCACAACAAGACCCAAAAGTACAAAGAGGCACTTTCGTGTTATCGTAAAGCTTCTACTCTGGCGAAGTCTATGCATGACGAGACTGCATTGGTTGAACAGATAGAGCAAAATATCAAGATTGTGAATACATCCGTTAAAGTTATGGAAGAAATGAGGGAGGAAGAGCTTAGGCTTAAGAAGTTTTCTGCAGAAATGGCTGATGCCAAAGGCCCTTTGGAGAAAGGAAAATCTATGCTCGAAGTACATGCTTGTCTTGAACGACTTATTGAAAAATCCAGCATGGTATTTGCATGGCCGAAGGTGAGTTTTATTTCTTGATCAATCGTCGCTTTTAAATCGCAACACTTCATACCATGTGCTTGAAAAAGTTTCCAAAAGTTAGAGTTGTTCATCTTGGGGTTTTTAATCATAAATAAGCACTGTTAGATTTTCGGATTTCATCAGGGTACTATGGAGTTGGACAGTTATGTTATTTTCTTAGACAGTTTTGTGAAGTTTTGCTGATGACACTGTCTTTTCAGATCAGTCAATAAGACTATTATCCAAGTCTCTCGTGACAGTTCCAATGACTAGTAAAATAGTTTGTAGTTTGATAGGAAACTACCATTTAATTTTTTTCATGCAACTAAAAGGGTTTCTATTTCTTCTTTTCCTAGCATCTTGAATTTTCAAAAAGGAAGAAGAAAATATCAGAGGGACTCGACGACAATGAAAAGCTGAGTGATGCCTTCTTGGTTGTTGGTGAGTCTTACCAAAAGCTCAGAAATTTCAAAAGGTCCCTGAAGTGGCTTATAAGAAGTTATGAGGGATGCAAAAAAATCAGTAATCTGGAGGTGAGATTTGTTTGCTTGCACGCCTATTTATTACAACTTATATTTCATTGCTTTCATCGGAATTTAATTCAAAGACCAGATATAGTTGATGAGGCCTCTAGTCACATGTTCTATGTAAAAAGCCATTGATTTACCGTTTTTCGATTTGTCAATGTTATAGCTTTTCTTCTTTATTGTTTATAATTTTCAGTTAAAGTGGTCTCTTGTAGGGTCAAGCACTAGCGAAAATTGATATAGGTGGATGTTTGGACTCTATGGGCAAATATAAAGACGCACTCGAAGAATTTGAAGCGGCGCACAGGTAGATCCAGTTAATAGTAATCTATGTACGAGAGTTCTTTACCAAATTGTGCATTTTAGCTGCCGAGTGTTTCGCTTATGTGATTCAATCCATGTAAATGGATCTGCTTGTTTGTCTTCCTCGAGAATTTTAGCAATTCCATTGCATTATATGACTGCACTGAAGATCTTATTCATTGTTAGAAATTTTAAGGACTGTTCAAAGCAGAGCAAATATGAATGTGATATAATTAGTTGCTTGCTGGTTGTTCCTATCCGACTAAATTGAAGAATTAATGTTCCATGGCCTATGAATAAGTAACGCATGTATATTAGATCAGTACTTTTCGTGATCACTGTGGATAATTATAGTAGAATTCGTTTTTCAATCAATTAAATTATTTTTCTGCGGCTCTCCTCTGCTATATACAAACACATCGCATATACATGGACGAGAATGCAGCTACATGTATCTCATGCTAATGAATTAACTGATGGTCCTTTTTTGATATATTCTCATGTGATCCTGCAGAATTGCTTTGGAAGCTAAGCTTCCTTCAATTCAGATTTCTGCATTGGAAAATATGCATTATAGCCATATGATGAGATTTGGGAATACTAAACAAGCCAGGTAATCTTTGCTATGTAGTTGCTGGACTGAAAATAGATTAAAACTAAATCTGGTGCAAAGTTTGCTGCAGAGCTGCAGTTTCAAATCTTTCGTTTTTCTCATATATATATATATATATATTATACTGTTTAGGGAGTTAAAGGAAAAAATACAAAATTTGAAGGAGTCAGAAGATGGTAGAGTTGATGAATGCGTTGAAACCGACTCAGAAGGGCATGGGAATATATCAAATAATAGGCAGAATGCATGTAGCTCACCAGAACCCCAAACATCAAATTCACTTGGATCAGAAACGTTAGCAGATCTTGATGAAGAAAATGATGATATGCCTCTAAGCTCATTTCTCCAGCCTGGAAAACGTCTATGCAAAAGAAAACAAGCTTCAGGAAAACAAGATGTTCACACTGATCAGAGCAAGAAAATTTTCTCTCCAGTAACAGACTCTGGTCGCAAGCGTATTCGTGTCATCCTCTCTGACGATGAAAGTGAAACCGAGTATGAGTTGGGATGCCCTAAAGACAATTTTCACACAGTTCCAAGGCAGAAGGAGGAGGTTTTAGACGAAAGTATGTATTTTGATGTGGCTGTTAATTGCGTGGATAACCCTGCCATTCGAGATCACGAAGAACAAGGTTCTTGTTCGAATAAAGCTGTTGAAACAGCTGGTTGTAGTAAAAGAGGATCACAATGTGATGCTGGCGACTCCAATGGCACGCATTGCAAAACTGGAGCTGCTCTCATGACCTTCCACGCTTACTCCAAAACTAAGGATGTGAGCAACAGTAATCTGGATTTTGAATTTTCATTGATTATTCTTGGTTGGATTAGATTTCATTTATTTTTCTACTTCCTCCATTGTTCACCATGATAACTATATGCTTTACTTGTTGCAGCAGAAAATTAAAATTTATATTGAAAGTGAACACATAGCTTTAGACTCATGTTCTGGAAGTGATGAGTCTGTGAAGGTGGAACTTACTTGCTTATACTATTTACAGCTTCCTGACGATGAGAAATCTAAAGGTATGTAAATTTTTTGCTTCCTCAGCAAACGTTTAGCTTGAATGCATGATCCCAGTTCGGATCCATCTCTATAATTCTTATATCATGCTTAATGTTGTTTGTTTTGCTATTTAATAGCATTGCCCTTGTTTTCTGGCACATCTTTAATTAAACTTTTGTTCTAAATTTTTGGGCTCTAAAAGCTGTTTGAATTTTTGTACATACATTTGGGTTTCACTAGGTCTGTTGCCGATCATTCATCATTTGGAATATGATGGTCGAGTTGTGAAACCGTTGGATTTATATGAGATTCTCACGGGATCATCTGAAAATGTTGTTATTGAAGCTTCCGTTAGTGGTAAGTATTTGCTTGGTACAAATTGAGTAACTCTTGATATATAAGTTAATGATTGCCATGCCGATCTTACTATATAAATTGAGTTTTTCAACACGAATTGTTCTTTCACTTTTTCATAAGTGTGGCTGAACCTCTGTATTGGTTTTTAAGAGTATGATCACTGATTCTCCCTTTTATGGCTGTAATCAATTTATTGCAGGCTGGGTTCACAAGCGCCTGATGAAACTATACATGGACTATTGCCAAAAGCTGTCAGAGAAACCCAGTGTAAAATTGCTTAAGAAATTATATAGTTCAGAGGTGAGAACATTACTCCAAGTTTTACAGTTAACGGATGAAATACTTTCTTCTCTTTGTTTGCTTTGCAACCTACTTAAAAGAAAACTACTTACAGAATATTACTCCAGTTGGTGTATAATCTGAATCATTATTCCATTGTATGTTTATCAGGTAGAGGATGATATCAATGTGTCAGAATGTGAATTGCAAGATATATCAGCTGCTCCGTTACTGTCTGCCCTCCACGTCCACAATACAGTTGCTATGTTAAATCTCTCCCACAATATGCTAGGTGAAAGTTGCCTCTGACGTCTGACTTAGTTTAATGAACTGACTTAAGCGAGTTAGTTGGTTTGATCATAAGGGAACTACTATGGAAATTCCAGAGTGCTTATTCTCCATCTTCTTTTTGGTTGTTAGGAAACGGAACAATGGAGAAACTTAAACAACTGTTTGCCTCATCAAGCCAGATGTATGGTGCTTTAACTTTGGATTTGCACTGCAATCGTTTTGGTCCGACGACTTTGTTTCAGGTAACACTATTGGGCCCAAAGCTAGAAGTTTCACATTTTTTTTCCGTATTGTTTAATATACTCCTATTTAACAGATCTGTGAATGCCCTGTCCTGTTCACTCGGCTGGAAGTCCTCAACGTGTCCAGGAACCGACTTACAGATGCTTGTGGGTCATACCTCTCAACCATCTTGAAAAATTGCCGTGGTATTATTTCTTCTTCTGTTTTAAATTTTGACTAACATATATGTAGTACCTAATTGCCAAATGTTACCAAATGTTACACTAATAATCTTAACTCTTATCTTCCCTTCACACGCTTATGTTTCTGTGTCTCCTTTTGTTTCATAGCACTTTACAGCCTTAATGTGGAACAATGTTCACTCACATCAAGAACAATCCAAAAGGTTGCTGATGCTTTGGATTCGGAGTCAGGACTTTCACAACTCTATATAGGTAAAACTTTTGAATTTGTTATGTACATTTTTTTCTATCTCAATTTTCACTTTAATCGGTGTAATCGTACTTGTATGGCAGGTTATAATAACCCTGTGTCAGGGAGTGCTATCCAAAACCTCTTGGCTAAACTGGCTACTCTAAGCAGGTTAAAAAGATAAACATAAAGCTGTTTGTTTTTACTTTTCTACTTAGGTAAATCGATCTAACACTATCACATGTTAAACCACTACAGCTTTACAGAGCTGAGCGTGAATGGCATAAAGCTGAGCAGCCAAGTTGTTGATAGCCTTTCCGCACTTGTTAAGACTCCATCTTTGTCAAAACTTTTGGTTGGCGGCAGTGGAATAGGAACGGTAATAATGTGCTAAATCTCTAAAAATGAATTCATATATTGTGATAATTGCATCTGACGATGTTATACAAATGATTATAGGACGGAGCTATCAAAGTCACTGAATCTCTATGTTATCAAAAGGAAGAAACTGTGAAGCTAGACCTTTCATGTTGTGGACTAGCGTCTCCTTTCTTTCTTAAGCTCAGCCAAGATATTACCCTAAGTACCCTAACTTCTAGCATTCTTGAGCTCAATGTTGGAGGAAATCCAATCACTGAAGAGGTATCTGCTCTAGGGCCTTAACATTGTAAAGCAAATTATCTCTGAAATATCTTTATCTAAGTACATGTCTTATCAACTCATAACTGGCTTTCTAAAACAATATACAAACAGGGAATCAGTGCGCTCGGGAAGCTGCTTACGAATCCTTGTTCAAACATAAAAGTTCTGATTCTAAACAAGTGTCATCTGAAGCTCTCTGGAATTCTACGTATAATTCAAGCACTTTCAGGTCTGAACTATTATCTTCCATAAATCTCTTGCTGTAGCTACTATGAAACGAGATATCTTCTCCTTTTTAACCTACCAACTAAAACGTTTTGCAGATAATAAGACTCTCGAGGAGCTTAATCTTTCTGAGAATGCTAAAATGGAGGAGACTGTGTTTGGCCAACCAGTGAAAGTAAGCTCAGACATGGGACAGCAAGAACATGGTGCATGTGAATCGGTCACCGCAATGGACAGACCTCAGAGAGTTGACGAAGAACAAGAATTATGTGAAAGCAATATGGAGTGTGATGATCTCCAAGTTGCGGACAGCGAAGATGAGCAAATAGAGGAACAGACCGCAACGTCTAGTAGTCTTAGTTTACCAAGCAAGAACCATATCATCAACGAGCTTTCGACGGCTCTTGCAATGGCTAACCGATTGCAGATTCTGGACCTAAGCAACAATGGGTTCTCAGTTGAAGCTTTGGAAACATTATACGTGTCATGGTCATCATCATCAGGATCTCGAACTGGCATAGCCCAAAGGCATGTGAAAAATGAGATTGTCCATTTCTATGTCGAAGGACAGATATGTTGTGGAGTCGAATCATGCTGCAGAAAGGATTGAAGATCTTGCTTGTCTCAAACTGTATTTGCCAAAATAAATCTCTTCTTGTATACTATAAGCCTCTCTAAGTTCTTCTGGTGCAACAGCTTTGTTGATTTAAATTGTCACCTTATTCAAATTCTTGTGGTATTTAGATATATATATATTGAGTTTTTGGACGATGATTCAGGTTTGTACATCAGGTAAAATCTTTTTTTTTGTTGGTTACCGTTCACTTTGAATTCCAAAGACTTCTTAATATACATGTACTCTACAAAATCTCTATTTATTATCAGTACTCCAAAAATTAATGAAAAAAGTTTCTTACTTACTTTGTTATTGATTCTAGTACATCCAAGCATGGAACATACGAAGAGCACACCAGTGGGGTATAATATATCCCAGGTTCCCATCCGGATATAGGTCCGAGACAAGGAGCTTCTCCGAGATTCACTAATTCCAAGTATCCATCTTGTCCGATTATGTGAGCTATATGGTAGCGACAGGCCTTGGTATTTTGTAGAACCAAAACCACAGCAAATTTCTTTTCCTCGTCAATGAAAAAACTGCCAGCACTATGGTTAACAAAAAAGCCAGGGAGCAGTGTCAGAAACTTTGTCCACGACACAACATCCGGACCAATCTTATCCGTAACAAAAATCTCGACCGGCTCATTCTTCTCCCAGCCTCGATACAACACCGCAAGCTTCTCTTCTCTGACACAGGACAGAGACGCGAAAACTTCTCCACCGACTGCGTGAAACGGCAGAGGCAGAAGCGGTCCGAAGCTCTCTCTTGTGAAATCAAAACAGAGCATAAAACCTCCAACCCTTTTCTTCTCTATCATCTTCTGAGCAGGGAAATAAGCATTCCCCTTCAAAGTTACGCCGCGTTGATGACCCCATATGTCCCACTCGGGAGTCGCATCGAAAACCTTCCATGAATCCAAGCTAAAATCGTAGAGTTCCGACTTGGAAACGTGTCTGCTACGGTTCGGATCATACTCATAGAAAATCATCAGGATCTTGTGGTTACGGTTCTTCTTGTCATCGTATCCGTATCCGAGAGCATACTTGTCTCCACTCTCGAACTTGTCTCTGGGTTCGACCCACCTCGTTTGCCCCAAATAGGGATTCCATACAAGGAGCCTCGACATGTCCTTAAGGACGCAGAGCAGTAAGCCACTAGACTGAAATACACTAAATATCTTGATTTGATCAAGTACGCTTACTTGTTTTATACATGGATAGACCAACTCGCCCTTGTTGCCGATTCCTTGGAGATCAAGTTTCATCAAGCAAACCCTCGAATCCTTCATCATGAACCCCATGAACTGCTTCCTTGCTGCTGCCGCTGCTTCTTTCCCAAAAAAAACCCGATTTTTAGATAAAAAGTTCCACTTTTTGCATGTTGATCGCACTGATCTCAGTGATGTGATCGGAGCCCTAGAGAATATCTCCTCTTCTACCAAATCCCCTGGAAGATCGGAAATTGTCCTCATTATTATTCCAAGCTTCCAACAAAATCCTTCTTTCCCTGCTCCTTTATAACTTGGAAAAAAGCCTCCTAATTTCGTCGGGACAGAGATTGGAAGTCAGAAGAGAGGTGGGAACTCCGTTGGCTTCGGAGATGAGCTTTGTTCTGTCTCTTGCTGTTGGTGTTGGGCTTAATGTTTTGGACTAAGCCACCTCTATCTTTATGGGCCTGTGGTGGGCTTGTTCTTTTCGCATCATTCTTGTTCATTGATTGCCTGAGTTCTTGCAACAAGTCGCACGAAGTTTCCACGTGAATGGAAAGTTTTTATCCGAAAATAATTTCATTTGTATTGTTGACAAATACAGATATGAATTATATGATCTTAGTAACGTATATATGTATATATCCATTATACTATGGGATGCGAAACACATCATGATTTTTTGTTTTGAAATGATAATTTGCAAACAACAAAGTCAATCCAAACCATAACACTGAAGAAATCAACCATACCTTTGCTACACTCGATCTCAACAAATTTTTTTTTTTTTTTTTTTTTTGAATTGAATGTAAAATTTATTCTAACCCAAAAACGTCGTTGTTTACATCAAATGCAACGTAAAGTTGAAGAAAGAATATACAGAAAGAAAGAGATCTTAAGATGATTGCCTTGCTTCAAACCATATGTGGAGAGCCTCTTCATACTTTGTGTCTCCCAACAATCGGATTGGAGGAGATCACGATTTCTGATTTGCTTGTCAATGAGTTCGATGAGGATGGCTGAGGAGTGAGGAGCGTGGCTGCTCTCCGTGACGGCGCGAGTTCCGTTCTTTCCATAAACTGTGTATAGTGGCTTGAAACCCATACCGAGTAAGGAAGAGAAGGAGTCGTGGCTGATTTGTATCAGAGATGAGCGAAACGATGTGTTGCCAATTGGTGGAGTGTTGTCTTTTAAGGAGGCCCTGCATCAACGCTTTCCAAACTGTAGCAGAGTAAGAGCATTCAAAGAAGAGATGACACCGTGTTTCCAGCGGATGTTGACATAAGACGCACGATGGATTCACTCCCACATTCCAAGTTTGCATTCTATCTCCGGTGGAGAGCCGATTATGCATCGATAGCCAAGCGCAGAAAGAGAAGTTTGGTGTTTGATGAGTAAACCATACTCCTTTATGCCACTCTGTTGCAGGTCCAGCCTCTTTTAACTGCAACCATGTCTTTTTGGAGTTAAAACACGCCTTGTAAGTGTCGTCTGAGTGCTTCCAGAGAGGTATGTCGTCCGCAGTTGAAGGTCTACCTCGCAGAGCCATTAACACATATTCTATCCTTCGCAAGTGGTCTGCTCTGTGATTCCGTCGGCGTGTACGGGAAAGGGCGTCTGCAACTGTTGCATGAGCCGTTATGCCCATATCGATGAATCCACGAGGTCCTGTAACGCTGAACAGAGGGCCTATCGGTGACCAATTATCAAACCAGAAATAAGTGTGCCGCCCATTATTGATCTCCACTTTGTAAAACCTTTTTGCTATGTCTCTGCTGTATTTAAGGAGCTTACGCCAGACCCATGAACCTTTTGGTCGTGTCTCCTGAAATTGACCAAAACGAAGCATTTCCAATGAGTGAACTTTAATTTTGATCCAGCGGACCCAAAGAGACGGATGGGAAGACGCAACCCTCCACACCATTTTTAGGCAGCAAACCCTATTTGTTTCTTTCAGAGCACGTAATCTCAATCCTCCTTCTTGGCGAGGCTTGCAGACTTCAGACCAAAAGCTAACTTTGCCTTCCGTGGATTGAGAGTAGGGCCAGACCACAAGAAAGCCGAGCATAGCTTATCGATTTCGTGTAAGCATGCTGACGGAAGTTTAAATGCAGATAGCCAAACATTCGAGAGACTGTGAAGAAGAGAGGTAATCAACTCAAGTCTTCCTGCAAAGGAGAGGAAACGTGCCTTCCACGAGGTTATCTTCCCCATGATCTTCTCCAGAAGCGGTTGATAGTCAGACGTGGACATGCGTTTTGTTAGGAGAGGTAAACCAAGGTAACGAACTGGGAGCTGACCGGAATCAAACGCAAAACGTGTCGCCATTTCCTGCTTCACAGCCCCTGCTAGGTAAAGTGTTGATTTTTCCATACTGATACGCAGTCCGGAGAATCTCGCAAACTCGTCCAAGACCTTTACTATTCCTTCCACTGATCTTACTTTCCCATCGGTGAGTACCATTATATCGTCCGCAAAGCTTAAGTGGGTTAGACCAAGGTTTTGACACTGTGGATGATATCCGATCTGCCTTGCACTCGCTGCCTTGTCAAGAAGCTTTGATAACACGTTCATACATATCACAAACAGATATGGTGAAAGTGAGCAGCCTTGTCGAAGCCCTCTTACACTTTTTTTTTTTAAAAAAAAACAGCCAATTCCCCATTCACTCTTAGACTGAAAACGAAGCAGTGGTGACACACAATCGGATCCAGTGAACAAGCCTTGCTGGGAAGTTCATAGCGATAAGCGTATTGAGCAGAAAATCCCACTGAACAGAGTCAAAGGCCTTTGAGATATCGATCTTTATGGCGCAGCGAGACGAGACAGAGTCCTTGTGGTAATCTTTGACCAGTTCAGTAGCCAAAAGTAGATTTTCAATGAGGAGACGGTCCTTTATAAACGCAGATTGGTTTATAGAGATTAAGTCCGGCAAGACTTCTTTCAATCTATTAGCAATGATTTTGGACACCACTTTGTAGATCACATTGCAGCAGGAGATTGGTCTATAGTCTTTCATCTCAGTTGCTCCAAGCTTTTTAGGGATAAGAGCTAGAATGGTGGTGTTGACTCCTTTTGGCAGAAAACCTTTCACGAAAACATATTTGACTGCAGTAGTGAATTCAACTCCGACAACAGACCACGCTTTTCTAAAAAATTCCGATGTGTAGCCATCCGGTCCCTGTGATTTATCGTTTGGCATGGAAAACAAGACCTTTTTGATTTCATCATCAGTGACCTCGCGAATAAACCTGTCATGATCTTCTTCTCTGCAGCGTGGCACTATCTCCTCCAGAGAAGCTATAGTGAGCCCTTCAAAATCTGCAGGTTTGTGTTGCAGAAAATTAACGGAAAAAAATCTCTGCTTCTTCTTTGATCGCATCCGCAGTGTGAACAACAGTACCATCTCTGCTTTTTATTTCCCTTATAGTGTTCTGAGCAACTCTCTCTGCCACTCCCTTATGGAAATACTTGTTATTCCTGTCTCCAACCTTGAGCCAATGTAACTTTGACTTTTGTTTCAAATATTTCTCTTCTATACTAGCCACATTCTCCCATCTTTTAAACGCCACATTTTCCTCTTCCATATTCTGCAAGGTTGGTGTTTGGAGATTTCTCTCCTGCTTCATGCATAGATCCTCATAAGCCTCTTGTGCTTTCTTTGTAAGATTTCCCATATTCTCTTTAGCTAGTGCTCTTATCTTTGGCTTAAGATGTCAACAATTTTTATTATTCAAAGCCTCACCATCCTCGAATCTACTAATATACACACTACAAGATGGATCCCCAGTAATACAATTTGAAAAACATCATGAAAGACTAGAATTATGGGGTAATAAAATATCGTTTAATGTGTAATACCGTTCTCCCCATCATATCCTACAAATCATGCCGTGTTCGCCATTTTCTTTTTCAATTAAACGATTCATCATCATTTTTTCATAATTGTTCCAGATATTACTAAATATTGATATATGTAAATGTAATCTATACTATATAAAAGTTGAGGCTATAAGCTCTGAGAGCGTCCACATAGGATTATAAAACGCGATTTGATTGGTCCACATAAGTATTTCCTAGATTAAGAAAGTTTCCGAATTTTAAACAACCAATAGTATCAATCCACATCATCACATAAAATTAGCTATTTGTTCAATTAGTTAAATTCCTTTTTATATTTTTATATTTTAAGAAAGTTTCATAATTCAAAGTTAAGCAATAGGAAAGTTTCCAGAATTTATAAGTGTAATATTAGTAGAGATATGTAATAAATAAGAAAATTATACCAACAATATCATTATATATCAACATCTAAAGCTACAATTGTATTAACTCGATTTTGATCAAATGTAGCTTACATGAATAAACATATGTTCACGTCAGAGCTTGATATAAGATCAAACAAATCCAACATCGAGAAACCACCTGGAAGCAAGATGGAGGGATATATATTGAAGACAAGATACTTTGACATCACATATTGAAAGTTCACATAGATCGATCAATTCTTCTAAAGGATATGTAGTGAATTAATGAAAAATCATGAAGCAAAGGAATGATTGAAACGAAGACAATGGGCATCACACTGAAGGTATACATGTCCTTCTGTGAAATAAATAAATTCGCTTGCTTTATTTCGAATATTATCTGGTCTATGGTGTTCAATTGATTTTCTTTGTATTTTGATAATGGAAGCACATCCAATTAATTAATAAATAAGTTACATTACCACAAAATAATCAAAGGACTATGAAGAGAACAAGGAATCGAAATTACCAAAGTGTAGATTAAATCAAAAGTGAATTGTTGCTCCTAAATTAGTAAGCTTTCGATGGGGAAAATAATATTGATTATGAAGAAACAAAAAAAATCAGAATAGTGATTACATGACACAAATTGAAAGGAAAAGGCAAACACAATAGAAGGCTGTATTTTGTTCCTTTTCTATTTTTCTTTTCTTCGTTTTTCAATGTTTTGTAATATTTACATATTCATGTGTTTATAAGTAGTACTTTTAAAAGATGTCACTTGAAAGAGAAGGAATATAAACAAAAGTAAATTTATTAAAAACAGAATAAGATAAATTCCTTCTCATTTTAGTATTTACATATGACATTCAAAGGGCCTGTTTTGAATATATTTTGTTCAATAAGTCATTCTAGCTTGATTTTATTTTCAGTTTTTCAGGTAACGAAATTGTGTTTTATTTAATTATAATTTATTCTAAATTTAAGAGGAATAGAGCCATGCAGAATTTTACAAGAGGAATGGAACCATGCAGAATTTTAAGGGTCGAGAATAACCTACAGAAATAAGAGAAAACAAAATGAAGAAAAAAGTAGACACAAAAAAGAAGAGTACCAAGATAAAACCGAAGAATAGCGAAAACAAAGATATTGAATTGCGAATACAAAATAGAGACAAAAGAAGACAAAGATGAATAAGGAAAAACCATATTAAAAACTTGTGAAGAACAATTTGAAGAGGAATTCGAACAAGAACGAAGGAGAAGAAACCTAACAACAACAAAAAAACTTGCGAAGACCAATCTAAAGAGGAAATAAAATAAGAACAAAGGAGAAGAAACCAAATCAAAACAAAACAAAAAAAAAGAAGAAAAAAAAAGAGAGCAAAGACGAAGAAGAGCAAACGCGAAGATGAGTGAAAATGAAGAAGAAATCAAATAAGACCAAAGACAAAGAAGAAAACAAAACATAAGATACTGAAAAAGAATGAATCAAAGAAAATTAAAAAAAAACTTTAAAACAACAACGAAGAAGAAAATGAAGAACAATTATGTGTGTCGACTAGCTTCTCTTCATTTAGGTTTTAGGTTTTATAACCATTGAAAACTTACCAAAATATTAGTTTATCATCTAGCTTAAATTTATTACATACAAATATTGTTATTTATAGCATTTTAAGTTCTAACATAACCAACTGAAGTTATTTTAAATAAACATCATGTTATATACAAATATTATTGACATCTAATTTTAAGAATTTCACTAAATATAAAAAATATATTTCTGTTTAGAAAATGACTAACACGTCACAATAGTTCATAAATTAACATTACATTTTACAAATAAGTTTAGTGATAAAGTAAGTTTGTCCTATTATAATGATTTGAATATCTTCAAGTAAGTTTTGGTCATTAGACATACACAAACATTTTTGTTACCGGGATATGATCTAAACAATATTTTTGTATGTCAAGATTTGATCTCAATACGATATTGATATATCTAAAAACTTTTGTTTTCCAGAGAGTTTTGGTATTGAAATATTGATAAATTTTAATTGTTGATTTTTGCAGTTTAAAAAAAAAAATTAAATATATTTTAAACTGATTTAAGATATAGACCCGCGTGTGCGCGGGTGAAAGTCTTAGTTATTTGAAAGATAGGAAGATAGTAAACTAAACAAAAAGGAAAAAGAAATCGTAGTATTGGTTAACTTATATTATAGTTGTAGTGTTCTTATTACATGTAGAGAGAACAAAAGTAAGCTTTTGAACATTAATAACTTGTAAGCATTTCATAACCTTCGGCGGAAAATTAAGCTTAACTTTTATAAAAAAAAAAACAGCACATCTTTCGGCTTCCTGTCTATCGTAAATTATCCTTTTTTATTCTATAATAGATTCTACTTAATCATGTTTTCCATTAAACCATAAACAACTTAAAGTGAGAAATCTGTTATATACATGCATTTACATCTGTAAAAACTTATGAGTTACTATTTTAATAACCGTCATAAAAACTAGGTGGTTAAATCTCGGGTTTACTTAACTAATTTAAATTTTATTTACAATATTTTACGCACATAATATTTCGTTAGTTATTGGGTTTTCTTGAATGAATGTAAAGTTAAGTAACATTTAACAACATCCGTTTGACTCTTTTAGTCTTTTTCCAAAAAAAAAAAAAAAAAAAAAAAAAAAAACATCTCTATGATAGCAAAATATAGTGTGTTAATGTAGACCCGTTTTTCTTACAAGTTTGTGTTATTGTCCACTATAATTTTGTCAAGATGTCATGTAATTTCCGGTTGATTAAATAAAGTAAGGAAAATGGCTCAAAAATGTAAACGAGTGTCAAATCAACCCGGGCGTGGCGGGATGGTTTATTGGACAGCTCTGCTAGTCTGCTGTACATGACGATGGCTATTATTAGTTTTTACGATTTCACGTTAATAAGCCAACCTTGCGTGAGTTTCTGGACTATCTTGTTTTTTTTACAATATAAACTAACTAGCTTCATGCACTATTGTTCATTCGTTATAATAAAGTATTTTTCAATCAACCATAAAAAGATATGTTTCTTCACACTGTATAACACTTTAAAAAATGTATTTCACTTCTTTTCAATTTTTCATATATCCCAAAAATCCCATAATTGGTTGAACGAGTAAAAGATGACCCACGGTGTTCTCTAGAAGGTGATGAAGTTGTTGGTCTTTCTAATAAGCGATAATAAAATTTCCCCTTTTTCCTTTTCTTATTGGTTAAAGGTATAATTTTCCATTTTTTACCAGTTATGATATTTTCAAAAAAATGAAATGATCAACAGCCTTGATATTATTAAAAAATCAATAGGATGATTTATTAGGTGAAAAACAAAATATGTAAAACTACGCATTGAAGATAACGAGATTTTGCATCTAATATTTCATCTCGTAAACTTTAATTACATATACAAAGAAAGGGTAAGAATAACAAAGCCCATACCTAATCACATTATCCTTCACTTCTACTCTAAAGAAGTTACATGCAAACCAAAAAGATCGAGGAACAATTAAAGGGGTCAAACATTCTGAAACCCTAATTACATGTCAAAGCAAACATCGAGATCGATGGTGAAGGCTTCGTGTACTACTTTTTTGTGTATATTAGTGCATGCATACATATAATAAAGAAATCTAGAGAGAGAGTGTGTGTGTGTGAATCGTGATCATGGAGACAACAAGGCTTGAATACCAATGTCGTTGTGTTTTCGTGAAGGAGCAGAAGCTGGAATAGGGAAGTGTCTTGGCAAGAACCCTAAGAAATGACCTCTCCTCATAGTGTCTTTATTGTGATCATTATTAGGGTTTGTGTAGAAAACGCTTGATGGCAAGGGTCTTGAGGCGCCGGAGTGCTGAATGAAGAAGAAGAAGCAGAGGACCAGAAGAATAAGAGCTTGTGGGTTCATTGATAATCTTTTTCTCCAATAATGTGGATGTGAAGGAACCATTTCTGGGTTTCAAATCTGAATCAGAGAAAGAGATCAGTAGAGATGTTTTTGTTTGTTTAAATTTTGGGGAAGTGGGTTTTTGTTTTTGGAGTGTTGTGGAGGATTCTTGATGGAGTAAAAGATGGTAAGTAGTGATGAGATCAGCAGATTAAGAGAGAGAGAAGAGCTTTTGAGAGCAACCCCTTTTGAATAGGTCTCTCTTTGGGTGGATCAATTATAATGGCCAACAAAATAAATAAAGGTAAGTGAAACTGAATACTGAAAACTCATTTATTGAATCTTATATGACCCATCCATAAGCGACTGCGTCTATTTCTTTTTATATAACAAAAAGTCTTTTGCGTGGAACATGTATCCCTTGTTTATTCCATAATTTTGAATAGATTTATAAGAAGATCGTGGATTTTATACATATGCAGTGTCAGGTGGACCGGGGGACATAAGAAGCAATGAAGCATACTATAAGGAAGCAAATACTATTAGTACGAAAAGGCGAAAAATATCATTTTTATTGTTCAGTTTCAATCAAGAAACTTTTTTTTCCAAACTCTCTTTTAGTCGGAAGCTAATATTTCATAGTACTTCAAATATCTCCACAAAAATAATTAAATCATTTTCCTCTCGTGAAATTCAAATTAGATCTAGTAGCACTAAAACAAAATTCCCAACAATAATATACTCTCTTTACTTAACACCACTATACTTTCTTACTAACAAAAAGTAAGCTAGTTTGTCACTCGGAATCTCGGATGTTGTAAATAGTGTCCTCCTATGCACGTTGAGTTACACAATGGTTTACAAAAATGTTAATATAATGCACTGAAAGATAAAATGGTCCACAGAAATTTTAGTTTATAATAGCGGAAGATGGTCAATGAAGAAGGTTTTTGGGTCCCCAGCCAGTCCCCAAAGTTAAGGCTTAAGTGATATAAAGTGGGAACAATTTCCTCTCTCCCCTTTTATTTTATTCTCAGTATTTGTTTCTTGTCGCTCGGTTGTAGTATGCTATTAAGTATTAACTAATGTTACTTTAACATGGTTAGTGTCACTTGTAGAGTCTGATGAGCCAACCATTTGTCCAATTATGTACTTTTTCTTTTTGTTAAAGGATAGTCCAGTTACTTAAATAGTAAACTTTGCCGTTTCACTGTTACTTTTTGTGTTTAACAAAACAATATGGAGAAACATACATGCATTTTGTTAAAAAGTTAAACAAACAAAAAAACAACCCAAAGCAATGTGTTTTCTTACAGGACTTCAAATTCCTATAATCTACATTACACAAACAAATCGGTTATAGATCCATTACTTGGAATACTTGGACTGCGTTAACCAAATCTCATGGTAATTCGTTATTAAATTGTATTCTATCTACAAAAATCAGATTTCGAATTTTCCATTTTGCGAAACTTTTTTTTCTTTTGGCCAATTCCATCCACTAGCTGTGAGACTACAACTATATCATTACGAGAAAGATTAACGGTGGAAATTAAGACATAATTGCTCTTCTTTGAAAAGAAAAACATAATTACGATGCTTCTTTAATCATCAAATCCAAGCCCGTTTAAATGGGCTTATAAGTACCCATTATGATTCTTTACACACTTTTGTAAAAGGTTTTTTTTCTTTCTACGGCACTTTACTTAAAAGCTTTCTGTGATTCAAGTAACATGATATTCTGCATGTCCATGTATTAACAATTTAACATATATGACAGCATTTAAGACACATTACTGGAGTCGACTTGAGATGTTTGGTCATAGTAATAATTTAATATCAACCCAAAATGTTCCAACCAATACACACATATATATATAGCTACACTTTTACTAGAAAAAACAAGTTTTTTGTATTTTGTGGTTAGCAAAAACAAAAGTATGTGTAGTATAGCCCACACGAGGAAATACTTTCCTTCCAGCAATTATAATCTTTGCTTCTCTTGATCACATATAAGCGTGATCAAAAATTTTCCCCGTATATCAAGGAACAAAAGTATGATCTTTATTCCATGATATAAGCAAAAACAAATTGTTACGGAATTATATGTAATCGCACGCGAATGGATTATCATTGTTTCTATGTCACTTTGCGGTTCCTTATTTTACTTTTCATCATCTGCTTAATTACTCGTAGCGTGTGAAAATCTTCATCATTCTAATTGTGTTAATCCCTCCGTTTCATCTTTTTGACAAAATGAATCTAGACTATTTAATGATGTATCTATATGTGTTTTGAGTTTTAAGACATCCATTAATATCTAGATACATTGGGTAAGTGAAAAGTCAAAACGACACTTATTATAAAACGGAGGGAGTATCATTCTTTCTTCTTTTAGTGTTTATGAATATACAGGTTGTTCAGTCTCTTTATAGATAAACTCGATTGAATACCATTCGAAACTTTCAAACACAATCCCATTTGTAGATTAGGTTTTAATCAAAGTTCGGAAAAACGTATAGCGTTGCGTCGATCTATACTTTTTTGCTATTCGTAGATCATAAGAACTATTATTTCACTCTTCTTATAATGTAACAAAAATTAACTGAAATAGCTTGACTAGTATCAAACTCCTACAGTATTAGCAAAATTAGTATAACGTTATCCATGATTGTCTATATATATTTAATTAGTAGAATATGTATGCGATCAGAGTTTAAGATAAGTTAACCAATATATACACACACAAATATCAACACGGCCACATACATTCGACAATATATTACCCATTGTCAAATCTGAGTTAAAGAAGAAAAGCTGGTCAAATCTGATAAATTCCTTACAAAAATTCTAGAGAATTCCTCAAAAATAACTCACTGAGAATAGCATGATGTTGACTCGGAATGGGAACAGGAACATGACATTGGATATGTTTTTTTTCATGTGATGCAAACGAGTTGCCTCTGTCTCTGGAAACCTTCGAATAATGAAACGTACAACCTTACACTTTTGGAACTCGATTCTTCTTCATGTCGCTATCTTCACCCAATGTTTTTTTTTTAACTTTAGACCATAGATTTATGGAGAACTAATTGCGAATACGTGTCATGCAGAGTTGTCTTTGCCATTTAACCAACTGACTAACCGAACATGTAATCTCATTATATGATTTGTAAATTAATCGTAAACATTTTAGTTCTCGATTATGTGTATTTGTATTTGATAAATTATGAGTTGAGAGAGATTACGAGTTTCTAGTTTGAGATCAATGTCTTATAATATCTGCAACTTATTGTAGATTTGTGAATCCATGTTTATGGAGATTTTAGTATATGTCCATATAGCAATCATCTTTAAAATATCGTTTATTGTGAACAGTCTGATTGTGAATATATATAGGACTCTCTTCATTTAGGATATACTTTATCCATCTAGCTAGCAGTATCTCCATCATTTACATAGAATTTAAAGATGATATTTGATGAGAAATCATGACATGTAGTTTAATGTTTTGTATAAGTACCGTTGCTACTTACTTACTATTTGAATTATAGTTGTAGTTGAATTTAAAAAAAAAGTTCCTAAAATTATCCTTGCATATGAGGACAAACGAAAATTATTGTCCACTAAGAACAATAATGGATAATTCAGATGATGAGTGAGGTAATTTATTAAAAGGTGAGATGAATAGAAACTGGCGTTGATATTTTCCGGTTTGGCATAATTGCTAATTGTAGACAATGATGCACGTTCGCATCATTATTTTTTAACTTTCTTTCGGTGCAATTCTACCTTATTATATAGTATATACTACACAATTAGCAATTATATGCTCACGAGTAGATAATACATACTCAATTAATTCGTTTGCAATTATACATAAATAATACACACACAAGTAGCAATTATAGTACATACTCAGTTCACTCGTTTGCTATATAGCATGATTATAAACAGCAATAATTTGAGGATTTTCTTTGAACTAAGTGCTACTTAATTACCATTCATTTCACTTTAAAATATGGACGTGCTATATTTTCAACTAAAGGTTGCTAAGATCGTACGCTCTTTTAAACGGTTATTATTACTCATGATCTTACCCGTTTAATTACGCTAATTAAACGTAATAAAAACTTGACCTAACTACTATAACCTTATTACTCATACAAAATACTATTATTATAAATGATTCACGAGTCAACTAGCATTTCGTCCGACTCCTACCTATGAAAACTGGATTTTATTCAACACCTAAGTTTGATTTTCCTATTTAGGCCAACAACTCTCGGTCATTCGCTTTTATCATCCAACTGATTTTTTTTTTTAAATTAGTTTTTTCTCATAGTAAATATGCATGCCAGCATTAAAGAAAAAGAGCAAAGAACCACTTATAAGTGGAAACCTGAATTTATTTTAAAAAAATAATAATAAAAAAAAAACTGAAAACAAATCAAAACCAACTAATTTATTAAATGCAAAGCACCTCCACCCTTACTTTATCATCCAATGTATTATACATTTGGCACAACCGTACATGAGCAATTAAAGCAATAATTAACAAATAAACAAAAGCACCAAACTCGAATCCATTGAATTTGAATTATATATCTAATGCAACCCCTATTAATTTGTTAGTCAATTATACAACTTCATTAGACAGTTAGGCAGTCTAACCCTATATTATACGTTTGAGACAACCAAAATGTTGTGGATCTTCGAATACTTCTATAATTCATATACGTAATTGCTCATCACAAAAGGTTAAATTTATCTAACAAACGTTATGTTGACCAGAAGATGACAATCCGGAAAAAAAGAAACGCTTTCGCTTTTCTCGCCGAATCGAACACCTCCGCTCGAATTAATTATCTTTCTCCGTAGTGGAAGCCACAACACAATTTATTACTATTAACAACAAAAACACACACAAATTTGAGAAGTGGGTTAAGATTTTATTAAATTATGCACAAAAAAATGTCAAACTATTATTCGCCGCATGACCGATATCTCTACCACAGTTTTAGTATTTGCTGACTCGGAGAGTTTGTTCTGGCGTTACACACATATCCCTATTATTATAACGTTGCTTTGTAATGGTTGTTTGGTTTGGAATAGAATAATAAATTTCATTTCAATTGTAATCCCATCAAAATGTACAAAAAGATAAGACAGATATGGACCAAGCCCATGTGCATTGTGCTTCAAAGACGAGATCGAACTAGCCCCCTCGTGCAGAATATGGGTCCCAGTGTTACTCACACGTGTATAAAGATCGGCACCGTTGGTCAAATCTCCCATCAAAACTAAATCTAACGGTTACGACTTGACCAAGCAAGACACACAGACAGACAAACTTTGATTTTTGACCCAAGACCAGAAATTAGTTGAATCTCTCATTATTTTCGTATTAAATACACTACTTAAATTTTCTATGTCCGACTTGTCAACTGGATTGTTTTTTCGTTAACGTTTTCAACAAATATATACAGTTGCTTATAACTATAGACTATAGTATGTGTATATTATCTATATCCAAATATATGATGAAAATTATCATGTCTAGGGAATATTTAGGACCGAATGTTTTCTTGAATGTAAAAATACGAAAAGGAAAAAAGAATATGTTTTTGGTTCAAAACGGTGACGCAAGCGTGCGTTTGACTCTCTCTCTCTTTAAAACCACCTCCACTCACTTCCTTCCCCACCTTTCACTTATAGCAAAAGCATATCATCGTTTTCTCTTCATCCTCCCCAACTTTATTTTCCCGCATTTTCTCCACTCCAGATTTTCTCTGATTGTTCTTTCCTTTTCTATTTTCTCGGATTTTTTTTTTTCGAAACGCAGAAAACGATGGGGAGAGATGAAACCGAGACGTACATTACGGTGCCTAGCTTCTTCAAGTGTCCGATATCTCTTGACGTGATGAGATCTCCGGTTAGTCTCTGCACCGGCGTTACCTACGATCGTGCCAGTATCCAGAGGTGGCTCGACGGAGGAAACAACACCTGTCCCGCCACTATGCAGGTTCTCCGAACAAAGGATTTCGTTCCGAATCTCACTCTTCAACGGCTTATCAAAGCCTGGTCCGATTCCGTTGGCCGTTACGCCGCTGGTTCTCCGGCTCCGAATCGAAGAGTTCCGACGACGGAAGAAGTGAACGAGTCGTTGAGTAGACTGGGTCTAGAGAAGGACGATGAGATTCGTGTGGAGATTCTGTCGAGGATTGTTCGATTCGTGAAGGATTCCGACGCGAACAGAGCGTTTCTCTCTGGGAATAACGATTTCGCACCAATGCTTGTGGATATCATCGCCGCCGGCGATGGAGGAATACGCACGACGACGAAGATCAAGCTAGTTCTTCTCGCATTGAGGATTTTGGATGCTATCAAGGGAGATCGGGAACGGTTATCGAATCTGATGTTGGCGAACGGTGGCGGTTGCTTGACGGCGATTCTCCTGGCGATTCAGAGCGGGAATCTGGAATCGAAGATCGAATCCGTCAGGGTTTTGGAGTGGATCGCCTCCTCCGACGCTAAATCGAAGCTGGTGATCGCAGAGCGCGACGGGATTCTACAAGAGCTGATCAAATCAATCGGCACTGAGTCCGATCCGAGCTTGATCGAAGCGAGTTTATCTCTCCTAATCACAATCTCGAAATCGAAACGCGTGAGATCGAAACTAATCGCCGCGAAAACAATCACGAAGATCAAAGACATTCTCCTCACGGAGACGACAAGCGTAGCGGTGGCGGAGAAATCGGTGAAACTGCTAGAGATGCTGTCGTCGAAGCGAGAAGGGAGATCGGAGATTTGCGGCAGCGACGGAGGCAGATGTGTGGAAGGAGTGGTGAAGAAGATGTTGAAGGTATCGACGACGGCGACGGAGCACGCCGTGACGATTCTGTGGTGTTTGTGCTACGTTTTCCGGGAAGATAAGACGGCGGAGGAGACGGTGGAGAGGTGCAACGGCGTGACGAAGCTTTTAGTGGTGATTCAGAGTAACTGCTCGCCGATGGTGAGACAAATGGCGAAAGATCTGATTAAAGTGTTGAAGCTTAATTCATCTGCATCTGCTTTGGCTACTTACGAGACCAAGACCACTCATATTACGCCATTTTGATTAAAATAAATAAATGCCATCAACTATTTTGAACGTAGATATCGTAAATCGTAAGACAAATTTTGTTAGTGTGATCAATTTTACAATTAAAGTTCATGAGATATCAGTTTGAATTTCAAGTTTTACAAATTTTGTTAGTGTGATAACAATTCTTTATTAGCAATTTGAATTGTTCTTATCCAAGTGGCATGTTTTTTCATAGGCTTAAAAGTTAAAACTGTTAAAATCCCAGTGTTTAACTATCAGTTTGTATATAAACGTACAAAAATAAATTATTTTATAAAACAATTTTTTTTTTTGGTGAATACAATATTTTAAATTTTGTAACTAAATTGGACTACTAATGAAAGAGTCGAGTTTTAACGAAAAAAATATGGTTTATAACTACATTAGTTAGTAAAAATGTAGGAAACGGAATCAAGTGACCGTTATCTTATTACTATGGTTTGATAGCTGAGGTTATAGGTATTGGCTACACATTTATGGTACAATCAAATTCAAACGACAGCTTCATGTATTGAGATTAATCTAAAAGTATGGTCCATTGAATCTGCCTAAAAGTTGTATTAGTGTGAGTAAAACGGATGGTTATATAATTTTTGAATCATAATCCAAAAGAAAGGAATAAGGTTCCTTGGATTGAAGTGAAATGAACAATGGTCTAAAAATGTCTAAATCTTGCAAACGACCTTTTAATAATTTACTCTTCCTGTATTTTGTTTTTTTATATGTTAGAGGAGGTTGCAACATATAATGGTCATGCCTCTCTCACACCCACCCGCTTTATTTATTCTTACTTTTTATTCGAATTTTGATTTGAATGGTACTTGCTTCAACATTTGATTTGCAACTTGTTCTCTTTTATCTACAAGACAACGCATATTATTTGTAAAGGCACGAAAAAATTGATCCTGTTGCGTCGTACAAATTTTTACACGTAGTTTACGAAATCAGGTTGATTATTTTATGATGATTTAAACGATCGGATAAAACGTCGTAATCCGTTTCAAATTCTGTGTAAAGTGAACCAAAAACATTTCCATAGATCATATGTTCTGGCTTCGAAGAAAAAAGACCATATGTTCTTGCTAGTTTTTGTTTGTTTGTTATTAACTAAGTATCTAAATTATGTGTAAAGTGAACCAAAAATATTTCCATAGATCATTAGTTCTGGCTTCGAAGAAAAAAGATCATATGTTCTTGCTAGTTTTTGTTTGTTTGTTACTCACTCTGTTTCATAACAAGTGTCGTTTTGATTATTGACTTACCCAATATATCTAGATGTACTAAGACTCAAAACACATGCAAATACATCAATAAATAGTCCAAATTCATTTTGTCAAAAGGACACTAAATGGGAGAGTATTAACTAATTATCTAAGATCTTATTTACAAGTTTTAACTTTCAACACTTTAATTCTGTCAAAAATTGAAAATTGATATAAAATATTCACATTTTACCCAAAAAAACTTTCAACACTGAAAAATTGCTTTCATATAGTACATTTTTAGTCATTTTTTTCCCAAAATCTCTGATACTATTATGTAGTGGACTAAATATTAGATTGGGCTAAACGAGATACACGATGTGGGCTTTGGATAAAGAAATGTAAGGCCGTTTCATACGGATTTCCAAATTCCAAGTTCAATCAAATAACCGGTTTTTTGTCTTATGAATTGATATGGTAAACATTTGCATATCAACCAATCACAATTCACAGTAACGAATATAGGTTAGAATGTTATAGACAAACTGAATACTTTCTAGTTAGAAACTAAAAACATACCTAATTTTTTAATGTACCAATTTCTGTAAAATAAAAAGAAGAAGAAGGTTAAAACGTTGTTTCTTGTGAAACGACGAGAAACAACCATGTTAGAGCATGTTTATTGGTGATACTCAAATTGTCTCTTACCATTATTATAACAATAAACTTAAGTTAAGAGATCAGGTTGTCTCTTAACATGATTAATGGTGATACTCAAATTGTCTCTTAGCATTATTAAAACAACAAACTTAATATGAATCAAGATCAAGGTTCATCACACACATACAACAAAACCTCAACAATAATCCTTCAATCTCTTGATCGCAAGAGCATTGAATCTTCTCTGCACAAACACCCCACAACACAAATCACAAATCCACTCTCTTAAGGACTAAGAACACACATGAAACCAAGGATAAAGCAAAATCTAATCTAACCTCAGAATATAGAACACATGTAGTAACCAATACTCTCTGCTTCTTGGGCCGTGAGTGAGACCAACACAATCAACAAGCTTGTCAATACCAGCTTGAAGAGCAGCTTGAAGAGCTCTGGTCAAAAGAGATCTCCTTTACATTTGCAGAAGAGTCCACCAACGGCTGGATTATAGGACTAGTTCCTCTAAGCTGTAATGTGGAACCTATAAAACGCAATTCACCGGAAGAAGTAGCATCCTCAAGCTTATATGTTCCTTCTCCAGCCTCGAAAACAGAGAGAGTCACAGATTCTTGAGCACAAGTTGGTACGTTCGGTCGCAGAAGAATCGTCTTTTCCTACACTATAAGGACGTCTTTGTCCCAGTACAGATTTAACATCTTCAACAGAGAATTGTAACTGGTTTAAACCAAGAAAACACCAAATTAGCAATCCCAGTTACTAAAACCGCATATCAAATGTAAACATTCAAAAGCGTGACCTTTTCGTTCTACACAAATGGTAGAAACGAGATTGAAGCTCATCCAACAAAAAAAATCGGTCTTAAACCCAATTGCAAATCGGTCGATACCAACGCCACACACTATAACCGCAATCCCGTACATGTCTCCGCCAGCGTTTTCTCTCCCTCCCTAGTCTCCTTCCCATCAAAAAGTTGTCACGAAATTGTCTTAATGGAGACTAGATTTCAGTGTAATTTCTCAATGAAATTTGAAGAAGAATCGAAGAGAAGCAGGTCACGGAGGGAGCAAAGGCGAATCGCCTCAGGGAACCGAAGAAGAAAGAGAGAGAAGGAAATCGTGAAATGAGGAAAAGAGAAACGAGATTTTTTCTTGCCAACAGCTCGCCCAATTAAAATTAGACACGTGTCCCGTAAAAACGTCTCTTGTAATTGTTCAACTTCCCTTATATAAGAGACGTTTTTAGCATAATTAGACATTTTGATTTATTTTTTTAACAAGATTCCCTAAGAGATGGTGATAAGTAACACCAATAAACATGCTCTTACAAGATCTCTTAAGTTTGTTACTTCTATGCATGCAACCATAACTAGCTCAGGTACTAAGAATTGATTGTTACAATAAATTCGTAAACTCTATATCATTTTTGTCATAGTATCATATTAGTATTTGCAAATCAATTTTCGTGAATGGAGCCACCACGTTAACTCTCAGCCTCGGAATTACATAACTACCCTTAATGAAAATCTTGAATAAATCTTTCAATTTGCTTATTATCTTATTTAAAAACGAATTTATTTTATTGGACGATGGATAACGAATTTTGCTTTCTTCCTAAATTATTTTTGGATATATACCGTATAACTAACATATTTTCGCGCCACATATATGGAAGAAATTAAAAAAATTGTAAAGAATTAAAAATTGGAAAACCTAGGTTTGTTAGCCGACTCTGTCTTATATATAGTTATAGCTACAAGCAAAATCAACCCAATTCTCATTACGATTTGCATATCTTCTTTCTATACGTAATCTTACTTCTTAGGTCTCATATTTCTTCTTCTCATGTATCTTTATTGTTTCACTTTGATTTAAGTTCTATTTACTGTAATGATTAACTGATTATTTGTTATCTACTGTCAATCATCTACATATACGCTTCTAACTTCTTCTTCTCTCGCTTTTGTAACAGTGAGTTCCAAGCTAATGGAATCTAGAAGATCAGATTTGGTCCCAAGCGAGAAATATTCAACTCCAGCAAAAGAAGGTATGAACATCTATCCTTTTAATTACCATCTTAATATTCATGAAACCCTAATTCTAATGGCGAATCTATAACGATTTTTTTTTTAATATCCATAATATTTGCTTAATCATTAATAATGTGGTGTTTGGGTTATTTAGGGGGTGGTGTTACACTGTGGGTTTGGGTTTAGGGTGTAGGGTTTATATTGATGGGGTAGGGTTTAGTTTTTGGTGTATTTTAAAAAAACTTGAATTATTACAGAAGAATTTCATAATAAAAAAATCATTTATTTGAAATTTATATCTACTTTCAAAATTACATTCACAAATAGAAAAAAAAACTAAAACAACTAAAGAAAATCCAGAATTGAAAGATAACAAAACTAATAAATTTTTAAAAGACCTCAACTATATAAAGATAGAATCTATTTCAAAAATATTGAAAATTTTAACTATCGAAATGAATTGGTAGGTGATATGCAAGACACAAACAAGACATAATAGATACATAAGTAAAAGAAAAGAAAACAGTGAAAAAGAAGATGAAAAATTTAGAAAAGAAAAAGAAAAGTCGAACATGAGGAAAAAGAAAGGAAAGAAGAAATAATGGAATGTGAAGAAAATTCCAAAACAAATGAAGAATATTACGTAGAAGAACAAGAAAGAGAAGATAAAAATAAGACACCTCAAGATTACAAAAATAAGAAGTTTGCGAAAACAAAAACGATGAATACAATAAAAAGTTGTACTACTTATATTATTTAAATCTTTAATTAATAATTGTATTTAAAAAATATTGTACCCGCACAAGGTGCGGGACAACCACCTTATAGATTCTAAGTTCTAACTAATAATAATGTACGATAATGGTACCGCAAAGAGGTAATCATTGAATAATAATTATTATAATGTTGTTGCCACTGATAATGAAAATGATTTCCTAAGATATTTCCTACTAATTTCCTATGAAGACAAGTTTTAGTGTGATTTCTAAATGGAGCAATGAGAGAGATCATGCGCTGTAAAAGTTTTAGTCGGACACAAAAAGTCAACATTCTTAAAAGTCAAACTTCTCGCGCTGAATATTTTTGTTTTGTTTTTCGTTTTGGTCAATTAACTCGTCGACAAAGATTCATTCATTTCGATTCCCAAACCAAACAAGTAAAACACTAAAAGCACCAAGAAGAAGAAAACACACAAAATTCGATCGACAAGAAGAAGAAGTGAAATACAGATCCCCCAGGATTTAATGGATCCGTCGGAGTATTACGCCGGCGGTAATCCCTCCGATCAACAGAACCAGAAACGGCCGGTTCAGATCTGTGGTCCTCGTCCTTCACCGCTCAGCGTCCACAAAGACTCTCACAAGATTAAGAAACCACCGAAGCACCCTGCGCCGCCGCAACAGCATCGCGACCAAGCACCGCTTTACGCTGCTCGAGAGCCGGTGGTCATCTACGCCGTCTCGCCGAAAGTCGTGCACACCACAGCCTCCGATTTCATGAACGTCGTCCAGCGTCTCACCGGGATCTCCTCTGGAGTCTTCCTCGAATCAAGCGGGGGAGATGTCTCGCCGGCGGCGAGGCTAGCGGCGACGGAGAATGCTAGCCCGAGAGGAGGAAAGGAACCTCAGACGGTGGAAGTCGCGACGGCGATGGAAGAAGCAGCTGAGTTCAGCGGTTACGCGCCGGGAATACTCTCGCCATCTCCGGCGATGCTGCCGACAGCTTCAGCCGGGATATTCTCGCCGATGATTCACCAAGGTGGGATGTTCTCGCCGGGATTGTTTTCGCCGGCGGGATTAATGAGCACGTTTCCAATGTATAGTCCTGGTTTTGCTGGTTTGGTCTCACCAACATTTGCTGATGTCTTGAGTCATCTTTGGGATACTTAGAGAAAGATTTTAGATTTCGCTATGTAATTTATATTCATTTTGACATAATCCGAAAATTAGCCCAAAGGGTAAAATGAGCTTTCATGTAAAACTATATAACATCTCATTTAACTTCAAAAACTTCATTCCTACGATTCATAAAGTTTCTATATACAGGAGTTAAAAAGTTTCTCCTGACCTAAGATACTATATTAAGGAAGAAGAAGAAGAAGAAGAAGACGACGACGTTCTAAGCTTCATGTAGTTGCAAGAACAGAGTTCCAAGTTCCTCCGATCAATGTACCGACTCTCTCTCCTTTGATTGCTTTGGCAATGTTTCCAGGCTCCGAGAGATTGAAAACCACAACTGCAGAATCACAAACCAGAAACATTCAGATGGCTATTGGTTAAAGGTTTGAAGAGAGGGTTGTAAATAAAAAGCAAAACCTGGGATGTTGTTTTCTTGGCACAAAGTGATAGCAGTCATATCCATAACAGAGAGATCCTTTGAGGTTACTTCTTGGTACGTCAGTGACTCAAGAAGACGAGCGTTTGGGTTTCTCTTAGGATCATCGTCGAAGACTCCATCCACATTCGTTGCTTTCAACACTACTTCTGCGTTAACTGTGTCAAAAGCGAGAAAAAAAAAGAGTTTCTTTATTAAGCATATGAATGATTTGGAGAAAAAGTTTGTAACAGAGACCAAGTCTTTACTTACTTTCAGCACATCGGAGAGCTGCTGCAGTATCAGTGGTGAAAAACGGATTTCCTGTTCCAGCTGCAAATATCACAACCCTGCCTTTCTCTAGATGTCTGATTGCTCGTCTTCTTATATAAGGCTCTGCGACTTCCGACATGCGGAAAGCGGTTTGTACACGTGTTGGGATGCCGATACTCTCCATTGTCGCCTGTAGAAATATTGCATTCATCACTGTTGCCAGCATCCTGTCAAATTTTGGATGTAACTAATGAAGACCAAAAGGGAGATTTCGTTGGAGTAAAAGGAACAAAATAGGAGATGTGAGACAGAGTTGTGTGGCGGCACAAGTCAAGAATGGATTGAATACCCGATGTAATCAGCAGAGGAGCGATCAAGGCCACTGCAGCCAGCCCAAGTGGATCCACGAAAGATGTTTCCTCCTCCAACAACAATCGCAACCTGTTGTAAAATCACATGAAGATCAAGAGAGAGCATAAAGGACTTCACAATGGCCATCATGACTTAAAGCTCCAGTTTGAAGTAATTTGTTCTCAACAAAGTTTGTAACTTGTACACAGGCAACCATAAATGCATCCAGGTGCTACAAAACTGCATCTTATCAATCAACAAGTCTAGGAAAGAGCTCGTAACTTAATACTAAACAGCTTAGAAGCGTCGAATCCATGGTTGTAGCAACCCAAATTACAGCTAGAACAAAAGTGTTTGGATACAGGGTTTAGAGAATAACCTCAATGCCAAGCCGAGTCACTGCTGCGACCTCTCTTGCAATCGCCATAGTAACCTAAACAGAGTAGTGTGAAGATGGATGAGACCTTCTGGCAAAACAAATTGAAAAGGAAGAAAGCAGAAACAACAAAAAAGGACATCTTTTTTTGCATCACAAATCAAAAACCTTTGGATCAATATTCTGCTCCTCGTCTCCAGCGAGAGCTTCTCCACTGACTTTGAGCAAAACCCTTCTCCATTTAAGCGGTGGCTTTGATGTTCCATCGAAGGAAGCCATTCCAGGAAACGATGACTGGCCGTTTAAGCCACTGAAATTATACAGATTGTAGCAGCACAAGTTAGCAAAAACATAAAAAAATTGGATTTTGCAATATGTTTTTAACCAAATCCTAAACCCTATAGCAAAAAGTGTCTTCATTGACGAATTTTGACAAACACCTAGTGGGCATGAGATTAATTACCTGCCGTTCATGGACTCTGGAGCTGAACCATTGTTGGAAGAGCAACTGATAGTTACACGCCTACTGAAATTCTGATCGGAGAAGAAATTGCGATGGCGAGGTGTGAGAGGGACGAAAGAGGTTCGGGGAATAGAAGAATAAGTTGAGAATGGAGAGTAAGAAGTGAGGGGCAACGGAATCGCCATTGTAAGACAGAAAAAAGAAGATAATAATTGATATATTAGAAGAGGCGACGCCTGGTGATTTTACTGAGATTTTCAGTAGAGAAGCGTCGCCGGCAAAGAGACGATTTGAGTTTGCGAAGATAAGGTCTGGTTCAAATGTAATTAACTAATTGATCTTGTCCTTCTCTGTTCGACAGGTTTTGTTTTGTTTTTGTGATAAAAAATAAAAAAATCTCAATATTCACTTATTCAGTGTTATCTTATTATACAAAAAAAAACTGAAATAGCTGCAAAATATATCATTTTTAAAATTTTAAAAAGAATTTATGTTGACAAAAAAAAAGAATTTATGTTTAGATAATCACTCTATTTTTATATGGGGTTTATATGTGTAGCGTAAATTAATATTTGAATTTCTCTTTTTTTTTTCTTTTTTTCTTTTTTTTTGTCAACGAATTTCTCTTTTTCTTTTACCAAGTTCAACTTTTAAAAGTGTTTTTTGGTAAAATGTTTTAAAAGTTTACTTACCATAGTTGTTAGAAGACTGAAATTAAATTCTTTGCTTCGCAATGGTGCAGAATTGTGTAACACTAAAGCAGGATGACAGAATCTTTTAAATTATTCTAGGGAAAAGTCACAAAGTAAAAATCAAATAAAAAATAGGAAAAAGAAGTAAAATCTTAAAATACTTGTTGGAACTATTGGTTACTTGAATCCTTCTCTCTTTTTCTGTCCTTTAAACCTTCCTTCAAAGGCAAGTCACCACTCTTTTAAGACTGACTTTAAACATGTTTCTGTTCGAATAACGGAAAGCTCTGTTACAGAAATTACATACGACCAAGTTTACAAAGAGACAAGCATACCGTCTCGTTTCTTGCGGGAGAAGCAACCGATAAATCGATAAAATGGATACCGAAAAAGGTTATCCCAGAGGTTTCAGAGCAGACAGTCTACGACCAGAAACTAGCCGCAGAAGTTTCCGGTCAGATAGTATGCAGCTCGAGGAAGCACACGAGCTACCACAAGTAGAGATACCACAAGAGAACTCGACTTATCTCGCCCTCTTCAAGAACATAGACAGTGGTAACTTGGAAGCAACGAAAGATTTCTTGGACCGAAACCCTGAGGCTTTAACCGCAAGCTTAACCTCTAACGGAGACAGACCGATCCATAAAGCCGTTTTGTCGGGTCACATCAAGATCGTGGAAGAGATCATAAGACGAATTCAAGATCCAAAGCAAGTGTTGGAGATCAAGAACGATAATGGTTACACGGCGCTTGCTTATGCTGCGACCGGTGGGTGTGTGAGAATTTCAGAGTGTTTGGTTAATAAATGTCCCGGTTTGGTTAGTGTCCGGAATGCGAAAGAGCATATACCGATAGTAGTGGCTTCTTTGTACGGCCACAAAGATCTGGTTCGGTATCTTTACTATCACACACCTCTCAGTGATCTTGATCCTTGTGATGAGTCAGATGAACACAAGGGCATGAACGGAGCGATGCTTGTGACCAATTGTATTGTCGATGGACTATATGGTAAGTTCCTAATGATATAAACATTTGTACTGTATGATATGTTCATAAGATGTGGCTAATATGGCGTCTATATAAAGGTATTGCTTTGGATCTCATTCAGAGGTATCCTAAGCTGGCTTATACACGAGACAGCGATAACGACACAGCAATTATTGCGCTTGCTCAAACGCCTTGTGCGTTCCCTAGCGGTACCCATCTTGCGTTTTGGCAACGTTGGGTTTATTCTTGTGAGTATACTTAGCTTATATTGCTTATATTAGATGAAGATTATATAACGTTTTAAGATCGTTACAGTTCATGGTTTTTCTCTTGAAGGTATCCACATAGAGAAGGTGAAAAACCCTTATGAAGTTGTGAATCATCATCATAATCAATACAGGAAATCACAAGATCATAACCAGATTCTACAGAAGTTGTTGAAATACCTCAAGTTTTTTTGTAAGCATTACAAATAATCGCAAATCATTAGCCCTAGTTTTTGATTGATCAGTCTCAGATGAAATTTGTTATTGACAGTTCCACATATAAGACAAGTATACAAACTGAAGCTAGGACATGCTCAAGCCAAAGAGATACTAGATTGTATCTGCCGAGAGATACCAAACTTCGATGCGACCCAAGAAAAGAGCGCAGGTCTAAACCAAGCTCTCTTCAAGGCTGTGGAGAACGGTATCGTGGAGTATATCGAGGAAGCAATGAGACACTATCCTGATATCGTATGGTGTAAAGATAGTTATGGTCTTAACCTCTTCTTCTACGCAGTTAGTCAGAGGCAAGAGAAGATCTTTAGCCTTATTTACAAAATGGGTGCTAAGAAGAACATTCTCGCCACATCTTGGGACAAACTCCACAACAATATGCTTCATCACGCCGCGTATCGAGCCCCGGCTTCGCGTCTTAACCTCATTCCCGGTGCAGCTCTTCAGATGCAGCGGGAGCTACAATGGTTCAAGGTGGTACATAGTTATATATAACTGTTTCTTGCTTCACACGGAACTAGTCTTAACTGTTTCTGTGAAACAAGAAACTGGGATTTAACCTCTGTTTTCTAAACATCTGCAAGACAATAATTCTATGAAGTTATAATGTTTCCAGGAAGTAGAGAGGCTAGTGCAACCGAAGCATCGAAAAATGGTTAACTTGAAGCAGAAGAAAACTCCACAGGCTCTGTTTAAAGACCAACACAAAGATCTTGTGGATCAAGGAGAGAAATGGATGAAAGAAACAGCGACTTCTTGCACAGTAGTCGCGGCTCTAATCACCACAATGATGTTCTCCTCCGCATTTACTGTCCCCGCAAGTTTCGATCACGAACATACACTATTCATGATCTTCCTCATCTCCGACGCTATCTCTCTCTTCACCTCATGTATGTCTCTGCTCATGTTCCTCGGCATTCTCAAGTCTCGTTACCGCGAAGAGGATTTTCTTCGATCGCTTCCTACCAAACTGATCGTGGGTCTTGCGTCTTTGTTTCTCTCGATGGCGACAATGATGGTGAGTTTTGTCGTGACGCTCATTACACTGGTTGGAGTGAAAGCGATGTGGGTTTCGGCTCAGTTTATGTTCCTCGCGATGATTCCGTTGGGGATGTTTGGTGTTCTTCAGTTTCCGGTGCTACTTGAGATCTTCTGCTCGACTTATTTCCCTAGGGTTTTTGATAAGCCTCGCCAGTCTCGTCGATGGTTTAAGCTTTGCTCAAGATACTAATTAATGTTGATAATCCAAATGAATAACTCTAGAGTCTAGCCTATGTTATGGAACACATAAGCAAATAATTAGAGAGGAGCCTTACTAGTTACCACTCCTTTCCAAGACAATGAACCCTTTTTTGTCTATTTAAATAAATATGTTGAAATGTCTCGAAGTTAGACAGCTTATTTTTTAAATTTCCATCTCAATTAGTGGTTTGCAAATTAACAAGAGTGTATGATACATTTTAACTTCTAGTTTTATCTCTTGTCTACAATTTTCTTATTTTCGATCCCAACATTTGCTTACTTTGTTGGAATAATATATAGTCAACAAAAACAAACTATTTCGTGAAAGTGTACGTCGTTGCCTTCTTGGAAAGGGAAGATGTATAACATACGAAAATACTTTTGCTTTGCTTCCAATACAATGTCACTTGTCAACAACATTTCCATCCGAACGTACGTATATGTGAACGTGCGTAATGATTAATACAGTCTGGACCACTGGACACATATGAAGAAGCTTAATTTTTTGTAATGATTTTTGATATTCGACTTATAATTATGTTATTAACTTATTATATAATATCTTGAATCATATACGTAGCGATGGGTGCAAGGCTCCTATCAAAAAAGTATATTTTGAACTTTCAAGTCCCCACATTTGCCTATGTGTTCAGCTATTCTTTCAGTCCTCTGATGGACACATGTCGCTTCCTGTCTTTGTCTCTCCGATTGTTAATGAAGCTTAGAAGCTAATTAATTAAACTAATTAATCTCGTACCACTTTTTGGATTTTCTTAATTATTTTACGATTCATTCCTTCATCTAAATCATATACTTTTCCCTTACATATCCTCTATCGCTTGAACTAGTGCCGTTTCTACATGTTTGCATAAGCGAAGATATATTATAATTTCATCAAAAAAACCTTGAACAATATGTTGAAGAATTTGCTTGTATAGTTTAATCTCTGGATCAAATGCGTCAAATATATCCATCGGTGAATTACTTAATTTTTATATCCATACTAATCTGTTCCTCCTTGACCAAATTCTTCTTTTTTTTTTTTTTTTTTTTTTTTCTTTTGCCAACGACGACCAAGTTCCTGACAGCATTAGACTTTTTTCTTTACGTCTAAGGTACAATAACAATACATTAGTTGTCAGAATAGATTACGTGAGCTTAAACTGATTAATTAAGCTGCTGTTGATTCTATACTAACTTCAGTTAGCTAAACAACAAAATCAAGATTGATATATAGCTATATACCGGGGATAAATGAATAAATAAATACAAATATAAAATACTATAAAGTTTGGTGGAAGCAGTTTTGAAAGGACCTCTGAACCTTGCAAGCCATGAATCAATGTATTATTGTGCTAGCTGTCTTGTTGTGTTGCCTTATCTTCACCTTACTTTGCCACCAAGGTTTAACAACAAGAACAACACGTTATATATCTTTTTTGGTATTTCAAGTTTTGATTTTATTTAGCACTGCTGCTTTGTTATTAAAATACGCCATTAACATATGGGATGGTTATGTTCCAACATACCCAACAAAAAAACGCTTAGTAATATTGAGTACATATGAAAATCCTTTAACAAAAAAAAAAGTTAATTATAGGGTTTTGTGCAAAAAAACCTCAAACTAAATTATTTTTGCAAGAAAAACTTTCATCTCAAAAAAATGCAAATAAACCACTCACCTCCAAAGTCACCCGCAATATAGCCCCTGCCTATATTAATGATGTGGCATTTTCAGAATCTTTTTTAAAAATTAGGTTTTTGTGCAAAAAAAACCTCAAACTATTTTTTTTTTGCAAAAAAGCCCTCATATCAAAAGCTGCGTTTTGATTAGCCCAGTGCATTTTGGTTTTTAGGACGGGAATTAACGAAAATGGGACGGAATGAGAAATTTAGGAAACCAAAGATGATTGCAAAGTATTTCCTTATTATAACGGACGGGAAGTAACAGGAATGAAGAGAACGGAGAAATTTGAGAATGAAAAATTAGTTCCCGAAGCCTTACTAAATCGGGAAATTGAAGATATTTTGAGAAATTACGGGAAAATACGAAAAATATGAAAATAGAAATTATGGGAAAATATAGGAAAAATTGGGATATTTAAAAATGTATATATATCATTTTTATTTTTTAACGAAAAAATCGGAAAATCTGTACCCTTTCCGAACTTTCCTTTCCTTAACTTTTGAACAGAATTTCCTGTTTGGGAACAATTCTTTTATTTAAACGGGTAAAGGAAGAGTTCGAGAAGGGTACAAGACTTCCCAATTTTCCCGTTTAAAAAAATAAAAATTGAAAAATATTTTTTTTCTTAAATATCCCAATTTTCCCATATTTTCCCATAATTTTCCGTATTTTTTCATATTTTCCCATATTTTCCCGTAATTTCCCAAAATATCTTCAATTTTCCTGATTTAGTAAGACTTTCGGGAATTATTTTTTTTCTTCTCAAATTTCCCATTATCTTCCATTCCCGTCATTTCCGGTCCCGTTATAATAAAGGAATACTTCGGGTATCATTTTTTGTTTCCCAAATTTCTTATTCCCGTCCCAAAAACCGAAATGCACTGGAGCTAATCAAAACGCAGCTTTTGATATAGGGGCTCTTTTTGCAAAAAAAATAGTTTGAGGTTTTTTTTGCACAAAAACCTAATTTTTTAAAAAATTCTGAAAATACCACGTCATCAATATAAACAGGCTATATTTGCGGGTGACTTTGAGGTGAGTGGTCATTTTTTTAGGTGAAGGTTTTTCTTGCAAAAATAATTTAGTTTGAGGTTTTTTTTTGCACAAAACCCTTAATTATACATACTGTTAACCATTCAATAATTCATTGATGCACGCGTACATCAATAATTCTCTCCAGTGTATATATATACATGCAAAAACATAGTAGAAAAAATATTGCTAATTAAGTGAGTTATATGCCTTAATGTATGTTAAATTTTATTAGAAAAAGCTATATCATAATTTTTTAAAAAATCATTATAGTTTTGAAAATAAATTATGGTTGTCTTTATAAAGAAATGATCAAAGTTTGGTGGACATATGTCAATCATAAGAAAGTTACAAACTGATAAAGGAATTTAAACAAAAGCGTGCAGTATATCCATAATGAAAAATCATGTTTATTTAACTTCTTATAATTTATTAATGGGTTTGAGACAATACAATATTTATATGATGTAATAACATAGTATTCGAAAGTGACGGAAATTTTGAACTTGCATAATATACATTTCCCTGAAACTGCTTTAATTATGCATTTTGGACGTTATTGGAATATCATGTTGTATACAACTTTTATAACATTTTATCAAATTCATGATAAGTTAATTAAAGAATAAATCAAAAATTATTGGAGCTAAGAAGGTGGGTGTGCAAAATACAGCTATCTCTTCTTTCCACAAAAACAAAAATAGAAACAAAGGAAAAATGATAGAAGAAGATTAAAAGAGACGTTATGTCTCACCTATATTGCTCTCTCCTCATCCTTGTTCAATTCTAGTGTCTTAATCCATCACTTTTATATGGCAAACTCTCCCGCCGCTGCTGCAGCCACCGCAGCAACCGGAGACTCCCGGCGCCGCCTCTCCGCTTCCATGTAAGTGTACATATTACTCTCCATAAATATATCCATAGATGTAATGATTAAAAATCTGAGCTAAATGGTCAAAATATTATTTGTTTTTGTGTGTTTTAAGCAGTGAAGCAATATGCAAGAGGAGATTCCGGAGAACTAGCAAAGGCAGTGGCAGATCGGATATGGTGAAACCTTTTAATGTCATCAATTTTCCGACACAAGACAAAAACAGTAGTTGTTGTTGTTTAAGCAAGTTTCAGATCGTAAAGATTCTCTTGTTTATCCTTCTCTCTGCTACTCTCTTCACCATCATCTATTCCCCTGAAGCTTATCATCATACTCTTTCCCACTCTTCTTCCCGGTAAATCAATCTTGACCTCAAATTCAAATGCAAAGTTATACATTTGCGTCTAACTAACATATACATGTGGAAAATTAGATGGATATGGAGAAGACAAGATCAAAGATATGTGTCGGACATAGAGATAAAGTGGGACGATATAACCAAAACCCTAGGGAGCGTCGAAGAAGCCCGTACGATCGGTGTCTTGAATTTCGATTCGAAAGAGATCCAACGGTGGAGAGAAGTAGCCAAGACTAAGGAGGACAATGAAGATGAAGAAAACGTTGTCGTGTTGAATCTGGATTACGCAGACAAGAACGTGACTTGGGACGCACTCTATCCAGAGTGGATCGATGAGGAGCAAGAAACAGAGGTCCCCGTTTGTCCTAATCTCCCAAAGATCAAAGTACCAACAAGAAGACTGGATCTGATCGTGGTGAAGCTTCCTTGTCGGAATGAAGGGAATTGGTCAAGGGACGTAGGGAGATTGCATCTGCAGATGGCGGCTGCAACGGTGGCCGCTTCCGCGAAAGGGTTTTTCATGGGACACGTTATGTTTGTCTCTAGATGCTTCCCGATTCCGAATCTATTTCGGTGTAAAGATCTTGTGTCTCGGAGAGGCGATGTTTGGTTGTATAAACCTAATCTTGATACCTTAAGAGACAAGCTTCAACTTCCTATAGGTTCTTGTGAGCTCTCTCTTCCTCTTGGCATCAAAGGTGAAAAAAGAAACCTTATTAATACTTGTTTCGATTTTAAAATGAATCGTGCTAAGTTAACAAGTTAAACTTTCTTCCATGGATTTTACAGAGAGACCAAGCTTAGGAAACCCTAAAAGAGAAGCTTACGCAACAATTCTCCATTCCGCTCACGTTTACGTCTGTGGAGCAATCGCGGCGGCTCAGAGCATAAGACAGTCCGGGTCAACGAGAGACCTCGTGATCCTCGTCGATGACAACATCAGCGGTTATCATCGGAGTGGACTCGAAGCTGCGGGCTGGCAAATTCGGACGATACAGAGGATTCGAAACCCTAAAGCAGAGAAAGATGCTTACAATGAGTGGAACTACAGCAAGTTCCGGCTATGGCAGCTCACTGATTACGACAAGATCATCTTCATCGACGCGGATCTCTTAATCTTAAGAAACATCGATTTCTTGTTCTCAATGCCTGAGATCTCAGCTACAGGAAACAATGGAACTCTGTTTAACTCAGGAGTTATGGTGATCGAGCCTTGCAACTGTACATTTGAGCTTTTGATGGAACATATAAACGAGATTGAGTCTTACAACGGTGGAGATCAAGGTTACTTAAACGAAGTCTTCACATGGTGGCATCGGATTCCGAAGCATATGAATTTCTTGAAACATTTTTGGATTGGAGACGAAGATGACGTGAGACGCAAGAAAACAGAGCTGTTCGGAGCTGAGCCTCCGATTCTTTATGTTCTTCATTACCTGGGAATGAAGCCGTGGCTCTGTTACCGAGACTACGACTGTAACTTCAACTCCGACATTTTCGTTGAGTTCGCGACTGATATCGCTCATCGTCGATGGTGGATGGTCCACGACGCCATGCCACAGGTATGATACAATACAAAACAACATCTTTGTCTTAAACCCTAGTTCATAAGCACATAGTTCTCTAGACGTTACGCGACCCTTAGCATTTTCTAAATTTTCTAGAAACATTTTTTCAGATTTTTTTCGTCCAATTTTGTTATTTCTAAAAGAAACTAAAGAAAGTAAAATTTAGAGAGTAATGGACCATGGTTACGAATGTGTGATGATGTTTGGCAGGAGCTTCACCAATTCTGTTACTTGAGATCCAAGCAAAAGGCGCAGCTAGAATATGATCGCCGGCAAGCCGAGGCCGCAAATTTTGCCGATGGTCATTGGAAGATAAGAGTAAAGGACCCTAGGTTCAAAATTTGCATCGATAAATTGTGTAACTGGAAAAGTATGTTGCGGCATTGGGGCGAATCAAACTGGACCGACTACGAGTCTTTTGTTCCGACCCCACCGGCCATCACCACCGTCCGGAGAGCATCCCTTTCCGGCCATGCCTTGTGACCCAACTAAATGATATATATACACATATACACACATATCAAATGATTTTCATGAGTGTTTTTTTTTTTTTTTTTTTTTTTCTTAATTATTGCTGCGAGATTTAGGTGGTATAATTCATGACTAATTTTTCTCTATAGCTTTTCTTTTCAATTGCACTAAAACATTTTTTGGCAGTTACACAAACATGATGAAAAAAATGTCGAATTTCAGTTTATCTATACAACACAGCTACATATCATATACAGACTTGTGAGTTATAGTTAATAAACAAAAAATTAGTCTATGCAACTTACTAAGCTAATTAGTAACTAGTGACTACACAACCAATCATTTTTCTGAGGTTACCAATTTAGTCGGTTCGTTGTGGAATATAAAAAAATCTGCGTGTTTATGTATGTGTATGTGTAAAGATTTCCTTATTATTAAGCAAAATCAAAGTTTTCCATATTAAACCTCCTCGTTAATTTAGTATAATTCATTAAAGGAAACAATATAAAAAAAGAAAACTGAATCTTACAGCGATCATAGTTAATATTTGGACATTTATGACCGAGAGAGGAGCGGATACCAAAATAAAAAGGAAATCTCGAATTAAGCTTCTCTATAATATTCTGTCTTATTCGCAAATAAATGAACAATTATCACAACTCTTCATTCAGTTCACACAGAGTTACCATGGCTTCTTCTTCTTCCTCCTCCTTCAGCCCTTCGTCTTCCTCACCACCGACAAAGAAGAAAACCACTAAATCTTCCCTCTTCTTGAAGTCTTCATCTTCGAACGTTACAAGCTTAACTAAAAGACAAGAGACAGTCTTCAAAAAAGCTTACGAGCTTTCAGTTCTCTGCGGCATCGAAGTCTGCGTAATCTGTTACGGGTCAAACGGAGAGCTTAAGACATGGCCTGAAGACAGAGAGAAAGTCAACGACATGGCTCGAAGATACAGTGAATTGAGCAAGGAGAAGCGGCGCAAAGGAAGTGTCAATCTTCCCGAGTTTCTCGAGAAGATCAAGAAGGATGATGCCAAGAAGAAGAAGAAGAACAAGAAGAAGAAAGTGGTACTTGAATCCAGTTTCAAGTATCCAGATTGGGATCCGAGGTTTGATAATTACTCTGTAGAGCAACTCACGCAGCTGATTCAGTCCTTGGAACGTAACTGGACCAGAATGAAGATTAGGCTTGGAGCTGTTGTTGAAGGTCAGAAACAAAGTAATATGCACAACACCAACATGGCTGGTCAAGAACAAAGGATGACTACTACTGCTACGATGAATCATCTTCAACAACATTCAAACCATGTTCCGATGGATCTGCTAAACCATGGAAACGCTACTCTATCGCAAATTCCACTCCCTGCATCAGCTTTCGACCAAGGGCAATCTCTGGCTCCTCTTCCGAGTTCACTGATGATTTACCCTAATTCGAATGTGGGGAGATACTCAGGATTACTTGGGATGCAAGACACTGGGATGAACGAGTATCCGAACATGTTAACCTACAACAACTACAACAACACCAATAGTTTCTGGAAACAGTTTTACCAGAATTGCCAAGGGGAAGATATGTCTAGCTTCCGTGGGGTGCAAGAAACTAACATGAGTGTGGAAGATTTTGCCGGGTTACCTGGGATGCAAGGAACTGGGATTAACGGGATGCAGAACTTTGACATGTCAATGTACAACAGCTACGCTAACAACAATGGTCTTTCTCATCAGCATGTTCAGTTTCCGACACAAAGAGCAGCACCGGTTTTTCAATATATGGATCGGTGAACCCAAATTTTAGGTGTCTCTGAGATTTGATCTCTCTCACTATTAGTTTCGGTTATATAACTTAGAAGCATATTATTATATATTTTTTGGTTGGAACATGTTATCTATCTCTGTGTTTTCATCAGATGGTTAGTGTAATGAGACTAATTAAAGAGGTTTTTTTGTGGTGTTCTTTTACTTTTTTTTTATTATTAAGGGTTTGCAAGGGTTTTACTTTTCTGGGTTTGTCTATCATAAATGTTTGCTGAATAAAACCCCATTGCTAGCTTTTGATTGTTTTAAGAAACAATCAGAATCAGCTAGTATCTCTCTAATTATATGTTGCATGTATAAAAAATGAAGAAGGGAAAAGGGAAAAAAACTGAAATCAAATGAAATTTGGAAAAAGAATTACAGAATATTGAATCCAAGTGGAAATAAAAAGTGTTGCTGTTCTGTTTGTTTTAGTCTTTTAGAAGTATCCAACGACTGAGATTAAAAGAAGAAACAGAAGGAACGGTTAAGATTCACGCCAGATCTTATTTACCCTCATTTAAGTGGGACCCACCATGACACACAGAAGCAAAATCTTTTGGCGAAGAAATTGTAGATTTTGTTCCTGTTGCAGGCTTTTACTTGTCCAAAAGAAAAGACCTAGAATTCGGAAAGTCGAATAAAACTCAGAGCTGTCTCTGTTTCCTTCATCTTCTTTCTTTCTAGTTTCTATCGTACATTAGAGTAGTCTCTTACTTGTCCGGAGATCCTAGAACCGAATAAGCTTCACTACGCGTCGGCGACTTGTCAACGAGTGAAGAAATTTAGTGAGAATTTGTCTCTCTGTTGGTTATGGCAAGCCCTATTCGTATTTAAGTGAGTGTCCCTTCTCTTGTCCAATTCTGATTCTATGGTTATTTTGCTTGAAGAATTTCGTCTAGTAACCTCAAATTAGGTTCAGTTTAGTCTGTGTTTTTGTTTTTGTTTTTGTCTGCTCAACTGAGATTCTACTTGGGCTCTGTGGGACATTGCGAATATATTTCTCTTGGAGACCTGTTACCATATATCAATTTCGGGTCTCTTCTTCTTCTTCTTCTTCTTCTTCTTGTTGTTGTTTGTGTACTTCCACGATTGGGTTTCTTCACTTAGTTCATCGTTTGATCTCTAAAGATCAGTCTTTTCAGTTGGTATTTGGCAAGATAAGATTTTTCTCTTAGATTCTCTCAGTTTAAGGGACTTTCATAACATTAAAGGTCAACCTTTTCTTGAATTCTACTTGCTATGAGCTATATCCTCGTTGAGCAGACTAGTTTGTGTAGCAAAGAAACTGGATGGTGCTTTCAAGCAATTTGATAGATTATAAATCAAATCCACTTTTGTGTTCCATTTTTCATTTTATTTTTCATGTACTTCTTTGCTAAATTTCTTCTCTTTTCTGCAGATTTTCTTTTATTGCTAGTACTAGGTTAGGGGTGGAGGAGATGATGAGTGGTTGGGGAACAAAACATGTTTCAAAATGGGACTCTAAGGAAGACACACAACATCATCTTCATCGTTCTAGCGTAAATGTGAAACCAGCTTCTTATTACCGCGACAAAGAGCCGCCCGAGACTGCCTGTTTCAATGCAGAGAGTAATGGTAGTAGAAGTAGAGTTGCAGAGAATAACGATGACAATTACTATTCGGAACCAGATGAAACTAGGCAACAACCATATTTCCACAGGTTAGTGTTTGAGCTTTGTTACATTATGTGAAAAAGTTAGAGATTCTTATTTCTGACTTGAAGTCTCTTTCTTTCTTTCTTTCTTTGCAGGAGTGGAAGTAGTAGCATTAGCAGAAGTAGAAGCCCTGTCTATAGATATAGAGCAAGGCGAGATGCAGGATCTTATGATAGACACCAGACCAGCAGGGGTTTCAGTAGGAGCAGCGGTTATAATTGTGTTAGAAAGCCAAGGGAGATGCAATATGACTCCGATGATTTCAGAGAGCATGCAGTGATGAAAGGTGCGAGGTCTTCCGGCTATGATACTGATGGCGTTTCAGATCCAAGATTGAGAAGGTATAGAAGCGAACTAACGGAAGAGAGAGACACACAAAGAAGGTACGGTTATGGTGATGGTGAGGCAGGAGAATTCCGCAGGAGTTCGAATATTCCGTGCAAGTTTTTCGCTGGAGGTGCAGGTTTCTGTCGTAATGGCAACCATTGCAGGTTTTCTCATCATGTTCTTGCTGATAGAAATCAGCCTCAAGACAACAACTACTTTTATGGAGGAGACAGTTACAATCACAGTGGTCATAATAGATGGAATGATGTTGAAAGATTGGATAATGGAATATTCGGTGGCAAAGAAGTTTCTCGTGCCAGTAAAGGAGTTCCTGAAGCTAAAGGGAATGGTAGTAGCTGGATAGATGACATGGAGATGTCTCCTGATTGGAACTATGGAGTCCGATCTTTAAAGAACCCTGTGAATGAAGAGCATGGTGGTGTTGGTCAGAGCTTACAATCTCGACTTGTTAAAGATAATTTGGTGAGTAATTATGATCAGAAGAGTAACGGTATGTTTTCATATGGTGACAAACCAACTGTTGAAGCTGCTTTGCATCAGAATTTCAATAAACCGGCCGCTCCAGTTCAAGCATTCAATCATAATGTATTGCAGTACCAAAATGGAGGAAGTCAACAAGTGCTAGTAGGCTCGAAGTTGAGGGAACCAGAGAGTGGGAATGTTTATCAGAATAGTCATCAGTTAATGGTGGAGAAAGCTGTTCCGGTGACAAATACTGTGCCTAGGGAACAGATGGATCAGATTAGCAACATGGCAGCATCTATAGCGCAGTTTCTTGCAAAGGGACAGTCCATTCCAAACCTTAGACAGGCATTGCAGATGCCCTTGCATTCGGAATCTTCCATGGCTGTTCTATCAAATCAGGCTACTACTGCGTTGCGTATGATGAGTAGTAGTAATCCAAATCAGCTATGTGGACTTGGGACGAGCACTGGCGCTGAAGGAGTCCCGGTGGTTACTGAGGAAAACGGAGACAAAAAGACTGAAACTAGCAAAGAAGAAGATGGAAAGAAAATTGAACAGGACAGGAAAGATGAGGTCGCAGATGAAGATGGGAGTGACGAAGAAAACAAGAAAGGGAAAGACCAGATGGCGTTTAAGTTTGCGCTTGTTGAGATTGTTAAGGAGCTTCTGAAGCCAGCTTGGAAAGATGGTAAAATGAACAAAGACGGTTACAAAAACATAGTGAAGAAAGTGGTTGAGAAAGTGACTGGCACAATGCAAACCGGAAACGTTCCTCAAACACAGGAGGAGATTGTCCATTATCTATCCTCTTCGAAGCCAAAGCTTACCAATCTCGTTCAGGTTCCTTTCAATACTTTTAACTTCCTTGGCTTTCTAAAACTCGATGATCCTATTCTAACCATTGTTTTTGTGTCTGTCTTCAACTCCAGGCATATATCAGCCAAGTCAAGAAGAACTAATTTGAAATTAGGACTCCCATGTTTTCTTTATACAATTCCATCTCTTGCATCATCATCATCATAAAGCGTTGAGAGCTGCAGTGGAAATATATGTTTCTTTAACTCGTTGAAAGATCAAGCGAGTGTCTGCTGTTGTTACCATCTTTCAGTTCTTTGACTGTAGATAGAGATTTTGTCCCAAATTTCTTCTTTATTTTTTTCCAAGGTTGTGATAGAAACTTAGACCAATTTCAGTGATCCTTGTCTCTTTATGGCAATTTTGTCTTTTGATCCCTTTTGTTCATGTTCCCAGAAATGTAAAATCTTCAATTGATCATAAAACTGGAATTATCCTAAGTTAAGCAGAGTGTTCTTGAAATGAAAACAGCAGCAAATTGTACGATTGGTCTTTTAACCGGTTTAAGCCGGCCTGTACCGTGCCCTCCCGCCATTTTAACTCTTCTCTCCTCTGAAAATTTTCCCGGGAATGAAAAAAATTGGGAAATTGGCGAGAAATAAAAAAAAAAAAACTGGGATCTCGTCTTCTTCGTTGTGAATTGATTTCTTCTGAAAAGGAAATGGCTTCGTCCACATCTAAAACCCTAATGGATTTTTTCCAACCCGCCAAACGCCTCAAAGCTTCCCCATCTTCTTCCTCATTTCCCGCCGTTGGATCCGTCGGCGAGGGGACTGAAGCAAAATCACCGCCTCGCATAACCGTTACCAATTCCGTCGCCGACGACTCGTCTGGTCTCACACCCGACCAAATCTCTCGCTCAGAGTTCAATAAATTCGTCGCTAAGTCCAAGCGTAACCTCGCCGTCTGCTCCGAGAAGGTCTCAAAAGCGAAAGGTTTGACTTTTATTTGATTTGTTGTCATTTTGCATCCCCATTACTTCATTCACAGTCTCTTTAGCTCTAAGAATACCTCAATCAATCTGGGCATTGAGAAATTTTGTTAGGTTTATAACGATTTTGTTCGATTTTGGGATGGAAATTGGCAGCTGAAGGAAGCTGCTACGTGCCATTGACTGAGCTCTTAGTGGAAGAATCATGGCTCAGAGCTCTTCCTGGAGAACTGGATAAACCCTACGCCAAAACCCTTTCTGATTTTCTGGAACGGGAGATCATCGCCGCTCCGATTTATCCGCCACAGCACCTGATCTTCAATGCTCTCAACACAACTCCCTTTGATCGAGTCAAGGCTGTCATTATCGGCCAGGTACCGAATTTGGAATGAGCATTGGGTTTCTTTGAGAGGAGTTTTCTTGTTATGCTTAAACAAGTTTTTGTTCCTCTGTTGGGTTTAGGATCCTTACCATGGACCTGGTCAAGCAATGGGTTTGTCCTTCTCTGTGCCTGAAGGAGAAAAGCTTCCTTCAAGTCTGTTGAACATATTTAAGGAGCTTCAGAAAGATGTTGGTTGTTCAATCCCACGTCATGGTAATCTACAGAAATGGGCTGTGCAGGTAAATGGATGAGTTTCTTTGATCATCATCACTCTCTCTCTACTTATTTGTTACTTGGAGAAGATCAAGCAATTCACACTTTTGACTTTCTTCTTTTAGGGTGTTTTGCTGCTAAATGCTGTTCTTACAGGTAATCTCTGTTATCACTAACTGTAAAAATCCTGCAGTTATTCTTACAAATATGTGTTTTTTTCCCTTGTAATCTCAGTAAGGAGTAAACAGCCGAATTCACATGCAAAGAAAGGATGGGAACAATTCACTGACGCTGTTATTCAAAGCATCTCACAGCACAAGGAAGGTGTTGTCTTTCTCCTCTGGGGAAAATATGCTCAAGAGAAATCCAAGTGAGTTTTTGATTTTATGAATTCTGACTGAAATTTCCCATTCCGATCTCTAAAACAGCAGGACCAGTTAGGCTTAGATTTCTAACGCCTATGCATGCATCGTTCATTGTTTTAGGTTGATAGATGGGAATAAGCATCACATACTCACAGCAGCTCATCCATCTGGTTTGTCGGCCCATAGAGGCTTCTTCAATTGCAGGTTAGCTCAGTCCTGTAACCAGAGTTTCCTTGAGTCTGCAAGAAATCGCACGACTTGCAATTATCTGTGTGTTGTGCTTACGTTGTCCCCATTTGCATGAATTAACATTAATGTTCCACATTTGGGCAGGCATTTCTCTCGATCAAACCAGCTGCTCGAGCAAATGGGGATTCCTCCCATAGACTGGCAACTCTAATCTCTTAACCACAGTCTTGAGGCTAAGACCAAGTATAAGTGTTTCTTATGAAACCAACCATTTATCTTGCAATCCCTTTTGTTGAGCATAGGATGTTAAAGCTGTAACTGTGTATGGCTAAGTAGTAGCAAACTGTCTTTATTTTGTAGTCTTTGAACAATGTTGTGTATGATATTAATGCTGCTTAATCGTTGCTGCAAAGTATTGATCGTTGAATGTGTTAAAAGTTTGGAGTAGTGTGCATGAAAGATAGCCAGAAGCTGAGCTGCACAAAATGAGTGCTAAGAAGATATTTTTATGCAACCCATCTGAGTTCAAGGCATGTCAGGGAAACAAAAAATTTACAATCTTGAAACAAAATTTACTGTATTCTGTGATCATGAATGAATTTTTCACAAACGGGATCCAAACTTTGCTCATCTCCATTTACCTGTTAGCTCCAAGTATGATTAATGTATCTGAATTGACCAAGTCAATCTCCAAATGTTGCAGGAGCAAACAGGAAGAAGTAAGAACCATTCTCTTCTTCTTCTTCTTCTTCTTCTCATGTCTTATGTCTTTTCCTCAAGTTCATTATAGTTGGCAAGAGCCTTTCAATCGCATGCGGACACCCAAAAAACGTCAAAAGATTCCCGCAGCTCTTTTCACCATCTTCCTCGCTTCCTTGAGCACATGAAAGACAATGCAGTTCGTCCAAAGAGGTGTTTCTTCAAAGACTCGAAAGCCAACCGAACCTCTCAAGCTGTTCCATTGCATTAGGATTGTACAAAAACAGTCCACAGTAAAGATCAAAGCTGTCACCAGAAGTATTCTCCACCAGTTTTAGCAATGTCTCGTTACCCTTTGTATCAACATGAGTAGATTCCAAGCTCAGCTTCTCTAGAACCCTTCCCACTGTATGTGTGATGAACTGCGATCCAGCAGCGTGCCAATCATGTTCAGCACACGACATCTCCACCATAGAACATCCTTCACGGGCAAAAACATGGAGAAAACTGTCACACCTAACTCTTCTCCTATCATCATCCATTCCGATCCTAACCTTATCAAACACAAACGAAAGACCTTTCCATCCATTTTTACCACTCTAGAATCTTGGAAGTGCAAAAATTTGTTGACACGAAATTTGTAGTGCAAGATTCTGTTCGAATTTTACATTACTTCTTCACAATAATTTGTTTTGACACGAAATTTAAATGAGACAGTTTGAGCAAAAATGAAAAATAAACAGCTTGCTTTTGTGAAGCAATTAGTTTTTTTTCAGGATAACGAATAGCAGTGGACTGCAAAAAAAAAAAAACACTTAGCAAAATATTATAGCCAGAATAAACCTGAAAATTTTGGTATATTTACTTTGATAAGACAAACTTGAGACACAGATAAAAACATACATACTCTATTACGCGCCACAACTAATATACGAATACAAAAGAAACATGGAATTGATAGTAATTACTTCTTCTCCAAGACAGAGTAATCGCTTTTTGACAACAAACTGAACATGTTCAAGCAACTGACTTGATCTCGAATGAAATCGCACCCAAGCTCTTGTAACTCCGTGTGATATTTAAGATGATCGTCGAAATCAACGGTTGCTACCACCTGATTTAGGGCTAGCCGAGAAGCTAACCTCTGTCTTGCGATCTCCGTGTTCCTCTGATCGATCTTTCTCTTTTCTTCTACTTTCTCTCGTGCCTTTGCTATCAAGTCTCTGAAACCCTAATTTCGACTCTCACCAATCTTGGGCTTGAGATCGCAGCCGTTCTTCTTCCTCTTTAGATGGCTCTGCGCATTGAATCTGGCCACGATCTGTTGCATAGCTTTTGGGTTCTCAGGCCAGACATGGAGATCCTTTTCGTCGGGACCGTAGCAGATGAATCGCACGGAGTTTCCGCAGAGAACAGAGAGCTCTGTCGCTTTCTTCTTGAAACCGGGGAATCTCTGTTTGAAAACAGACTTCTTGCTCTTCAGATGATCATCAGCCAAGGACTTCACTCGTGGAGCCATGTTCGCTTTCCTTTGAAGAAGAGAGAAAATTAAAACAAAATCAGATGAGCCGCCCCGTAAGAGAATTAAACAGAGCGAGTGAGTGAGAGAGAATTGATAAGTGTGTTGGTGATGTTATGTATTTATAGAAGTGAAGCGTCAAAAGATTATACGCGTAATGGGAATGTTCTCTTTCCTTTTTTTGTTTTGGTTATTTCCTTTTTTCCTTATAACGGTCATTTAATGTTCGCTGTTGTAATCTTAAGATCAGGTAGAGAGAATCGGAGAAAGGAAGCTTCTGGAATCTTGATAGGTCCTGGTGGTTTCTTTAACGCTGCTTTGGTTCACAGAATACTTGAACAAAGCAGGAAGCTCTCTGAATGCAACTACTCACCACATCTACAATCTCGGTCCAGGTAAACTGAATACACAATTCTATCTCAGTTCACATCCTGTAGGTCCTTTCAATCATCTGAATGAAACAAAGGATGGGAACAATTCACTGATTCGGTTATTCAAAGCATCTCACAGCACAAGGAAGGTGTTGTCTTTCTCCTCTGGGGAATATATGCTCAAGAGAAATCCAAGTGAGTGTTTGATTTTTTGAATTCTGACTGAAATTTCACATTTCGATCTCCAAGATAGCAGGACCAGTTAGGCTTAGGTTTCTTACGCCTATGCATGCATCTTCATTTTTTCAGGTTGATAGATGGGAATAAGCATCATATACTCACAGCAGCTCATCCATCTGGTCTGTCGGCGCATAAAGGCTTCTTCAATTGCAGGTTAGCTCAGTCCACTAAACTTCTTTTCTTTTGTTCTCCTGCCTATTCACATTGCACAATGTAACAAATGTTTCCTTGAGTCTGCAAGAAATGACACGACTTGCAGTTGTCTGTGCATTGTGCTTCTCTTGTCCCCAACTGCTGTAATTAACATTAATGTTCTTCATTTGGACAGGCATTTCTCTCGATCAAACCAGCTGCTCGAGCAAATGGGGATTCCTCCCATAGACTGGCAACTTTAATCATTTAACCAGAGTCTTAAGGCTGAGACCAAGTATGAGTGTTCTTGTGAAGCCAACCATTTTTCTTGCAACCACTTTTGGTGAACAGAGCTTGAAGCTTTAGCAGTTGCAATGCTCCACTTTTGTGTATTGCTAAGTAGTAGCAAACTGTCTTCATTTTGTAGTCTTTGAAGAATGGTGTGTATTATAGTAGTGCTGCTTAATAGTTGCTACAGAGTACATAGTATGGATCGTTGGATGCGTTAAAAGTTAGGAGTAGTGCATGAAACATAGCCAGAAGCTAAGCTGCACAAAATGGAGTGCTAAGAAGATATTTTTATGCAACACATCTGAGTTCAAGGGGAAACAAAAAAATTTACAATCTTGAAACAAAATGTACTGAATTCTATGACCATGAATGAATTTTCACAAACGAGATCCAAACTTTGCTCATCTCCATTTACCTGTTAGCTCCAAGTATGATTAATGTATCTGAATTGACCAAGTCAAGCTCCAAATGTTGCAGGAGCAAACAGAGAACCATTCTCTTCTTCTCATTTCTTATGTCTTTTCCTCAAGTTCCTTATAGTTGGCAAGTGCCTTTCAATCGCATGTGGACACCCAAAAAACGTCAAAAGATTCCCGCAGCTCTTTTCACCATCTTCCTCGCTTCCTTGAGCACTTAAATGGCTCAAGTAAGTCTTGCCTTCGTAGATATAGCTAAGCTGCTGCCACAGCAGAACACTCAGCCCAATCGCCACGGAGACACTCGCCACAAAGAGGTAGACTAGAACAAGGCCTCGAACAGAGACGAACACAGCGTTGGCCACGTAAGCAAGCACGATGTTCTTCACCACTCTCAGAACTGATAAAGTATTCGCATGTGCCACATCGGACGCATACGCTGCTCCATTCTCCAGAGGCGGCAATATATGAATCAAACAATACACACACATAACAGAAGCGTAGGTTGTGCTTATCACTGCCGAGATAAGGAAGGCTATGAAGTTCTTGTGATTACCGGCACCAACACAGTTCCCAATCTGCAAATACCAACACAAGGAGAGTCATTAGCCTTAACCTATAGCAACCAATTACTCCATGATTACGAAAGAGTGATCCATGAGACTTACAAAGGGGCAATGATGATCCATGTCGAGGACACACATGCCACAGGTGCGACAGTGATGTGTTCTAGGTGACTTTGGTTTGGAGCAGTGGGGACAAAAGGTGTAGTTGTTGAGAGCGCTGTTGCCTACTCCAGGGTGGGTTCCGTATAGAATATCTGCTGGCTTCCCGGCGCATTTGAAAGCAACAAGAATGAATGTTGATAGTGTTGATATCGCCATACACACTGTTGTAACACAATGGAAAACCCCACAAGCCAAGCTGATCGAAAACAAGACTGGATACGCAGCCCAAATCCCACCACCTGCAAAAAAGAGTATATTAACAGGGGAAATGAGAAACTTTCATTTCTAAAAATGATTATGTTCTTCTTTAGAGGAGCTTACATATCACAAAGAGCATAAAAACGGCGAGGATAACGACAAAGCACCGGTCACGGATACGTCTCAGGCCAAAGTTTTTGGTTTCAAGCCTGACTGGATTCTGATTGGTGATTGCACCACACCAACCACACTTGAAAACAGGTGCGTATGAGGGAAGAACAAGGTTTAGTCCACATCCCCAGCAAATTGCTTCATAATCCTCATTTATGGTTGCAATAAAACTCCCCTATAGACAAAAAAGAGCAAACAGTGTTGGTATCTTTCAGGAACTATTGCTATTTCTCAGTTTGTTTCCCTAAATCACTAAAAAACAAGATGAAATCTTTAAGGGAAGGCATTGAAGATAAGTCAGAGAGAGAGAGAGAGAGAGAAGGATCCACTAACCTGGGAAGACTCCTCCATATCTTGCAACACTTATCGGATACGAAAACACAAAGGTGTCTTCAGGAATCACAGAAGATTGATGAGAGAGTCAGGAATGAAGAACACAAATGAAAACCCAAAAGCTCTTCTCTTTATTGAAAATCAAATGAATCAAACAAAAACCCAAAATGTGTTTCCCTCTAGCTTTTGATAAAGACCCAAAATGAAGCAACCACGTTCTCGCTGATTTCTCTGCCAAACTAACAGCTCCCTTTAAAGCTATGGTCTTTCGACAAAGATCTGACAAATTGCTATCCGATTTTTATCAGTCTTCCAATCCGGAATTGCTTCACCATGACACAAAGCATCCGATTCTTCACAAGAATTTAGGGTTGACCGTCTTTATATTCACAGATACGCATCCGAGGAGATTGAGAATCTCAAATTCCTCCCCTCTCTCTCTTTCTTGCTCTTAATCTATAGCGAATCTACCGGTAATGATTCACCGGTAGCGACGGCGACGATGATTGAAACCGGGAATTTTGATCGGAAGAGAAGATAATTGATTCTGAACAGCGGCGAAAAATGATAAACTTTGAATGTCTCCCGATATTTTGTTTTCTTTATCTTATTTTTGGTCCCTCTATTATGTAATTTTTTAATAATATTATACAAACGCGTTCTAAATTAGAAATAATTAGAGTATTTTTGCTGGTTTCAGTGTTTGTCAATGTCAACTAGTGTAATTTGATAAAAAGAAGTGTTTGTCAATGTCAACACCAATTTGTTTACGAATTATCAAATTTGAATTATTTGATTCTTTACTATATAGTAACCATTATTCGAATGGTTGTCTGATGGCCCCTTGATCATACATTTTTTTACCTTTCTGATACGGATGTCCTCGAAAGAGACTAAATTTTTTCTTAATTAATCAGACGACAGAATTTAAGTATTAAATCGAAAAAGAGAAAATAAACTAAATAATTACCGCCATAAGAGTGTAAAATATTCGGAGTCGGAGTTTGGTTTGACAAAAGCTTGTGAGTCAAGTGTCGTTGATAAAGCTTGCGAGTCAAGTGATTAACGAATCACTTTGACATTCTCAAGTCTTTGACACGTGCACTTTTTTTTTTTTTTTTCGTCTTACACCAAAACGACGTCGTTTTGCGCTTTATCTTTTTTTTTTTCGTCTTACACCAAAACGACGTCGTTTTCGTAAAAAAAAAAAAAAATCTAAATCAAAATTATGTGTAATGTTGTTCGTTTTGATAGGCTTGATTATTTATCGGACCTCTTCGTTTCCATGGTAGCTTTAAATGGGCTTACTGGCTAATTAGCTCATTTCATTTCCTTTTAAAAAGGATTGCAATTATTATTATCTATGAGTCTGTAGGATAATAATCAATCTATAATGATTGTTAGTATAAGGAAAATTAGAAGAACTCAACTCCAGTCGATAAATTATTGTATAAAAGAACAAAAAACATATGAAACTATTCACTATGAGTCTATATAAGATTTTACGTAAATAACAACTAAATTTTAAAACTATATGAAAAAAAACAAAATGCAAAACTTACAGAATCTAATATATTCGAGTAAAAAACAAATGATATATTCGAATCTAATGTTCTGAATAATTAAATTAAAAATATTTGGTTTAATAAATGCGCGGGTTCTCTCCTAGTACAAATCAATACAAATGGTAAGTTATCAATCGCGTGTCACGTGGACGACGGTACAGCTCAGATTCCACCGCCTCAGGGAAAATGGAAAAATAAATCAATAAATGTAATTTCTGCTTAAAATCAGTAACTATAAATATTAATCTTTCTTAAAAGCCCTAAACACCAAAACCTTTGATCTCCTCTCTGTCGCTGCAAATCACTGGAGAACACAACAGTATCCATTGTCAATCTCCAGCTGTTACCATGGTCGAGTCTAAGAAAAAATCCAACACCATAGTAATCATCTTTCTCTCCTTCTAGTTTTTTATTCTCTCTCTGTTTTGCTCTGTTTTGTTTGCATGTTTTTTTTCCTTCTAGAGCTAAACGATCGAAACTCTGTTTCTAGGTCGAAGCATCACCTGCCTCAACAAAGAAGCCATTGAAGAAAGGTAAGAATTGTTCTTACATGAATACTAGAGAGTATGATTCCCATGAAATTTGACTTTGACTTTAACTTTAACTTTGTTTTGTCTCTTCTCTTTAGGTAAGAGAGATGCAGAAGTTGATCTGGACACCAAAGTGAAAACGAAGAAGCAGAAGAAAGATGTGATTACTCCAGTTCAAGCCGAGAAAAAGGCACAGCCTAAGAAGATAGAGATCAGCAGCTCCGACTCATCAGATTCTGAGGAAGATGAGAAGGTAACTTTAATTAAACATGTTTTAGAGATTTAGTCAAGTTGAATTTCAGTGAAAATTATGTAAGGTTAAATTTATTATTAATTGTGAAAATTTCAGACTAAGCAAGTTCTTGGCAAGAAATCTCTAGATGCTAAGATGGTTGAGATCTCCTCATCTGAGGATGAATCTTCTTCAGACGAGGTATAAATTGCATCATTACACGTAATTAGCTTACACACTAATGTTACTTAGAACATATTAATCTAAAACTTGTCTTTTTGATAAATTATAATAATTAGGAATCTGCCCCTTCAAAGCAACCAGCAATTGTTAAGAAAGCAGCAACCAAGGCAGAGAGTAGCTCATCTGAGGATGAATCTTCTGATGATGATGTAAGAATTACATGATACATGTTAGCTCAATGTTACAGGAATATCATCATCATATCCTTACTTTGCACTTTTGCTTGTTGATAATTAGGAACCTGCCACTCAAAAGAATGTCAAGCCAGCTGCAGAAGATTCATCGTCCTCAGGGGATGAATCAGATGAGGAACCGGAACCTGTAAAGAAGAAACCAGAAGTTGTTAAGGATGTCAAGCCAGCTGCAAAAGATTCATCATCTTCCTCGGATGATGAATCAGATGAGGAACCGGAACATGCAAAGAAGCAACCAGAAGTTGTTAAGGATGCTAAGCCAGCTGCAGAAGACTCATCATCCTCTGATGATGAATCAGATGAGGAACCAGAAGCTCCAAAGAAGCTTCCAGAGCCAGCTGCAGAAGACTCATCGTCCTCGGATGATGAGTCTGATGACGAACCAGAAGCTCCAACGAAGCTTCCTGAAGTTGTTAAGGATGTCAAGCCAGCTGCAAAAGATTCATCATCATCCTCAGATGATGAATCTGATGAGGAACCAGAAGCTCCAAAGAAGAAACCAGAAGTTGTTAAGGATGCCAAGCCAGCTGCAAAAGATTCATCATCTTCCTCGGATGATGAATCTGACGAGGAACCAGAAGCTCCAAAGAAGCTTCCAGCAATTGTTAAGGATGTCAAGCCAGCTGCAGAAGATTCTTCATCGTCCTCGGATGATGAATCAGATGAGGAACCAGAAGCTCAAAAGAAGCAACCAGCTTCTGCTAAAAGGAAGTCAGATTCAGATTCATCAGAGGAAGACTCTGATGATGAGGTTTGTTTTGACACAGTTTCTAGTTTTCCGTATACTTGTAATACAAGTTAACTTATGTGTCTCTTGATTTGCTATTTCTAAAGATCTTGGCTCTTTTAAGGATTTGTGATTTCTTTTATTCTAGACACTTACCTAGTCCATATTAAAGATTTGTGATTTCTTTTATTCTAGACACTTACCTAGTTCATATTAACTTGCAGGAATCTGAAGATGAAAAACCTCCTCAGAAGAAGGTATGTTCTTCCACCAAATTAATTTACATTATTTTTTTGGTTGCACAAGTTTCATTCAATAGAAGTAAACTGATTTTGCCTTGTTTGTTACGCAGGCTAAAGTTTCACCAACAAAAACTTCAAAACAAGAAAGCAGTAGTGAGGATGAATCTAGTGAGGAGGAGAGTGACGATGAGAAAGTAACTCCAAAGAAAAAGGTATGAAGAATGGCATTCTCTATATTGAATGAATGATAAAAATAAATTTTGATTCTAACTTCACTCGATCTCTTGATCAAAACCAGGATTCTGATATTGAAATGGTGGAGGCAGAGGATAAATCAAATGCAAAACAGGTAAAAAACTCTATCCACCAAAATTTGGTTATGAGTTTAATTGGGATTCCTTAGATGTAATTATGTTTCATGTAATGATTTTTTTCATAAAAAAAAAAAACAATTTACAGCCAAAGACACCAACCACTCACACACCAACCTCTCAGACTCAAAGAGGATCCAAGACACTATTTCTTGGGAATCTTTCCTATCAAATTCAGAGATCTGACGTGTAAGTAATATTTTGTTTTTGGTTTTTTTCTGGTTCTTGCGATAGAATGTTAGTTGCCTAATACACACAACTCATATACAGAGAGGAATTCTTCAAGGAAGCTGGTGAAGTTGTCGACGTTAGATTTTCACAATATGAAGATGGCAGTTTAAAAGGATATGGTCATGTTGACTTCGCTTCTGCCGAAGCAGCTCAGGAGGTAAATATAAGCTATCGTTTGTTTTGGAATCGTTAAAAGTGGTAATTGGAATCAAGATTATGATTGGATCTATCACTGGATGTATAGGCATTGAAACTCAACGGTCAAGCATTACTAGGCCGCAGTCTTAAGGTTGATGTTGCTAATGAGAGAGATAGTGGTGCTCGCTGGAACCAGAGCAATGACAACGGACAAGGAAGCCAAAGTAAAACAGTTGTTGTTAAAGGAATCGACTCCTCTCTTGGTGTACAAGAAGTAAAAATCCTCATCTTCAACTTTCTTTTAACCAATTCTACATGTTACAACACTAAAAAATCATGTCATATAAACTTGTTCAGGCGAGGAGTGCTTTGAGAGATCACTTTAGTGGTTGTGGAGAGATCACAAGGATCGCTGTTCCAGTAGATCGTGAGAGTGGTGCTATCTGGGGGACTGCTTACATAGATTTAAAAGATGGAATGGACAAGGCATTGGAACTAAGTGGTAGTGAGCTTGGAGGACGGAACATAATGGTGAGCGTGGACAGACCAAGAGTAGAGAGTGGTGATGCAAATCAGGGTAGAAGAGGACGTGGAATGGACAGTCGTGGTGGTAGGGACAGCAGAGGACGTGGAAGGGACAGCCGAGGACGTGGAAGAGACAATAGAGGACGTGGAAGGAGCAGTTTTGGAACACCCAGCAAACCAAATTTACTTGCCGCAAGCCAAGGTTTGTTTCTTCCTCTCCTCTCCTCTCCCTTTAGATTCTTTTGTGCGTTGTATAATATTTTCTCATAAACTTGCTTTTGTATTTCTTCTTGCAGGGAAGAAGATCGTCTTTGATGATGAGTAACTTGGCAAGCTTGGCTCTTCATTTTCTTCTATCGTTGCAGCTTATTAATACAGATACGCGGATAAAAGAGCTAGTTATCTTTACTAAGAGTATCTCCAACCCTATGCTAAATATGACATATATGCTATTTTGCCAGACGTTCAAATTGCAAAATAGCATCATGCTATTTTTGCTTCTATATTTGGCATGAGATTATGCAATATGCTATTTTGCCATTGAACTTTTTTATTTATAAAATAGTCCTTCAATTTGTAATTACTTTTAATTTAACAGTTTAATTATATTGATTATGATTTATTTAAATAAATAAACAATACTCATAACTTTTTCAAAATATAAATAATATTTATTTCATAGAAATATAAAAACATAACCATAATAAACTTAAAATTTTATTTTTAAAAATACTGAAATTCAAAAAACATAAAACAATAGGTTAAAATCTTTGTTTTCTATAATTTTTATGTAATATGATGTATTTTGTTTTAATATTATAATAAAAAAAATATATATTCTGGTTGTTTTTGCAAAAAAAAAAAAAAATGATTCACTTTGTAAAATTTGAAGAAATCAAGTAGTTTTAACAATTAATAATAAGTTGGAAAAAAATTATAGCATGATATATATGAGGGGTTGGAGAGAAACCAATGCTATTGCTATATTTTTGCATTTGCAATGGTCTAAGACTAACTAGGTTTTTGAGTTTTTAAGATTCAAATTAAAATAAACCCTTTAACAAAAAAAAAAGATTAAAATTAAAATTAAATTCATGTTATAATGTTTGATATAAATTAAAGTTTCCTTACATTTTGATTTTATACGAGTAACTTGGTATGGAATAAAATATAAGATTAACAATTCAAAGGTTACAACTTACAAGACTCGTTAAACCCTAAACCCGTTTTCTTCTTCTCTGCGCCGCGTTCTTCATTCTCCTCCGTCTTCCTCTCTCAAGGTCCTCGCTGTCGCACCATTCCTTAGAGTCGTTTCGTATCTGCAAGTAAGTTTTTTTTCTCTTTGCCGTACTAATTCCTCTTCGAAAATCAAGTACTGCGACTTGAGTTTTTCCCTGTTCTGTTGTATTACAATCCTAAATTTTTGAATTGAGAATAAAAATAAGATGTTTTGGGAGACTGATGATTAGGATACAATTGAATCGTTCCCTGTGGCAACCTTAGTTTCTGGGAGCTTTCTAAATACTTCTCTTTGAATTACTCTCAAATCTCTTGTTTTTCCATTTATATAGTCTCCAATTTTTCTGCAGAGAATTGATTGATTGATTGAAAGAGAGCAGACATGGTTGAATTGGAGAAGAACTCCACTGAAGAGCTCAAGAAGAGGACACGAAAGCGAAACCGTGGGAAGAAGAACGACCAGCTAAAGGTAGATGAAGAAACCCACAGCGTAGAAGAAAATGCAGATGCAATCCAGGAGAAGAGAGAAAAGAAGGTTAAGAAAGTGAAGTTGCAGGGGAAAGGCAAAATTGAGGAAAAGGAAGAGGCAGAGGAAGAGATGGAAGCAAAGGAAGAAGAAGAAGAAGAAGAAGGTGAAGAGGAGAAGAAGATGGTGATTGTGAGCAAAGGGATAATGACAAATGAAACCTTTGAATCGCTGGACTTATCTGAGCTTACTTTCGAAGCTATCAAGGAGATGGGCTTTCAGCACATGACGCAAGTACGTACCTTTCTTTCATGTTTAAACCTTTCTCTCATGTTCACATAAAGGGTCGTGTGTCATAACTCTGTGAATCATCTTCTGTCATTCAGATTCAAGCTGGATCAATTCCTCCCCTTTTGGAGGGGAAAGATGTTCTTGGTGCTGCCAGGACTGGCTCTGGTAAAACTCTTGCTTTTCTCATTCCGGCTGTTGAGTTGCTCCTTAAAGAACAATTCCGTCCTCGCAACGGGACTGGTGTGATCGTTATTTGCCCCACAAGGGAACTTGCTATTCAGGTAAATCCCCTTTTTGATGATTCCTGTAACTCTTTCAATGCGCTAAGTAGAAACTTTTGTTGTGAGGTTCTCATCTCTCATGCTGATGATTCATTGCATTTGCGTTCGATCTGTAAAGTATCGATTTTGTTGTATGTTACTGCGGCCTCTCAGTTCCGTTTTTGAACTGTACTTTATTGATATCTCAGACTAAAAATGTGGCGGAGGAACTACTCAAGCATCATTCACAGACAGTAAGCATGGTTATTGGTGGCAATAACAGAAGGTCGGAAGCTCAATGCTTAGCGAGGGGTGCAAATTTGTTGATAGCAACTCCTGGGCGTCTTCTTGACCATCTTCAACATACAAAGGGTTTCATTTTTAAATACCTCAAGGTACCGTCCTTTTCATAGTTCCATCTGGCGCATGTTCTCGTCTTCTTTCTTTGAGGTAGATGTTAAAATCTGTTACTTGTTATGCCAAAGGCTGTCAATTTCTGTAGACTAACAACAATAGTAATAGAGCCATAGATGAATTGTAGTTAGCAGCTGATGCGGTATTCATTCCTGCCGCATGTATAATAGTTATGCTTTAGATGATTCCAATGGATGATTATCTTTATAAATTGCAGTGCCTTGTGATCGATGAAGCTGATAGGATACTGGAAGAAAATTTTGAGGAAGACATGAATAAGATTCTGAAGATTTTACCAAAGGTAAATCATCTCTTTGGCTCTTAAATAAGGTTTATTAAAAGAAGAAATGAGAAAACTAGATAAATTCCAACCTCTCAGTATCAGAGATTCCTTTTCTTTTGCCTACACAAATCATGAGCCAAAGATTTTGGCACTGCTGTGGTTTGGATTTTGTACTGATAAAGCTGTTACCATGTATCTCCAGACTAGGCAAACCGCGCTATTCTCTGCCACCCAGACCTCTAAGGTATTTTTCTGTTAACTGCGGTATTGTCATTGTTACTACTAATTTATGTTACTTAAGAAGTTTTCTAATGGTGAAATCGTAACAGGTTCAAGATCTTGCTCGGGTGTCGTTGACGTCTCCTGTTCATGTTGATGTCGATGATAGTAGACGCAAGGTATGAATCAAAAAGAACACTCCGGTAATGAAAGTTTAAGAAGCATGCCATGGAGATTTTTACTTAAATAAGTCTCCAAATCTGTGTAGGTGACAAATGAAGGATTGGAGCAAGGCTATTGTGTTGTCCCGAGCGAGAAAAGACTCATCCTTCTAATCTCTTTTCTGAAAAAGAACCTGAACAAAAAAATAATGGTGTTCTTCTCGACATGCAAGTCGGTACAGTTCCATGCCGGAATCATGAAACTAATCAATGTGGATAGCTGTGATATCCATGGAGGACTGGATCAGAACCGGAGAACTAAAACCTTCTTCGACTTTATGAAAGCAGAAAAAGGTATCTTGTTGTGTACTGATGTTGCTGCCCGTGGTCTCGATATTCCTTCAGTGGTACGTATCCACACTATGTTCTTGCATCGACCGACTTTTATATACTCAATAGTTTTATTGTAATCATTTTGTGTTGAATTTTTTCATCTGTAGGACTGGATTATACAGTACGATCCTCCAGACAAGCCAACGGTAGGAGAAACATTTTGCTCTGTTTGGTTTTTGCCATATCCGTTTTGTTCTGTTTATGCATTATCCTAGATTGTTTTTGTTTTCAGGAATATATCCACAGGGTTGGTCGAACAGCCCGTGGAGAAGGAGCAAAGGGAAAGGCATTGCTTGTCTTGATCCCTGAAGAGCTTCAGTTTGTTCGCTACCTTAAGGTATATATTATATGATTATATGAATGGTTTTGTGAATCTTTTTGTGGATAAATCAACTTTGTTTTATTGAATTTGTACATTAAACCCGCAGGCTGCAAAAGTACCTGTAAAAGAGCTTGAGTTCAATGAGAAGAAGCTTTTGAATGTTCGATCTGCGCTGGTAAATAGTCCTGTTTCAGTCTCTTTGTCGGTCAATTACTCTTTCCATTTGTAAGTGTTATAACATCGTCTCTCTTGCTCTGTCCTGCAGGAGAAATATGTTGCAAACAACTACAGTCTAAACAAGTTAGCCAAGGAAGCTTACCGGGCTTATATCTCAGCATACAATTCACATTCTCTGAAAGACATTTTTAATGTTCACCGGCTCGATCTCCAGGTACAAAATCAGACACACCAAAACCTCACTGGCTCTTCTTACATGTTGGTTATACATATCTTGTTTCCGAATTAGAAGATAACCCGGTTTTGATCTTTTTGAATGTTCACAGGCGGTTGCTGCGTCCTTTTGCTTCTCGTCGCCGCCAAAAGTGAACCTGGGCATAGAAAGTGGAGCTGGGAAGGTGAGGAAGGCGAGGAATCAGCAAAGTCGTAATGGCTTCTCTCCTTACAGTCCCTATGGCAAAGCCAAGTCCACACCTAAAGAGGCTTAAAAGTTTCTTGACCCTCCTTTTTGCCCCTCCTTTTTTTGTCTATTAACCTTTAAGTTGTGTCTAAAAAGTAACATTACCTTTGCTCTTAAATTTAGTTGAATGTTTCTTGTAATACTTAAATTCAGGTCTATGAGTTATAAAAATTGTTACAATAAATTATTGTCAGCTACTTAGCTTTCTTGGCAGATTTTTTTTCTCATGACAAAAACCAAATGTTGGTAATATGAGCAACCAGAAATTTAATTCAGTAATATCAAAAACAAATGGGTTTGAACATATTCAGAATAAATGGTATTTGGTGTTCTATGATCAGTGCCACACCAAATTGGCATTTCAACACAAAATCTGGTGTTTCTTCCTCTTCCTCTTCCTTTTGCCGCCTAGTTTGATTGGCGCTAAACTTGGAACAAAAGGGTACACGAGTGGGTAAAAATAGTTGTTTGACGGTGCTCGCAAGTCCTCTTTTTTGAAGTATCCATCCTCTCCAATGATATAAGCTAACATGACCATCTCCGACTTTCGGGGAACATCAAGCAAATCAACAACCACGGCGGCTTTCTTCTCCTCGTCAACAACGAAACTCGCGGCGTCAAATTGATAACCAATGAGTGGTTCCATATCCACCGCTAAGAAGCACAACTTGCTCCACGACACAACTTGAGGCTCAAACTTAGTGGTAATCCATATCTCCATACGTAATGTATCCTGGTGCTGATATAATACTGCAAGTTGCTCATCTCTCTAACACTAGACAGAGTCACGGTATCATCAAGAAGAGAGTGAAACGGTAGAGTTATATGCGGGCCAAAGCTCTCCGTGGTAAAATCAAAACAGATCAAGAAGCCAGGGACCTCTGCTCTGTCAATCTCAAGTAGGTCTGCTGGCATCTCCTGCTGAGCAAACCAATAAGTATTTCCCTTGAGAGACACGCCGCGTGCGTAACACTCTATAGTCCAGTCCGGAAAGATATGGATAGGGATTGTAATACCAGCCTTGGAAGAGTTGATGTGGTAAAGTTCATACAGAACATTCCCATGGGAATAGTCCCCACATCTCAAAACTTTGTAGTTGCGGCGTGATTTGCTATTCTCGTATCCTATAGCATACTTGTAGCCGCCGAATCCAGGGCGAAGGGAATGGTCTGAACCACCGGGGTTGGCCAGAGTACGGATTCCAAACAACGAACCTAGTTGCATCGGATATGAGGCAAAACAATAAACCGTCGCAATAATAGACTTGAGATATATCGACTCCATCTGAATCGTCAAGGCTAACGAGTTTACCTTGACGGTTTATAGATGGTTCGACGCCCTTTTCGAGGTTAACGCTCATCAAATAAACCCGATAACTTATCACCATGACCACCATGAACTCCGTTGCTGCTTGAGCTTGAGCTATGTGCTGCTTTGTAAAGCGGCGAGCTTTGGATAAAGTGTTCCACTTTTTGCAAACAGATCTCACTGCTCTGTTACATGTCATCGGAAGCCTGATGAGGACTTCCTCTGCCAAATCCCTTGGAAGATCGGACAGCATGGATCGATGCAACCGCAAATAATTTAGGTTAAAGATTGAGAAGAAGAAGAAAATTTCTTGAGGGACAAGAAACAAAATCCCTAGCTGAAGATGGGCCAATCGTTGTCTTAAGATTATAGTGGGCTTTTTAATGTGGATTTGTAGCAATCTACTAAGTACATGCTACGGTTTTAGCTTCTCGGATTTGTAGAATTGTAGATAACGGATTTAGTGACGATCTAAGTACTGTACTAAGCACATTTTGTTGTTCTTGATGCTTATTCCTATGTAGCAACTCATTGTTCGATTCCAGTTTGGATTGATGATATAGTTTTTGCTCTCTACTTGATTTGGTTTTGAAAGTGAGACAGATTTGCAACCATAGAGGCAGAAGAGAGTTTCTTCTCAAACACATCGAGCTTAAACCATGTCGAGAGAAAGGTACTGGAGATGCACAACCTTGGAAGAATATAATCTTACTCTTGGAAAAGATGACACTAAACTACAAACTCTTCATCATCAAGATTCACAAGTACAAGCAGCAATCCAATCATCACAAGATAGATTTCTTTCTTTCTGACTCTCTTTGACCAGGCGGCACTAGATAAGTTTACAATCCAGATGGTACCGTGTATAAAGTTGTTAATGACGGTCGTTACACAATGTCGGGTCATGTTAGCTTGAAAATACTCAACTACCAAGGATGTATGTTCTTCCACCAAGGATTCACAGAGCACTGAAAAAGCACAAGGAACGATTCTTGTTAACACTAGGTCTAAGAAGGTAGACACCAGTCGTACGCATATTTTCTTTGATTATGCCTCTTCTGAAGAAGATTCATCTGCAAATGTGCTTGCTGTTCCAAAAAACAAGAAAGGTAATAAAAGTTTCTACTTCTTATATGTAAAATACTACGGCATGTGGATTTATATTGAAATCTGGTTTGTTTATTCGTAAACAACCAAGTGAATCAGCAGAAAACGGCGCAGACAAAGACAAGCAATACATATATTTTCTTTGATTCTGATTCTTCTGAAGAAGATTCCTCTGCAAAGGAAGAGAGCTTTGAACTGGACACCCAAGTGAATCTGAAGAAGGAGAAAAAAAGGCAGTCTGAGCTCTGTTTTTGGCAATATTTGGTAAGTGAAAAAAGATAATCCACTTTTACTTTCGTTGATGCTCTACAAAAACTGGATTTCTGTATAAATCTTCTTATTGTATAGATACATTCATACAACTGGATTCAGTACTATGGAAACAAAAGATAAATGCATCACTGATTCTTCTGAAACCAAGGTAATACATATACAACTGGGATTGTGGCATGTTTTACAAACAATCTTCTCCATTGACATGCATTGGTTGTTGTTACAAGTACAACATCATCTAACAAACGGTTCAACACATGCCACAGCAGACAACTAGTATTTGTAATGAGTGGAAGTGATACATATCAAACATCTTGTAGTCTCTTCCTCTTCCTCTTCCTTTTGCCGCCTAGTTTGATTTGCGCTAAACTTGGAACAAAAGGGTACAGACGTGGGCGAAAAAGCATGTCTGAGGATCCTCCAAAGTGCTCTTTTTTGAAGTATCCATCCTCTCCAATGATATAAGCTACTGTGTCCATCTCCGACTGTCGGGGATATTCAAACAAATCAACAACCCTTGATAACCAAAGAAACTCGCTGAGGAACCAAAGAAACTCGTCAACAAAGAAACTCGCTGAATCGGGCTCAAATTGATAACCAATGAGTGGTTTCATATCCACCGCTAAAAAGCATAACTTGCTCCACGACACAGCTTGAGGCTCAATCTTAGTGGTAATCCATATCTCCATACAAAATGTATCCTGCTGCTGATGCAAGACCGCAAGTTGCTCATCTCTAACGCTAGACAGAGTCACGGTATCATCATAAAGAGAGTGAAACGGTAGAGCTAGATGCGGCCCAAAGCTCTCCGTGGTAAAATCAAAACAGATCAAGAAGTCAGGGACCTCTGCTATGTTAACATCATCTAGGTCTGGTGGCGTCTCCTGCTGAGCAAACCAATAAGTATTTCCCTTGAGAGACACGCCACGTGCAGTACACTCTATAAGCCAGTCCGGATTGGTAGTGATAGGGACAGTAGCATCCTTAGAGTTGATGTAGTAGAGTTCATGCTCAACATACCCTGAGGAACAGTCACCACATCTCAAAACTTTGTAGCTGCGGCCAGATTTGCTCTCCTCGTATCCTATAGCATACTTATAGCTGGACATTTCCCGGCGACGAGGTAGTAGTTTGAACCACCGGTTTTGGCCAGAGTACGGATTCCAGACAACGAACCTAGTTTCATCGAATGGGAGGCAAAACAATAAACCGTCGCAATAGTAGACTTGACATATATCGAGTCGATCTGAATCGTCTAGGCTTATGAGTTTACCTTGACGGTTTACAGATGGTTCGACGCCCTTTTCGAGGTTTAGGCTCATCAAATAAACCCGATGACTTATCACCATGACCACCATAAACTCCCTTGCTGCTGCTGCTTGAGCTATGTGCTGCATTGTGAAGCGGCGAGCTTTGGATAAAGTGCTCCACTTTTTGCAAACAGATCTCACTGCTCTATTAGATGTCATCGGAAGCCTGATGAGCACTTCCTCAGCCAAATCCCTTGGAAGATCGGACAGCATCTTGTTTAGGTTTAAGCTTGAGAAAAAAACTCTCTTTGAGTTTGAGGTTACATAAACCCTCTTGCTCTTGTCTTGAAACCGGAAACCCTCTTTGTGTAGTAGAGTCTTTCAATACTTCCCTGTCAGAATGGGAACCCTCTTCCTGTCTCAGAGTCTTTGTTTTGCTGCTTGTGAGTCTTGAGCAAATTAGTCATGTGCTTGTCACGTGCTTCCTCAATTATCTCAGCTTCTTCTTCTTCTTCTTCTTCTTCTTTGATAATAGGTTTTCTTCGTGGTCTCCATTTCCAATTCTCAGATTCACTCAACTTATTCTTCTTCTTCTACGATTAGATGAGACAAGCTTGCTTATTCCAACAAGAAGAGTACCGGGTTCATTTGCGTTGAATAGAAAACAGAATTTACAGTTTTATCAATTAAGAATGGAGATGGAGAGAAAGACGAAGGAGACAGAGAAGTTATGCCAGAGGTGCAAGCGAAGCTACACAGATTCCTCAAACGACGCTTCATCTTGTCGTTTTCATCCCTCCTTCTTCGTTTGTCGCCGTCACGATGACCAAAAAAGGTTATGTCCCCTGACTCACATATCGCTAAATCCCAAACATCTTGATTCCCTAAAAAAACTTATATTAATATCTGATAAGAATTAGGTAAAATTATTCCTCCGTACCCGAAACTGATGAATCTGATGCCTGATCATAATTTCAATTGAATATTTCTCAAAGGAAATTTATGCTTTTGCCATGTTTCGTTGGTTTTGAAACTAATTGTTAGGCTTCTGATTAGATATTTATGCACAAAGGCTTGACATGTTGTTCTGCTAAATAAAGATATTATCTAATTGTAAGAATAGAGAGTAGATCAAGACGCATCTTATCGAATTTCATCTGATTCTCTGTTCCTTGTTTTGTGTTACTTTTGGTCTAGGAAAGTATATATGAATCTGCTCTTATGCTGATTATAAATTTGAATGAGATAGTGCTTTATGCATAATCATTAAGCTATATTATGTTTTGAGCTTGGAGGTACACTTTGATTTCTCTTGTTCATAGAATACTCTCAAGGACTGAGGATAATACATAGTCCCTTTAAGCTTTGAAAGTGGAAACCGGTCACATAGTTATATGGAGCGAATGAGTTTATATCTTGTGTTCATGCTTATTGGTTTTGGCATTCATATTCTGGCTAAACTATGTTGCATGTTAATTTTTTTTTCTGACTATGAGCTCTAAAACATGTTTTCTATCAATAAATGAAGGTACTATGAATTGGGACCAGACGATCCACCGTATGCAGCCAAGTTCTATGATTGTTGTGGGGCAGAGGATCCTAATGCACCAGGTTGTGTCACCAGTCCTCATGTTTCATATGATGACTGATTTATGAGTGACATCTCATAAGCCCTCCTTTTGCCTTTAAAACGTCATGTAAATAATCTAGCACCTAATAGTGTTTTTAGTTTTTAGCTACGGATATGATATAATTATCTTGTTATCTTACTGGTACTGCCTTGAAGCACTTCTCGAGTTACACACAGCCACAGTGTGAATTGTTTATCTTGAAGTTTATATGCATGTCTTGACAGTTTTTGATGTAAGAAATCCCACAAACGATCAGAACTGTCTAATTCTAAATAGTGATCTTGTTTGAATGGAATGAAAATTTTAAAATGGTTTGATGCTAGTGAGACTACTTACTTAGGTATACTATGGAATGAAGCCCTGTGCTTGAACAATTGTCTTTTTTTTTTGTATTCATTGATATAAATATGGTTTTATGTTAATTTTTGGTGGGTACGTTTTAAGTTAATCTAACTATTCACATGACATGCTCAATATGAATCTTTTTAGTTAAGATGTTAACTCTCTTTTTTCCGTCAAAATAATACTTTCATATATCAAGAGAGTTTACAAAGTCATCATACAAAAGATTATATACAACCACAATGGAATAGGATACAAGATTGATGAATAAAAAGATTCATTGGAAAGACCTTTTTTTTGCTAAACTATGAGCCACAATATTATTGTTTCTTCTTGTATGTTGGAAAGTGCAAACATTAAACTTTTCTTTCCATGATAAAATATCTTGGCATATATTTTCAATAAATATATCTTTAAAGCGCTGCTGTTAAGATGTTAACTCTATGTAGTAGAAACCCTATAAATTAATATTCATGTCCTAAATTGAACCGATGTGAATTATAGCACAAATCGATAAGATAAATATATAGTTTCATTAATATCACAATGTGAGAGTAGAAGAAAAGTGAAAACATGTTGATTGAAGATAGACCAGTCTAACCGGAAATTAAATTCAGTAATCGAAAACAAATGGGTTTGAATTTATTCACTGCCTAAGAACGAAGCAGCCTAAAATTAAAAGACAACAAAACGCTAAACGAGCTTAAACCGCTATAAACTAAACCAAAGCAAAAGCGGAAACAACGAGAATCGCTAACACAACAAAGCCAGAGCTACAGAACCCGACTGTGGTTCTCAAGGCATTGCTCTTCTTGTGAGTTGACGACGGGACAGATGGAGAAGAAGAAGACGACGAAGATGAAGAAGACGACGAAGGAGGAGGAGCATCTGGAGAAGAATCCGTCTCCATAACTTTTATGATCATCTTCTGACCCTTTTCGCAATGGCCCGAGACACCGCTAATGAAGTAGAACAAACCGGGCCGGTCTAGGTTGATAACCGTGTCTTCGTTGTTCGAGTAGAGTAGCGGTTTAGCCGCCTTGCATCTCTTGTACTCTTCTTCTGACACTACCAACACCGAGTCTTTCTTGTACTTGAAACCTTCACCAAATCCCCACAGAAATAAGAGAGTTAATATATTTTATAGGATTAAAGTTGCGTAAAAGAGAAGAAGCAAAACACTTACGGACAGTGTCGCCAACTTTAAACCGGTTGTCAGAAGCCCATTGGTTAAACATATCTCCATGATCCTTGGATGTTGGTACGATCCAACCATCATCTCCTCCAACGTCAAATTCGGTGCTTGTAACACATGAAAACATATAAAATGATACAAGGATGGTAACGAGAATTATCTTTTTCGATGAATCCATTTCTTGTTTTTTGTTTGGATTGATATGAAGGGAGCTCCAACGAAAAGAGAGATTTTGTTCTTGGAAGAAATCAAAGCTACGGGGTTTGGTTTGTGAATTGTGAGAGTGCTCTAGGTTTGAGTTTAAAAAGAGTGAGAGACTTCGAGGTTTGTTAGTCGTGTCCACTTCTTGAGGGATAATTAATATATTTTATCTTTGACTTGGTATTTTCAATTTTCTCGAATTCAAAAAGATAATTCGTCTTCGTCAAAAACAACATGACTTGAACTTGTTGAGTGATATCGGATTTTGTGGGATATCTTCTTATTCTGTGTTACAAAATTCAAAATTATGTGGACGATTTGTTTAAACCGTAATAATTCTTAAAATAAATTTGGTGAAAATATGACGCTCACCAATATTGTTTTGTAACTATACTCAAAATACTAAAAGGAAACATGTGTGACTTGTATCAAATATCAATACCTTCTCATTGACCATTTCTACTCTTTCTGCTCAGATTTTCAATTTTGGGTTGAATTTGTCATTTTGTGAAAGTTTGGGTAAATATTAATAGATTTAGAATATTTCAGGCACGTTGTACCAAAATGTTCCAATTGCTCTCTCCGCTTTGATCCCGTTTAGGGTTTAAGACGTTAAACCCAGAATCGTAACATTCGTTTCGACTCGAAATCTCTCTCACAGTGAAGAGCTGAAATGGCGAATTCAATGGCTACGCTTTCGAGAAGACTCTATCGATCTCTTCTCTCAAACCCTAGATTATCTCAATCTTCCATGTCCTTCTGCACAAACAACAACAACATCTCCTCCCGCGAAGACTCCGACTTTGACGAGCTATCGGCTAACTCTGACACTGAATCGCCCCCTGAACCGGTGATTTCAGATCCGACGTCTCGATATCCCCGAGAGCGTCCTCTAGAGAATGGCCTTGACGCTGGCATTTACAAGGTACCAATCATCCTCACACCCTCAAAATTGGTTTCTAATTCCAATTCCAATTCCAAATGATTATTTGTGTGTTCGTGAATTCGTTGTACTAATTTTCCGGCGAGATTCAGGCGATATTGGTGGGGCAAGTGGGCCAGCTGCCTTTGCAGAAGAAGCTCAAGAGTGGGAGAACAGTGACTCTCTTCTCTGTAGGAACCGGTGGGATCAAGAACAACCGGAGACCGATGATCAACGAAGACCCCAGAGAGTATGCGAGTCGCTCTGAAGTGCAGTGGCACCGTGTCTCTGTTTACCCTGAGCGCTTGGCTGATCTTGTGTTGAAGAACGTTGAACCAGGGTTAGTTCTCGTCTTTAGCTTCTGAGATTAGTGTTAGATAAAATAGAGGAATCAAATATGTGATTATGCCCTGAATCTGTGAAAAAAGGATGAAACTTTTAGTTGCTAGAATCAAAATGGTAGCTTTGTGTTTGTGTCAATGAACAACCTATTTCTTGTTCTGTACAACAGTACAGTTGTCTACTTGGAGGGTAATTTGGAGACGAAGATTTTCACTGATCCAGTCACTGGTTTGGTTCGACGTATAAGAGAAGTCGCTATTCGTAGAAACGGTACACAAATGGCTCTCAGCTCCACTAAGATTTAGCATTGCACTTGGAGAAAATCGGATCTTGACTCTGTTTTTTTCTTCCTGCAGGCCGAGTTGTGTTCTTAGGAAAAGCCGCTGATATGCAGCAACCAAGTTCTTCTGAGCTAAGAGGCGTTGGCTACTACTGATTTTTAACTTATAGTATGTCATTAAGGTAACACTATTGTAGCTTTTCACTTGTCTTGTCTCTCTTCTTGTAACTTGAAAGGTTTGGTTTAGTGTACTTCAGTTGCCTTTTCTTTTGGCAAATAAACCGAACCAAAGCTATTCAGTGAAATTTTAAGATAAACCGAATCTAAACCAGAATCTCGATTCAAGACAACAAAAAAACAAGACCAGTCTCCACGTGTTTGCAAACGTTGCATGAATGCCACCTCAAAGCTGAATCTGTCCTCCATTTGTTTTAACCATTTCCTCTTTCTGTTCTCTGTCACATACAAAGGCAAACAATCATTCTCTACAATGGCCGAAACGCTCTATAGCGGCGAGTCTCAATATAGGCCCATGTACGGTAGCACCACCACCGCCGATAGAAACAGCCTTGTCGAATCGTTTCTCGGCCTTCTCCAATCTCATTCACCAACCTCCACACAGCTCTTTGCCTTCCTCGCTCTCTTCATCTCCGGTGGAATCCTTTTATTCCTCCTCGGCGTAACTGCCACCGCTGCGGTGCTTGGCTTCATCGTGCTTCTTCCGCTGATCGTCATCTCTAGTCCGATCTGGATACCCATTTTTGTCCTGGTTGGCGGGTTCTTGACAGTCGCCGGATTTCTTGTCGGAACGGTGGCCTTGGTGTTGTGGACGTACCGTTATTTCCGGGGAATGCACCCGGTTGGATCGGATCAGATGGATTATGCGCGTAGTCGGATCTATGACACGGCCTCTCACGTCAAAGATTACGCTAGAGAGTACGGTGGCTATTTCCACGGCAGGGCTAAAGATGCGGCCCCTGGTGCTTGACCTGAACCGGGTCGGTATAGTTTGGTTCTTGATAGTAGTAACCGAGCCCGATTCGGTTTATAGAGGTTAAAATGGTTTATGGTAGTATTACATTACATGTTTATTTTGTTTACGTTTATGTACAAGCTTTTTAAGAAATTGGGTGCGTGTGTTCGTCACTTGAAATGTAATATTTTATTTTGTTTTGCGACTCATGAACATTTTAGCTAGGGAGGAGATATGATCAAATGTTTTTCGACTTATGAATAATTAATTACATTCGAAGAATCATATGAGTTTATAACTGCATAAATATCACGTTTTCTAAGCAATGCGACAAGGCTGTTGCTATCGGAGTTTATCACTACATAGGAGTATCTTCCTTGCTAATTTCAGACGATAGGAAGTTAGGAACGAACATTGTTAAATCCATTTTCTATCAGGGAACTATTTTTATGAAGTTTAAAAGATACTTTCTTGTATTTTTATGAAGTTCAAATACAGTACCAGTGAACATATAAGTTTAGACTAATTTACAACTCTATCTATATGTTTTATGAACATCAGAATTGTCTATCTTAAAATTGCTTTGTACTTATGATCAGATTGAATTTTTTTACAAAAAGATTAGAAAGTATAGGTAGGATTAAAAGTTTCCATTCATGAAATAGTCTAAACTTATATGTTCACTGGTATTGTATTTGACCGGTTGAAAATATTATTAAATTCTTAATTCGAACTTCTACCATGCACATTCAAAGTACCATTTTAGATAACTTATTGTATAGCAAGATTTTCTTTAGCCTCTGTAGCCTATTTATTTATTTAACACTGGAAAATAGTATGCTTGTATAGTTGTATAATTAAGATTATACAATCGTTGGAAACTGACGATTTAGAATACCATACAATAGTTACACGCTCGAACGTGACATTAGGGATAAAAATAGTAAGCCCCTCCACTTTTTCCTTGGGTTGACTTCTTTGTGTTCTGATTTGAAGTCAAAGTCAGCAGACAAAAAGACTCAAAACTCAAGTCCACACCCGAATTTGGCCGGACGTCGTCGACCGTTGATTTGGTCTAAGTAAGTTCAAATAACGATTATTTTGTCGTTTGTAATCATCAACACCGCTTATAGATACCATCATTGGAGCCCTTTTTAGTTCCACCGCATGGATTCAATTTTTTTTTATCATTCCATATATCAATATATACATACTCGCAACAAAAAGCTACCAATATAATTATAACTCAACCATACTTGGTCTATGGTCCCTTTAAGGCCTAAATGGTAATGAACGGTTGATATAAAACTACACAATAATATGGTCCCTTACTCCTTAATTTGCCAAACATATTAAATATAAAATTACACAAGAGAACAACGAAACTTCTAGAGAATTTTCCACTCGCCTGATGACTTGCCAAACAGAAAATCAATCAAATTCTCAAATTGTAAGTTTTAAATTTCCTTTCCGTTCGGGTTTAACAATGATCCGACATAAGAAGTACGGGTCGGGAGATCGGGAATCAAACTGGCACGTGGCGATCTTGGAGGCACTTGCTTTAGCTGCTGTCCACTACAGTCGTAGTAGATCACGCCGGAGTAATCCAACGGCTCACATTTTCCTCCCATCAATATCTCCCTCTGCCAAACCCCGTACTCCTCCTCCTCTTCCTCCACCACCATCTCCACCGCCGTCTTCTTTTTCGCCGGCAAACCTCCACCGCCGTTGTAAGCTTTGTTTTTCCGGCCAACCATAGTCATTGCCTTGTTGCTCAAAGTCGTCAAAAGCTCCTTGGGACGCGCTCTCATCGGCGAGAAAGAGCTTGCCGGACTCCATCCAAACCTTCCTCCTCCTCCCCCTTCGCCCTTAGATTTAGGGCTCTCGAGATAGTCTTCGAGATGAGTTAGCTTCTGAGTCGGCTTGAGTTTAAGCTTCTTCGAGACTCGGCTTGCGTGTCTAGCACAAAGTACCATAAGAGAGACGAGGAAGCTCACGCTTAAGCGCTTGTGGGCTGAGGAAACATGTTCCGGCGTCGATCTCTCCATGTCTACGTGTCAAGTGAAACAAGGGTTTAAACTCAAAGATTCGTTTATGTGATTTTTCTACTTGTTTGAAACCGCTGAGTTACGTATATTTATATAACCCACGCGATAATGCAAGTGTTAGGTTACCGGCTGATCCGGTAGCCTTTGCGTTGACATATTTGATTGTGTTGACATTTTCTTGATTTTTTTTGGTGATGATCTCGTGTTATATAATTTTTTTTTTTTTCGTGTTATATATAATATGATATCAATGAATGACGACTATGACTTCGTAAAATATAAGAGATTTATGAATTATGATTGCGCTCTCTATATATTTTATATATGTTTTTGTGTATGAAACCTAACGAGCATGCGAGAGACATGCATCAACGATCTCTTGATAAAACTCTAACGATTCATTCCCTGATAAATATTAGAAGTTAAAGTTGGTGATTTTTATAAGAACAAATAATTTAAATTCCTGTATAACAGAATTCTTCAGTCCTTGTCGTATATTGATTTATTTGTTTTTACATGTTTGTAAAGTCTGATGATTATTGTCATTCTTCTAAATTTTGGTTCGGCCGTTGATGTATATCAAGACGAGCATGCAGTAGTGGGGTGGTGGGGCAAATATCAGCTACGCAATAAAGTGAGGTGAAAAACCCACTCAAATTTTAGGTGTAGGCCGGTATGCAATAATTTCGAATTCCATGTTTATCACAAAATCGCAGCAAACATGCGTCAGAACTTATATAACTAATAGAAATTCAGACCAAAAATATATATAGCTGACCAGGACTTTTAACAGTAAATATTGCAACAGGCTGATTCCACACCATTAAAAAGAAAGAAATAAAGAACAATTAACCGCCAAAGACATAGCGAAAAGTGTGATTTTGATATATCCGGCTGAATCTGATTGGTTTAGTATATGGATTCGCCGATTAAACAAGAATTTATTTACTTAATTAAAAAACAAGCTAGTTTTGAGAAAGTTAAATATTGTGCAAAGTGCTTGATGTAAATGTGATTTGGATTTATATCCTCGTCACAATTGTAAAGTGCCGCTTCATGATCACGACTTGCATTATCCTCTACGTGTTGCGAAACACGTGTCTAAGCCTAACATTCGCCAACCAGATGAAACGGGTCGGGTTCTTGATAGTGGACCCTTTTGGCTTCTCAAGTATCTCATCAACTTGATCTTTAATTCGTCAGTCGTCACTAAACATCAACACAACAAGGAGGTTACTAAAGGGCCCCACTGAGTTTTCTAAGTTTGTTAAACTCTGACTTGGTCTTTCTCGATCGTTCGTTTATTTTTTGTTACGATCGATAGTTTTGTATGCAGAGGTTGCTAATGATTATTGGGGATTAATTGTTTAACTAACAACCAAGGAAGGGTAATATGATAATTACTTAAAGATTATTTTTATTTTTACTACGATCAATAGTTTTTTTGCGTTTTGAGAACGTATTTTATCACTTTTAAATTTTTAATTCGATAACCAATAACTAATCTCATTTAGTCCAATAGTCCACTTGATTCTAAATTTTTTAAAATTAGCATCGTTCACACAGAAAAAAAAAACCCAACACTTTACGTGGGTGGTTAGCCATTTTAATTGAGGACGTTCATTATATAGAACATTAAGGGACGCTAAATGTAGTTGACCGGCACAACCTGTATTTTTTTTTATTAACCCACTAATCAAGTTTCATTTTATTTATTTGTTATTCATGTTATGTTATTAATTCTCAAAGTCATAACAATCCAGACTATCCAGTCCACACACCCCTATCCTATTACCAAAAGCTCTCAAATGCGATATATATTTAGAATAGCATTTCCAACCAAATTGGTGTAATGTGAATATGAAATAGATAAACCTTAAATTCAAATAGTTTGGTACAAATAATTAACGAAGAATAATCGCTGTTGAAGCCTTGAAGGGGAGTTAGGAAGCACGATATCCAGGAGTGTTAGGTAGCCTCCCTCTTAAAACATTAATACAGTAAACAAAACATATATTAACTCAAAGCTAATACCGTTTTATATTTTTAACAAAAAATATTTCCCGCATGGTTCGCTCGGGTTATTTTATTTTGCAATAAACTCACAGCATTTAACAATATACGTATAATAATTAACCCAACACTTTTGTTTGTTTGTTTATATACGTAAAATTAACTAATCCAAAATTAGCAAATACGTGATTTTTTCACTGTGTGGTTTCAAAAAAAGTTGACCGTAGTGCACGTTAATTTTGATCATTGTATTGCCATTTGATTTTCATATTACCAATGTTCTTTTATAGTTTGGTTGGTTCGAATCGATCTATATCAAAAACAATAGACATGAATTAGGAGGCTATTCTAATACTCTTATATATATATGATACCTCTAATTATAAATTAGTAGAGAATTACAACCAGGTCTATAAATAGATATATATATCATCCAAATAATTAGTATGTGTACGTTGAATCAAATTTAATTATAAAACTTGTAGACCCTAGACTTATGTGCATTATTGCTAGTTTCATCAACATTCAGTTTTCTAAAAACATATTCAGTTGTAGATTAGCTCCATTTATGTGCATGTCAAGCTGTCCAGCACACGATTAAACACTTCTATTTCCCATTCGATCACTTTTTAGGCCATGGCCAAGTTGACTAAATTTGGATGAACGTTACAGGCCTGTTTATTTCGATTTTAGTGGGCCCTCCTCCTTTACTTCAGATTATATAAATGCATTCGTTCTACTTTCAAATATAACTGAGCCTCGTAACATATAACTAATTTAGGCCCATTAAAGGTAAGGAAAATGTACGTATCATCAATTTGGATGCTACGTGAGTAACTTATACGCGTCTCTACACTGGACTGGAGATTGGAGCCTTGGAGGGACAGATTTTAGTGTAAGTTTGGAGCAGATCAGAACTCCAAGTGCTAAAATAGAGGTTGCGTAGTGAGCTGGAATGGGAATCGAAAGCATACAAAAAAAGAAACACACACATGTACAATGTTATAGAGTATTGAACGTCGTATTCTAATTTCGTTTTGGATACTTTAACTGTGAAAGAAAAGAGAAAACAATAGAGGATATTCTTAGTGTTATTAGACTATACCACTGATCAGATTCAGACCCCTGAAAAAGTTGTACAAAAAGGAAAACTAGACTCTCATAAGGATCAAGAACCAATTAAGAGTATAAACGTGATTATTTGTCATTTTTTCTTTTTCTTGTGCTCAGTGTTAAATGCAGATTCAATTTCTAGCTAATTGCTCATGTTTTATGTCATCAAATTATTAATCAATTTCTTCCTGTTGTGTAAGTTTGTAGAAAAAGATCATGACAGTCGTATATATTGAAATTGTAAACTAGCTAACGAAACTACCACACAAAAATAACAACTTGATTCAAAGTCAAAATTTGTGTGCAGAGATAATTTAAAAAAACGAAAATATAGATATTTATCAATAATACATTTGGAACCTCTGTTGTTTAACCGCTATACTACAGGAAAAACTGAAAAGAGAGTCAAAAAGATCCTGCGTTAAAAAAAAAAAAAAAAAAAAAAAAAGATCCTGCGTTTGAACAACAACATTGGAGAAGAAACTAATTAAACGAAACTGCTATATTCTCAAAGAAAAAACTAATATATTTCTTGATCCGAGTAATTTACGAGCTTTTAGATTCAGAATTATTTGGTTAATAAAATAAAAAGTAGCATATACTGGAAGTAAAACAAAACCATGAATATACTGTCAATGCTAATTAAAATATATCACCGTGAACATAAGGATTAAGTTTAAAATTATACTTAAAATTTGGCCTTGTTTACTCTCCTCTACTGGGTAGTGGGTAAACTAGTCTTCACTCTTCACTCTCTTCTCCTTTTCGTTCAACCAAACAAAAGAAAAGAAAAAACAAAATCAGCAAGATTTTCCGGAAACCCCTAAAAAATCGCCATTGATGCCGGATGTGTACAGTTCTCTCTCTACTGCTATTTCTTCTAGGTTTGGTAGCCACTCTTTCTCACTAGGGCTTTTAATTCATAGGGTTTGAGAAAAAAAAGACAAGGTCGGGTAAATTAATATTTTAGTTTCTGGATCTGAATCTGTATCTCTATCAAGTACATATGTGGCAACATTCTTTTGGTTTTGGTAACAGTCTAAATTTCTGGTTACTCTTAGTACCCAGATCTAGGGCTTTTTTTTTTTGGTACTCAGATCTGGGGTTTTCTTCTGTTTTTTTGTGTGTTTCCTTCATCATTATTGACTCTCTTCGGATGATTTAGTTTTCTCTCATTGGAGTTTTATTACAGCTTTGCTTCAGTTGCTTATACTCGGAATTAAGAAAAATATAATCTTGCACATCTTGGTTCTTGTCTTGTTTCTTCTTACCTCCTCAGCGATTTTTTTCATGATACGGAAGTTAATTTTCTTTTAGTTCTTCCAATTTGTGATTTTTTTTTGCTTTTTCCACACTCTTAAATTAAGAGATAAATTATTTGAATAATTTTTGGGATTTAGTTAATTGTTGGCATTAACTTTCTTTTAATTCTCACAATAATATTATTCTTGCCGCATAGTATTAGTTAAATGTTGGCATTTAAAATTGTTCTTTTAAATAACAAAAACTTATACTCACGTAGTATTAATTTTTTGGACCCCTCTATTTATCTTCTTCAACTTTTTGCTGTTTTTCTCTCATAGACGATTTTGTTTTCTTTTTACTTTTTCTTATACCATCTTTTTCTTTGAGAATATTGTAACCTTATTGTTTACGAATCCTCTGAGTTTCCTACACTTTATATTTCAATCACACATTACCTTACCAATGATTTGCTCATGTAGAAACCATCCTATTAATATTCACTATACAGGTTCAAAGTTATTGCAAAAATACTTTTGTTTAAAAAAATGTAGTCATTTGTTTTTGTAGACTGAGTCTAAACAACTGCATTATCTTGGTGATTTCGTGTTTGGAGTTGCACTACATATAAATTTAGAAATTTAGACATATGTTTATGTCCACTAGTTGATATAATATGAACCATTATTTCAAATAATATAATATATAAGACATTTTTGTGAACGGTGTGACATGAATCGTCTGAATTATTTATAATACAAAATAATGTCTTTTTATTTTTCTTCATGTACTTATTCATTTAACCTACTTTTGCTCACTTTACTCATTTAACCTACTTTTGCCATATCATAGAATTTCATTTTAATCTGTTTGAGTTCTCTTTATAATTCATTCCTATTTTAATATCTCCCTCCTCCATTTTACTGTTATTTAGGAACCAAACACAAAATCTCGTCCCCTATATTGTCTTTTATGTTTGGCATTTCTCTTCACATGATTTTAGAAATATAGACATATGTTTTGTCGTCTAGATGGTATAATATAAACATCAACATACATTTTTGTCGATTATTCGATAAAATATAAACATAAAAACCTCTATATTGATTATTGACTATGTACTACTCCATCCGTTTCAAATTAGTTGTCGTTTTGGGAAAATGTATCTGCAATTATTTGGATGTATCTATAATGCAAAACACGTCCAGATACGTCCAAATTTTTGCAGATACATTTTGCCAAAACGACAACTAATTTGAAACGGAGGGAGTATCACGAAATGTTACAAAATTATAATATAAATAGTATTCCTTAGTTTTTCTTTATGTAATTAATCATTCGTTTTTATCTTTTTTTGTCAAATTCTCTTACTCACTTGACCTACACTTTTGTCATTTCATATTAATCATTCTCTTTTTCATATTCATTCCTTAAAATTAACACTTCATCTTTCGGACCTTATAAACATTCTTCCGATTGTAATATCTTTCTGATAAAAGTCCTGTTGTAATATCTTGTTCTTTTTTACTAATTATCCAGTAACCAAATACATATAAATCAAACTTTACGTTCCGAACAAAACACAAAATCTCTTCTCCAGTATTGTCTTTTATGTTTGGCATTAGAAACGTACGTATCATGTGTGCTTGTTACTACCAACTATGAAACATTTCAAACATGCGATGAATTAATTAATCATAACATTTTTACAAATTTGGTATTTTATGGTGCTTTCTTTTTCTAGAGTTCATAAGGATGTGTTTTGTAGGAGCCAAAAGACAAATCAGATCGATACCCCAAAAAACTGGGGAACCAACCAAGGTACACAACACAAGCAAACTATGAAACTACATAATATGTTTCTATGTATTTATTTCTAATGTATACCGTACCATTAGAGGAGTGTGGTCTGCTCAACATTCCTATGCTGGACTGCAACAACCACTCAAGGTTTGACAGCAAAATTATAAGTTCATCTGCAGAGTGGCACCGAATCAAACTGACTTTTTGTTGAGGCTATCAATATAATTGGTGACGGAAAAATATTCTTTTGGCATAAAGATGGAGCACGATCGGAACTAGTAATTTAGTGCCACAGATACAATTTACTATGTTAATAAAAAAGGACAGTGTGAAGATGAGGTCCGTAATCGTACTTTTGGGATCTTTTTATCTGTAGGTCTATCCAAAAGTAATATATAAAATTAAACATTTTTATATTCTAACGATCGATCAGTACGAAATTCTAGTTTGGGGACATAATATACCCTTTCCAGTGAATTAAGTAAACCAAACTCTACTAAAAGAAGTAACTTTCAACTCACTCCCAAGCAGTGTTGATTTACCAGAGCAGAAGTTATCTTTAGTTAATAATCTAAAGGACGAAACAAATAGCATCACGTCATTTCAAACAAAAAATTGTTAAAAAATGACAACGTCTCTGAATAATATATTTAATTAAACACATACATGAACGTGTGTGTATACATAAAACCACTAATACATAATAGTGATCACAAGCCCTTTGATTAGTTGTTGTAATCAAATTAATAACCTTGAAAGGTTTTAAAGTCCTTGCTTTTGGCTTAGTCGATTACTAGAACTGACGTCCAGGACTCATAAAAGAGAACCATCAGAGAGGAACAAAAAAATAGTCATGAACTTATATATAATTTACATCAAATTGTCCCTTTTTGTTTGTGTTCATAAAAGTAAACGATTGACAAACTCAACACACATAGATTATTTTGATAAAAATGTGATAAATGCTATAGATATCATAGTTAAGGTTCCACTCGAACTATAAAACAAAAGTATCATGCTAGTTGCATTGACTATGGTTACATCGATTTAGTATTTGACACTAAATGAAGACGAAAAAGCCTTCATATAATATATATTCTCATCAAATTATTATTAATGTGAGAAAATGAAACGGTAAATCAATATCAACACATGTTTTGATAGTTGTACATGAGGTCTCTTGGCTTCCCCGGGAAGTGGTGAAGATCCGTAAATTGATGCTGCTGCTGCTGCTGCAAGGAACATAACCAAAAGATAAATCGATGAAATTTGGTAAATACGTCATACTATTCAATTAAAAATACGGCGCCTTTGAGTATGTTTGATGTGAAACTATATAATAATAATAAGTTAAAAAATCAACCCACAAAACTAACTCCTAATTTAATTATATAACATTAACTAACTGGTGTTGGTACATTGGTGACACTAGATGTGAGAGTTAGCCTATAAATCTTGAATTTACTAGAAACCAACAAAAAGCTCTTAAAATTTAATAAATTGACTCGTAGATATAGAATAAGGTACCTCAATGGAAGTAGCTCCTTGGCTGCGATGGTGATTAAGCATTGGAAATGATGAATTCATTTTCCTGATCATATCATAAGATTGGTCCGAAATGTGATCTTTTTTGTCTATCACAGTCTCGCCGCAAACTGCAAAACGATCGTTCTTGCAAAATTCTTCAATCTCTTCTACGCAGGGAGTCGCCTCAAAAGAACTCCAATTCACATCGCTTTTTGTACTCTTTGTCATCTCATCATGATAATTATGAGATTCTTCTTCCACAACATTTGCTTGTGAACTTCTATCCATCATCTTCTCTTTTGTTCTTTCCTTTGCTCTCTCTCTTGCTTTCGCTCTTGCCTCCTTAGAAACCTTCTTCAAATTGGGCGTTCGCGGTTGCGGCATCTTTTTCTTCCCTTTTATCGTTCTCCCGTCGACCTTGTCTCCTCTTGTTTCTAATGCAAACCAAGTATTACATTTTTGTAAGATATAATATATATTTTTTTTAAATGATAGCAAATTAATTATACAATCGTAAATGAAGGCAACGGTTAACGAACGTACCTGCCGTGCCTCTATTGTCCACTGTCCACATGGATGCAAGTTCGCATAGATCAGAAGATGTGTCCATGGATCCTAATGCCGGTCCTTGAATAACTTCGAATTTCAAATTAAGCATAAATTTAAAAGATCGAAACTTTTCATTAAAAAAAAAAAAAAAAGAACTTTCGTTAGATATAATTAGAACTAGAAAAGAATGTATACTTACGAGTTTGAGACTCATCGCCGCTGCTGAAGCCGCCGTGGTTAAACTGGTTAGAAAGGCTTTTGGCGATCTTTGTGATCTCTGGTTTTGCTTGTGTGAGCAGCCACTCAACGGTTTTGCTGGCTTTGTCGAATCCAAGCATGTCTTGTAAGCCGAATAGCTCTTTGGCGACATCTAGTGAGAGTCTCATCCGACGATCTCTTGTCCCTTTGGCAGTTTTGATCTTGCTGTGCCTGTCCGTTCTGCTTGGCTTCTTGCCTTTTCTCATCGTTGGGTTTTGAGAAGCTGAGATTCTCTGGGAATCTTCTATGTGGGTTATGGTTTCCGAGGGCTCAACGACTTGAGATGATTCTCCAACAGGGTCGTTTAAGGGAAGAAGTGGTGGATGATGATGGCCATTGAGGATGGTTTGGTTAACATCATAGACATTGTTTTGTGGGAGCCCCAAAGAGCCGAGGAGGGTGAAATCCGGAACGAAGTCGAATTGAGAAAAAGGAGAAGGTGATTGAAGGAATTGATGAGGATGGCCAAGATGATTGTTTGATGATGTGTTGGAGGTTGAGTGAATCAAGACATCGTTAATGGAAGAGGAAGGGCTAAAAGGGAGTAATGGTTGTGAGGAATAATGGTCATTATAAGGGAATAACATGTAGTCGTCATTGATGGTGGTATTAGTACCGAAGTTGTTGTTGTTGTTCATGACTTTTTGGGGGAGGGGGTTTTGATTAAAAAAAAGTTAATTTAAAAAAAAAAACCCTAAAACAAGTTTTTGAGAATGACACTTGTACCAAAATCTTCCTCACACACACCTAAAAGAGAAGAAAATGAGAGAAAGCATGAAATCAGAGAGAAGATTACTGTTTCAATGACGAAGACAATCAAAACTAGAAGAAAATAAAAAGAGAGTTTTATATTTTTTCCTTAGCCTGCAAAACAGTAATAGTGATTAGTCAAATAGTACAATATGTCTTTGTTCAAGAGAATCTATGTTTGTGTCTAAATATGTATATGAGAGAGAAAGAAAGAGAGAGAGAGATAAGGTACCTTTATTGAAGCAAAGGACTAATGGTTGAGAAAGACAACACAGGCAATGTACTTGAATGAGTCTATGTGCTATGAATTAGAATGGAGAGAGAGTGAGTGAGAGGGCTATATAGAGAGAGAGAGATCTAAGAGAGAGCTATAGAGAGAGAAGCAGAGAGATATCATAGTGGGGGAAGGAACTTCAACAACTCGGAGGAGGTACGCTTTGAAGAGGAATTTATTTTCTTTCTTTCTTGTTTAAATTTTTATGGCATGAAAAAAACATATTCGTTTCTTTCTGTGAAAATGTGATAACAATTTTCGTTTTATTTGGTTGTGAGGATTTGTTTTCTTAATAACTAGGATACTGACTATGTTTATATATGTTCTTAGATATTGGAGATATTTCATTATTAAAAATTGGATAAGAACTCAAAATAGATATAGAATTGTTGACACCTATCAACAATTATAAAATTAATTTACAGTATGATTTTAAAATATGCCTAACAATAGCTTATTCAAATTAATCATTTCACTGTAAAATATATGTTATTAAATTTATTTTCAGTGAGAAAATACTATTACGGATTCCATAGGATCTTTTACTGTTTGTGTTAATTTTAGTTGTTGACAAATCATATATTTACCAATAAAACATATATTTGCATATATCTAATGATTATATATGTTAATAACCTTTCTCTTTTTTTTTCTAAAGATAACCTTTCACTTTAAATAAAAAGCTCTTTGTTTAGCTAAAAAAAATGACATGTTAAATCTAAAGTAGATCATATTAAATAAATTATATCTTTTATTATTTTCAGTAAATAAAGATAACAAAATATAACAAAATGAAGGTAAAAATTAGCATACTAGAGAAAATTTCTTAATCTTTTTGTACTTTCATTTGTACTTTTTATACTTCTAGTTTTGGTTTTCTTAATAAGCCATCTTAGATTTTTTTTCCAAAAACTTAAGAATTGAGAAAATTCTTAACTTTTGGTAAAAAATAGCATACTTGAGAAAATTTCTTAATCTTTTTGTACTTTTATTTGTACTTTCATTTGTACTTTTTATTCTTCTAGTTTTGGTTTTCTTAATATGCCATCTTAGATTTTTTTCCGAAACTCAAGAAAGAAAAATGATTGTGCTATATTTTGATGCAACTAAGTTGTTCTAAAATTTATACTAGTAAATAGATCTAGAATAGATGATTAATCAGGTAGTGTTTGAAAAAGGCCAGCTCCTTTTGCTTTGCATTGGCTTATTGGAATCCAGTTGATGAGTCCAAATAGCAAAAATGACGAAAGCACTGGAATATTTTTTTTCTATTTAAATTATAGGATGACAAGTTTTGGGGACAAATTAAAAAAAAAATGGTAATGATATGACGTAAATATTTTTTATTTAAATATTATGGAATATGTGTGTTGTTGTAAATGATACTATATATGTATTTATTTTATTTTTATTTTTTGATATTGATGTCTAATCTATTGAATGGATGTTAAAATTTAAGATTTGAGTTCAGAATTTAGTCTTGTAGAGAGTAGGATGATAAACTAATCATTTACATATAAAAAATACAAATTGGCATTTAAAAAAAAAAACAGTTTTGCAAATTGGCATTTTTTACACTATTGGAAAACTATATGCATATACAGTATTTATTAAGTTATTATTATTTGAGAAATCAACTCTTTTTCTTTTTAGCTGATTTTTTTTTTTTATAAAATAAAAACATATACAATCATTGAAATTACACTTCTGATAGTAATGCCAGTGGCAACTAACCAATAAAGTGTTTATACAAAATTAACACTTGTTTATCGCACTGTTTTCTCAAAAAACTTATTTATGGCACTAGAAAATCTGTTTTAAATTTTAATATTCGTGTACGAGGTTTGAAGTAAGTTTTCTTTAAGAAGTTTACCTAGCAAGTGTAGAACTGGGAAGTTGGATTATAAAATATCACTTTCAAATTAGAGGACCGCACGTGGCAGTGTGAAGCCCTAAGAAAAGAAAGCTGCAATAATTTTAGGAAGAAAGTAAAAAGCTTAGCTCTCTGTTCAGTATGCCATGAGCGACCAATCTCTTATTTTCTTTTGACTCTCTCACACACACACTCTCTCTCATACATATGTTAGAAGTCGCTTTCGCTAAAAAGAGAACCTCTTTCTCTCTCTCGTGCTTATCTTTGAAGCTTTTGTATCACTATTTTCCCTTTTTTTTTCCTCGTTTAAATATGAAAAACATATACTAGAAGTATTTTGCTTTCTACCAGAAAATAGAATACTACAGCATAATGTGTCAATCTAAGTTCTAACATTTAAAGTCGATTTATATGGTGACTTGGTGATAAGCGTCAACTTTTAATTTTTGAAATCGTCAACCCGCACATACATATTCTTTATTTTAAATCTAGATTATTATGAAATTACGGTACTAATTCATACAAATAACTAAAAAGTGGTGTATCAAAACAAAACCAGACTTCAAAAGATATGTTTTGTTTAATTAAAGGATCAGTAATCACAAATGAAATGATTGTGAAAAAGTTTGAGCTTGACAATGAGAACAAATTACTAATCGATGAATGCCTTTGGTAAATCAAGGTGTGAAAACCGAGCAGAGTAGTTAAAAGCTACTCACACCACAAAAATATGTACGCAATACATATTCATATATAACATATGCACGTATACGTATACACGGGCAAAGCATGTACAGTCTTAGGAGTTACGTGCAAAGATGAAACACTCTCATTGTAAGTAAAATCTCCAATTTTGGTCATCCATTGTTATCCACTCTTTCCATTTATACATGCCGTCTTCTCCACCTAATAATCCAGCATCCCATGCCTCTCTTCTTTCTCTCTCTCTATCTCTCTCTCTTTTTTGTCTCTCTCTCTCTAGGCCTGCCATTATCAGGAGGACCACATGACTATAATGGATGGACTCGCTGGCTTCTTCTAAGGTTGCTTTCAATTTTTCTTTCTCATAACCCATGAAGAAGACAATAAGAAATATCTTAATTATCACCATTTTGTGTTTTATTGTTGAATCATTTTAAGTTGTTTTTAGTGAGACTCAAAATTAAATTTTCAAGCTCTGGTTAGTCTATGAATCTTTTTTTTTCTTACAAAGTGGGCATTGATTTTGCCTTTCCCCTGAGTGCTTTCATTATGTGTTCTATTATCTATCTTCTGTTCCCAATTTTGTTGGTTACAGACCTCAGTCACACTTTATCACTCTCAAAGTACAAAATTCCAACTTTTGAAAATTTTATTTTATTTTCACTTTAATTTGTTGCTTTGTCATCTCTTATTTCTGTTGGTTCTTGGGTTGATAATGAATCATTTTCTATTTATAGCAAAGATAGTCAATGCTCTTTTAGATTACCGTTCGTTTGCGCAATTTCCTTTCATGGAAATGTGTCCTGGAAAATAATGTGTGTTTGTCTCCACTTTTCTTCATGGAAGAACTCAATATTGACTTCTTTTCCTTCCATTTTTTAAAACTTCATTTTGTTTCTATAGACATTAATTCTTCTTGATATTATAAACATGAAATTTGAATTTTCTTGTATGGAATGACAAAAGAAAATAAAACTGTACAAGAGAGTTTAAAAATGGCACATCACAAAATGTGTGTGCGGACGTACTAAAATCTAAACTTTGCCAGAAAATATCTGAATAAATAGTCAATTTCTTTTTGAATTAGTCACAAATTTCAGGGTACAACATACCAATATATCTTAAATTAGATATAGAACCATCCAGTTTTCTCTAAGAGTCAGTTTGAACAAACTATTCTGGGTTCAAAAGATTATAATTTATTTAGAGAAAATTAGTTAAATCGGTTCAGAAGATTTAACTACAAAAGATTAGTTTTTCGATTTCAATCACCTCTTATATATACATCAGAACATATTAGTCGACATGAATAAAGAGAAACGATTTAATCGTAAAACATTTAAATTAAATTGAGAATCGAATACATTATCGCGACAAACTTAATGGGAGAGTAACAGGTTGATGTATAACTTCTTTGAGGTTTAGGGATAGCAAAATGATAGAGATAGCCTATATATTCCTACTTTCTTGCTTAAGTTAAGGAGATTTTGACAACGCCAATTTTTCATGTTATTGTTCTTTTTTAGAAATTAAACGAACACATTGGTTAAGTACAGTAGAAACTCTATAAATTAATAATGCCGGGACCATGTTATTTTATTAATTTAGCGAATTATTAATTTATCGAGTTATAATTTGAATCAAAAATTTAGTTTGGGATCGGAAAATTCTATTGATTTATCGAGTTATTAATTAATCGAGTATTAATTTATATAAGTTATATATAGAGACACCATATTGATCAAAATCGTATTAGATATGGGTTTTTGTCTGTTCTTTTTGTAATTAGAAGATGATTATCTTGTTCTTTTGTAATTCCAGTAGTAGATTTTAGTCTTATCTTAAAGTTACGGGTTTATGTACACTTGGAAATTGATGTTCTTTTCCTCCTGATGATGTAACGTCATGATACCTTTTTTATTTTAATAATTTCAAACCTTTATAAATAGCTTCGACCACACTCGCATAATCTTATTTGCTCACTTTATTTTTGCTCCATGCTTCACCTCTAAATTTGGTTTATCATGTAACAGGCTGTTTACATAGAAACACACATCTTTATTTATGTGCCAATGTGCCATGTATACAGATTAGTTATCATAAGACGTCATGTCCTGACATGTATGAAAAGTTTCAATTATAGATCGAATGATAATCAACATTTTCAACATAACGGAACGTTATAAACCTAGAGACATTGACCAAAAGAAGAAGACGCAAAAGTCTAGAGATCATTTCTATATATCTAAACTTAAAACCAATTATTTTATTTTTTTATCCAAACTGGATTGTGATTCTACGTCCTCCTAAGAATAATATTATATATGGTAAAGCTTAGTTCGATCCTCAGTTCCTCACTGCGAACCAAGTCGTTTTAATTAAGCCACTTGAATTTCTAAGTGTCGGTTAAGTACTTAATCCGTGATGGTCTTGCGGAAAACTCCTGCTACAGAGTCTACTCACCTTCGAGAGGAGTTGACACATGCCAAGTCGGTGATCGGATACCTAGTGCTAAGTTTCTGTATAAAAATAAATATTTTCTATACAAGGTAAAAAGTATGATCTAAAGAATTTTTAATAACAACTTTTTTATATAACAAAATCGAAACTAGATAATTCGCGAAAAATAAATAGTAATTCATAGACAAAACCTTGAAATTAATAAATGGTTCACTTCTGGATGATGGGTTTGATAATTATTAAACGTGTTCTAGTTGGAGCTTAGTATTCTTAAAAGTTTGATGTCACGTAATGTCGAAGTGGGAAAAGACATGACAAATATGTTTTGCCAATTGTAATTGCATAAAACTACACATATGAATGTATATGTGAATGATATATACGTGTGTGTGCGTGTGTGTGTGTGTGTATTATGATTGACTACAGTATTACAGAGATAAATGTATGTTACGGTGTCAAAAAAAACAAAAAAGTGTATGTTATATCATGGGTTGGTTAGGTTGGCTGTACTCTATAAAGTTTTTATATGTATCATCATGACAAGAAACTGTGGACCCTTAAACTCTATGATGTGATGATAATATCTTCTGTCAATAACATTTTCAAATTAAAACTTAAGAAAAATAAACAGCACAATATTTGCTGTTAGTTTCCGATACTCAATTTCTGGATTTCAGCTATGTGAATTATAAGATGCGACAACAAATTTAACTAAAAATATCATACACAGAATTTTTAAAAGTGTTACAATCTAAATGACCTTTAGACAAAATTTAACAATCATAAAATGTTAGATGAAGATGTACTACTTATTTTTTTGTTTGTAAAATGTATGATTGGATTGTTTTGTTTTGTACAAACTTATACCATATACATATCTCTTTCAGTACCATTAATTATATCTTGTATTCTCCTCCCAAAAAGAAAATTCATGTTTTAGAAAAGAAAATGACATCCATAAAGATCTAATATGATATGATCATTTCAGAATACTTCAAAAACAAGGAAAGCAACTGATGAAGATAAATATGGAATCAACAAAAATAACACAAAGAAAGAAAAAAGAGGGAATATATCTGACTATTTGGAACCATAAATGACATAAAGATAAGTTCATATGACTTTTGTGGCTATCAAAGGCCATCATCGTACTCTATAGGCATTTATAGTGCTTTCTAGTACAAACCTTCCACTTCCCTTTGTCCATAGTTTACCATAATAACTATGTACTAATCACAGAGATTAAAATATCTGGATAGTGACATGTGAAATATCTATCGCTATTCAAACAATTTTATCTTTAATCATGTTTCAACGTAGAAATTAAGTGTTTGTTTTCGTCTCTTTAGTGACATTTTACTAAAAATTGTGGATTCTCTCGTAGGTAGATTACTAATTATAGACAGATGTTTGCTAGCCCAGGAGGCCCAGTATGAGATTAATGGGCCTTTATCTTTGATGGACCAACACCGAGACAGACACGCGTGGCTCACAGAACGTTGAGTCACGCGCCGCCGGTGAGGAAAACTTGCCGCCAATCGCTTTTCCCGCCAAATTCGACCCCTATAATCTGCCTCGAAAAATTCCAGTCGCTTTCTATTCCCAGTTGCTTTGGAAAACACAGAAAAAAACGATATTTTGCTCTGTAGTCGCAGAACGCAGACGAAAGATTTTCGCTTTCTCAATTTGCCGATGGAGGGTAATTCCGAGGAGCAGAACAAACTTCCGGAGCTTAAATTGGGTAATTGCAAAACCCTAGCTTTTTTCCTTTCCTCGTATTAGATTCTTCATTTGGGTTTATGGGTTTTGCAAAATGTCTAATATTGGTCATTTTTGGTTTGGAAGATGCTAAGCAGGCTCAAGGGTTTCTCTCCTTCTTCAAAACCCTACCAAATGTAAGTCTCGTTTCTTTCTATTTCTAGGGAGATTATAACTTTATAACTCAGCCCCTAATTGCTTTTGTGGGTGTTGATTGTTCTTTGCTTTAGGACTCGAGAGCTGTTAGATTCTTTGATCGGAAGGTGAGAGCTCTAAAGTTTCCAACTTTTTAATCTATTCTACTGGTAATCTTCTTTTGTCTTTGATTTAAGAGAGAATATCAAATGCAATTTGTCTGCAGGACTATTACACAGCTCATGGCGAAAATTCAGTTTTCATTGCAAAGACTTATTACCACACAACTACAGCGCTACGCCAGATAGGGAGTGGAACAAACGCTCTTTCAAGCGTGAGCATCAGCAAGAACATGTTCGAAACGATCGCTCGTGATCTTCTCCTTGAGAGGAATGACCATACCGTAGAGCTCTACGAAGGAAGCGGGTCGAATTGGAGGCTTGTGAAGACAGGTTCTCCTGGAAACATTGGGAGCTTCGAAGACGTTCTGTTTGCAAACAACGAAATGCAGGACACGCCGGTTGTTGTCTCCTTGTTTCCAAGTTTCCAGGAGAGTAAATGCCTTGTTGGGATGGCCTATGTTGACCTCACAAGGCGAGTTCTTGGACTAGCTGAGTTTCTTGATGACAGCCGCTTCACCAATCTGGAGTCTTGTCTCGTTGCTTTAGGTGCAAAAGAATGCATTTTTCCAGCTGAGTCTGGAAAATCCGTTGAGTACAAAAGCCTGTGTGCGTCTCTGGAGAGGTGTGCTGTGATGACAACAGAGAGGAAGAGGCAAGAGTTCAAAGGGAGAGATTTAGATTCGGATTTGAAGAGACTGGTGAAGGGTAATATCGAACCTGTTAAAGATTTGATATCAGGGTTTGAGCTTGCGACTCCTGCACTAGGTGCATTGCTCTCCTTCTCTGAGCTTCTCTCGGACGAAGGTAACTATGGGAGCTTCACAATCCGGAGATATGATATCGGCGGGTTCATGAGACTCGACTCTGCAGCTATGAGGGCGTTGAATGTGATGGAGAGCAAAACTGATGCTAATAAGAATTTCAGCTTGTTTGGTCTTATGAACAGAACATGCACTGCAGGGATGGGCAAGAGACTGCTTCATCTGTGGCTAAAGCAGCCTCTAGTGGATTTGAATGAGATCAAGACGAGATTAGATTTAGTTCAGTGCTTTGTTGAAGAAGCTGGGTTAAGGCAAGACCTTAGACAGCACCTGAAGCGTATCTCAGATATTGAGAGGCTTGTGCGGAGTCTTGAGAGAAGAAGAGGCGGGTTACAGCACATTATCAAACTCTATCAGGTACCTATATCTGATTCTCTGGATGTTAATGTAAATGAAAGTATAGTTATGTTCTTAAGTTTTTGAGAGTCTTCATCTTCTCTGTGTAGTCAACTATAAGGCTTCCCTTCATCAAGACAGCTCTGCAACAGTACACTGGAGAGTTCTCATCGCTCATCAGCGAGAGGTACTTGAAAAAGCTTGAGTCTTTAACAGACGAAAACCACCTCAGCAAGTTCATTGAGCTGGTGGAGTACTCTGTAGACCTTGACCAGCTAGAAAATGGAGAGTACATGATATCTGCAAGCTACGACACCACGTTGTCATCTCTGAAAGATCAGAAAGAGTTGCTGGAGCAGCAGATTCAAGAAGTGCACAAAAAGACGGCTACGGAACTCGATCTTCCGGTCGACAAGGCTTTGAAACTTGACAAGACAGCGCAATTCGGGCATGTGTTCAGGATCACGAAGAAGGAAGAGCCAAAGATCAGGAAGAAGCTGACCACACAGTTTTTGGTGCTGGAGACTCGCAAAGACGGAGTGAAGTTCACAAACACAAAGCTTAAGAAACTTGGGGACCAGTACCAAAGTGTTGTGGAGGATTACAGAAGCTGTCAAAAGGAGCTCGTTGATCGTGTTGTTCAGACTGTTGCCAGCTTCTCCGAGGTATGTTTAGCTCCTCATCTTAAGTAATGGACCGTTACAATACATATGTATATTCATATCAAGTATCTTAGATCATAGTAAACAATAAATGGAATTTATATGTATATTGTATGGTTTAGGTGTTTGAGGAGTTAGCAGGGTTGCTCTCTGAAATGGATGTTTTGTTAAGCTTTGCTGATTTGGCTGCCAGTTGCCCTACTCCTTACTGTAGGCCAGAAGTCACATCTTCGGTTAGTACCATCTCAAGTTGATTGTTAGTTTCAAAATATTATTTCGACAGTTTTATGTCATTATGCTGAGAGAATGTCTTATAAATTGCAGGATGTTGGAGACATTGTATTAGAAGGGAGCAGACATCCATGCGTGGAAGCTCAAGACTGGGTGAATTTTATACCAAATGATTGTAGACTTGTAAGCATTCTCAATATGCTAATATAAAAAGGCTTAGTTTTTCTTTGTTTCACTATTGACTTGGAGCAATTTCTTGTTTCTGCTTTATTGTTCTGTAAAATCAGATGAGAGGAAAGAGTTGGTTTCAAATAATAACAGGGCCTAACATGGGAGGGAAGTCCACTTTCATTCGCCAGGTATGATGATTTTTTTATAGTTTGATTTTGTTTCATAGGCATATGATTAAAAGCTGTTTCCTGACATTGTAAATTTCAGGTTGGTGTGACTGTACTGATGGCTCAAGTTGGTTGCTTTGTTCCTTGTGACAAAGCTTCAATTTCCATCAGAGACTGTATCTTCGCCCGTGTAGGAGCAGGCGATTGCCAAGTGAGTTTAACTTTCTGCTTCTTTGTAAAGTGACCTGCTGGTTTCTGTAGAACTCTGATTCCAAGCATTTTTGTCCTTTCTTGTTTTAGCTACGCGGAGTGTCTACTTTTATGCAAGAAATGCTTGAAACCGCTTCAATAATCAAAGGAGCTAGCGATAAGTCACTGATAATAATCGATGAACTAGGTCGTGGAACATCAACCTATGATGGTTTTGGTTAGTTTAACTGCAATTTCTCTTCTATTATTTGAGGTTTGAAGTTAATCTGCAATCTTTATGTTGATAACACTATCTTGGTGACGTCTGCATTAGGTCTCGCATGGGCTATATGTGAGCATCTGGTTCAAGTGAAGAAAGCACCTACTCTGTTTGCTACTCACTTCCACGAACTTACTGCCTTGGCTCAAGCGAACTCTGAGGTCGCAGGTAACACCGTTGGTGTGGCAAACTTCCATGTCAGCGCACACATTGACACCGAAAGCCGCAAACTCACCATGCTTTACAAGGTTGGTTTAATGAAATTGCATCTGCCCCTTCCCAAAAAATAGAAGATTTATATGCGCTGAATATTGAATTCTCTCTCTTGCAGCTTTAGCAAAAGTGTCTCTGTTTGATTGTCTTGCGTACATGAAAGTAGATGTTTTGATGAGCTGTTTTTGTCTGGTTAGGTTGAACCAGGGGCATGTGACCAGAGCTTTGGGATACATGTGGCTGAGTTCGCCAACTTCCCTGAAAGTGTAGTGGCGCTCGCAAGAGAGAAAGCTGCAGAACTGGAAGATTTCTCTCCGTCTTCCATGATAATCAACAATGAGGTCCGGATTCGTTTTGGTTGATGATGGAATCTTGACACATTCTTCAGTTTTGTGCCTATGTATTGAAACAAAGATGAGAATGTTGTGCTGCTGTTTGCAGGAGAGTGGGAAGAGAAAGAGCAGAGAAGATGATCCAGAGGAAGTATCGAGAGGGGCAGCGAGAGCTCACAAGTTTCTAAAAGAATTTGCAGAGATGCGACTTGATAAAATGGAGCATAAAGATTCACTTCAACGCCTACGTGATATGAAAGAAGAGCTAGAGAAAGATTCTGCGAATTGCCACTGGCTCAAGCAGTTCCTCTAAAAAAAGCCTTGGGATTCACTTCTTCTCTGGTTTCGTACTTGTAAATTAGCTGTCCTTTCTTGTAGACTCGTAGTTGTCTTTTGCTTGAACGAGACAGATGAATGCAAAAACGACGTTTCATCATTTTTGTTTGTTTCCTTTCATCTCCCATTTTGTTGTTAAAAACTCGTATGAGAGAACTTCAGACTAGTGCAATTCTTTCTGACACTTGATGCGAAGAAATATTCAACAAAATCAAGATACCTGGATTAGTGACCTGCGACTAAACTGTATTCTCATGGTATCAAAAGATTTAAGTTAGAATACAATTGCTACGAGTGATCAGGAAGATGTTTTTTTCTAGCATCTTTTTGATCTTGATTTCGTACGAGCAGAGAAGAACTTGTACAAATGCTTCTTTCGTCCATATTTCCACCATTTGGGAACCCGAACAAGCTTCTTCCTTTTCACCTGATTCTCTTTTTTCACCTGATTTTCTGTAAAACCAGTGAGATATTATTAGGAGAATGCAATGAAGAAGGATGCATATTCTTCTTTTGGGGGGAAAGATCACTCACTATTGTTTTCGATGAGACGTGTTTCCCATTCTGAGAGTAACTTGGAGTAGGCAGTGGCAAGTGATGGCCAGAACTTCATTTGAATATTCATTACATCAAGAACAGTTTGCAGACCGGCTCTTGAAGGCGTGGTAGCGATAGGCAAGTCGTTCTCCGGACTTTCACCCAGAAGCACCTTTACAGATTAAGAGGGATGGTGAATAAACGTTAGTCTCCATAACCATATGCAGATTTTGGAAGATATGGAGTTTGAAATAGAGATCAACCTTGATCACTGCTGTAGCAGAAGAAGATATGGAGCGCAGATTGTACCCGCCCTCCAGAATAACTAGCATTTTTCCGCCGCATAGATCACCTAACATCTGTGTCATTCGTGAATAACCAGCTGGAGTTACCTGCAAGTAAGAGTAAACTTGGTCTCTTAAAACCAATATTGAATTGGCAGTAGATTGAACAAAACATCCTCTGATGAGGTGCAGAGGACAATACTGATTCCAGAAGTTGTCAATTACGTCCCTAGAATATAAAAACTTACATCACAGCAGCCTAGTGGGTCTCCTCTAGCCGCATCAAATCCCGCTGACACGATGACAAAATCAGGAGAAAATGCGGAAGCTGCAAGGAGAGAGTTCAAGTTGAAATTAGACCGAGTAAAGAATAAACGCACATCCAAAAGATCAGTTTTCTTGCTGAGCGTATTAGTTTATCAATTAAGCCAAAACCTGGTTTCTGGAAAACCAAATATTTGTATAGACTAGAGTTGAATCTTGAGACAAACTCAAAAGGAGAAAGCAGAACATGACTCTGTACCTATGGGAAGAACTACATGCTGAAAGGCATAGATATAGTCTTTATCACCAACTCCGCCACAGCTCCATGGAACATTTACACAGTAACCTTCAGCACCATTTGAACCAACCTGCACCGCATAATCAAATATAAGAAACTTTGCTCTACTAGACTTCAATAGATGCTCGAAACAGGATATAAAGCACAAAAATAATGCCACATAATAAAAAGTTCATATATATGGATATAAACTGTGGCAACAAAGTCTACTTAATGAGATAATGTTCAACAGAATAACATAGGTACCTCATCAGCAGCTCCAGTACCAGGATAGAAGTTTCCTCCCTCATGTCTGTGTAAGGATATGTACAATACCTATAAAATGGTTCCAGATAGTTAGTACGAAAAAGGTCAATTCACACAATTCAGTGCATACGACACTCCAAGAATCGATGTGGAGAAATGCATAGAATTAGGCAGCTTACAGATTTGCTTTGTTCGAATATCTCTTGGGTTCCATTTCCATGATGGACGTCCTGCAACAATGGAGAAATATTCACATGAGCCTTAACACGTGATGCAGAGAACAAGACTTCAGGAGTTTAAAGTTGTACAAAACCACCCAGCAATGAGTTATCAGTGACATTACCCAGTCCACAATCAGCACTTTTTTTGCTCCTGCTGCTTGTGCTACTAATGCAGCAACAGCTGCATTATTGTGAAGGCAAAACCCCATAGCATGTTTGATGCCAGCATGATGACCGGGAGGTCTAACCTGATTCAATCAAAGATTTTGTCAAAACCGATATGCTGTAATTTCAATTTCTAGCAAATGAGTAGTTACACACGTAAATTTTGAAATCATGGTGAATTTGACATACCAAAGCAAAACCATTTTTGACACGGCCAGAGAAAATTTCTGTAGCTAGATCAGCGCACAAACCTGCTGCAAGTCTAGCAGCACGTGCTGAATACTCATTAGCATATGTGTCAGAGGTGAAGTAACTGCCAGGCAATGGGAAAAGATGACTAGTAAGAGCAAAAATAGATAAGTGCAGAACAGCTTAGGCAAAGGACACAAACAAATTGGTAAACAAGCACGTTTTTCATGGTGAACACTGCAAAGTTACAGATGGTAGGGAGAAAAAATGGTTCAAATTCAAACCTATAGAGAAGCTGGCTTGTAATGTCAACAGCGTCAATATGCTCTGAAGTGTGGACCTACAACATGATAAATTTAAACCTGTTAACGAAATGTTTGTAAAAGTAATGCAATAAGCAAACTACTCGCAGTTAGAGATGTGGCTAAGACAAGACTATTAAGTAGCAGCTCACCATCTGGAGTTCTTGTTTCGTGATTTCCCTAGCATGAATAGGCAAGCATCTTCCAGGAAACACGCCTGCAATTTTTCAAACGTGGTGAATTCAAAAATTACTCCCAACAGAGTATAATATGGCAAAATCGAATATATTGACATGCTAACGATAGTAAACCGATATACCAGCTGTGGCAAGGCTGGCGGCTATAGCTCGAAGACGATCAGGTCTCTCAGGATGTGGCTGTGCCTTCACTTCGAACTTATTAAGCATGCCATAAACACATGTTAAAATGGAAACACTTTCACGGAGAAAAATCTTTGGAGATAACAAATCTTATTGATGTCAAGAGATTTTATCAGGAAAACACAACGGTAGCAGTATCACATACTTCTGAGTGTAGCAACATTCTCTCATCAAATCCAACAGCTGTTGAGCTGGTTGCAGAGCTTCCTAAGATCAGGTTGAAAAGAGAAGTGAGCATGCTTACAATCACTAAAGTTAGATATGTAGTTTGGAGCTGAAATAGCAGTATTTCATTAAGGACGTGTTCAAGAGAAGCAAAACAGGTAATTCCTACCTCCACATTTCTCTTCGACTTCAATGAGACCAGAGTCTTTGAAAAACGGAGATGCAAAATATCCATGCCTCAAGATGCCAGATTCCTTGTGCTCACCACATATCTGCATCAAGAAATCAACTTTTTACTGATTGATAGCCAATGCACATTGTACACACACACGCGTGTCACTTGAGAAACCACATTTAGAGCAGAGCTCCAGACCAAATCAGCACAAGAGAGCCCCCAAATTCATTTACGAAAAGGTAAAACAAAAAACGTACATAACAATGGACCATATCACCAGGATTCGCCATCGTGCAGTTAACGCAACACCATTTCACAAACTCAACAGGGGTCTGCACAGGTTCCCAATCACTATCATCCTCTTCATCTTCTCCATTCAGCAATGCCTCCGCACCGTAGATATCTTCAAACGTCATTTCTTTCGAAGCCCTAGCTCTTTTCTGCATAAAGACATAACAATGGCAGACGAAATCACCCAGTGCCGAATCCAAAAACAGAGGAACGTCATCAAAGAGTAAAGCCATGGTTTTTTAGCTTACGGATGATAAACCAGATGCAGTATTTAAGTCTCCGTTGCTGAGCTCATCGTCGTCGGAACAAGGAACCGCCGCATCACCACCGTTGGCGTGTTTTCTCTTTGAACCCTCCCGGGAACTATCGAGAGTCTCTAGAACCATTGTTGTTACTTCAGTAGTCACTGAAACTACTACTAACCAGCTGGGAAAATCTTCCGCTGTGCCAAAATAGAAAAAAGAAAAACAGTTGAGAAGGAAAAAATTCTCGAGAATTTGATTTTTCTTGTGTAAACCCTAATCTACCCCCGATCCAGAACTAAAGATTTGCCCTTCGGAAACCGAAATAAAAATTTCAGCGACGGAGCTAAATTACCTTATGAGCTTCTTCCGGCGAAACCTACCACGATAGAGCTGACAGAGCAGAGAGACGGCGGCGACGTCGTTTAAAGGTCAAAGTGTAACGGGTTACTTGGGCCGAATAGCTGTAACCCAATAAGAGATAAGCCCATTAACGGAGGTGAGTTAATGTAACCTTTATTTTATTTCTGGTTTTCTCCATTCGGTTAACGTGCATAGCAAAATGGTAAACCTAGTTAGTAGCTACCATCTTTTGACTATTAAAAACAAAAACAAAAAGCCCTAATTATATGAATCTCAGCCCTTACTGAAACTTGAAACAATGACGATGATGTCCTGTCTCTTCCATGAGATTTGGGTTTCGAATATAGTACTGTTTATGAGGGGAGAGGAACATGCAAATAGTGCCAAGTGTAGAACGCTTTATCCAAAGATGATAACATGCGAGCTTTTCGAAGAAGCACTTTAACTTGGTAAAGTCGCAAAGCTGTTCAAATATCCATGAAATGAAACCCACAACGGCGACCATCGAGGACGACTTGGTTGATCGATGTTTGAATGTAATTGGTAAGTTTTAATTACTAGACTAATTAAAAAATTCATCTGGCAACGGCGTTATCAGATAGTATAAGGAATCTCATATAACTCGAAAAATATAACGCCAAAAGAAAAGAAAATATATACTATTTTGTTCAAAAAAAAATATCAGTTTATGTAATATACATGCGACATTAGGATATAGGTTGCTAGCTGTGGTACTATATATATATTTTTTTTTTGATAACTCTGGTATCCGGGCAGCCACATTCCCGACTATCCCCACAAGTGGGGTCCAGCGCCCCAACGGAAGGGATGTTAAATCCGTTGTGGCCGGGACTCGAACCCAGGTGGCGGATACCTCAGCTGAGGGTCCTTTACCACCGGGCCACAAGCGCCGGTTTACTATATATATATTATGCTAACTGCTGAGTATAAAGAACTAACTTACCTGATATCTTCAAAACAAATATTCCATCCTTTGCAAAAGTATTGAGTACTGTTATAACAACAACACACCCCGCGTAAACATGAGAAAGAAACACCGGAAAATGTAATGTAAATACGTGAGCTAAATCGATCCTTTTCATACCTCTATATAATCATCTATATATATATATATATACATGCATATACAAATGTGTGTATCGATGATCACTCGTGGGAACAAAGAAGCATAGTAATACATTTTCCAATAATGTAGAACCTTCCTTTCTTCTTTTTCAGAAACTCCCCAACTCCTTTCGGTGAACAAGACTTCTTCTTCTTCTCCCAATTCTTCACCGCCTCCTCCTTTGACTTCTCCCTCATTGTTTCTCCCTATATATAAGTTTTTTGAGGTTCAGGTGTAACTTGATGATTGTGTGATGTTTATAGATTATTTTAAAAGAAAGTGTAAGGTTCATCATAATTATATTGGATTGGGATTTGAGAGAGAGAGAAAGAGATAAGGAGAAAGTATTTCCACACCATTGATTCGGGACCCTTCAACGAAACAACCCAAAAACAAATTAAGTGTGACCGACTAGCTTCCCATTATGGTTGAAAATATTTGATGTATTGTTTTCTTGTCTCCTTTCAGTTCAAAGATATTCATCATCGGCAGAGATTTTGTGATGGATTTATTTAGTATGATTACGCTTATGCGGAACGTCCAGATTCATTGTTAGAAGTTATAGTATACTCCTATAATTCTTTTCTAAATGGGCGATCGATTTTAAGGGACTTGTTCCGAGTTCGGGTTTGTTTTGAAATAAACGTTCGAAACGTTTTGGCATGCATGTTTTAAATTTTCACTAAAACTAATTAAAAAAATGCATGAGTGCAAAGAGAAATCGTCGAACATTACGTATTTACGTATAGTTATTTAACTCTTCGTACATTTATTGTCCAATAGGTTTACGATTAATAATTATGTTTTTACTCTGTTTTCGAGATTTATATTTTGTTTTTATACAATTTTGTCTTTCGAGATTATACAAAAGTAGTTTTTTGAGTTTAAGAGATTATACAATGATATATACTACAATTCTGCTTGGAGATTATACATTTTTATCTAGCTTTATGCTTCATTTGAAACGTAGAGCATATATTTATATATACTACCAATCGTACGACTGAATCTTATCATGTTAAAATTTAACTCTCTCATGTTAAAACTTAACTGTTAAAATCAAGATGTTGTTCCAAACAAAAAAAAAGAAACGTAAATAACTATAGTTTTCAAAAGAGATCACACACTCTGCTGTCTGCTGACTCCATTCATTGTGATGATACTTGGCATTTAAAGCTCTGGTCATCTTAATAATTCTACTCCATGACGAACTAATTAATTATTAAGGTCAAGTTAGTCTCTTCTTCACAATATGGACAGCGCATTTTCGTATAAATCGCTAGGGACCTCAAAACACGCTCATAAGCTTTTGTTTTCTTATCACACATCTCATATAAAATATCGTAGCTGATGCCAACAGAGAAGGAATAGAAGAGTAACGTATTCTTTATATTCTGTTTTCTTTTTTTTGGTGCGAAAAGGTATAGTTTTTTTTTGTTGAAGTTTATATGTGTGTATAGTTTATATGTGTCCGAATACCATATATACATGATCGCTTTTCCGCAAATACCATATATATTATACATGGTCGTTTTTCGGAATATCCGATGCACTTATATTTCTTACTATATATTTTGGCGGTGCAAGTTTTGCTTCGTCTTTTTTCCTCCTGTAACATACAACTTTGATTTTCCTTTCTTTTTGGTTTTGATTACTAGAGTGATACTATTCTTATATACATGTAGTATCTTTCTTATTGCTTTTCTTCGACGGCAATTAAAGTTATTTGTATAATTTTGTAGTGGCGAAAATGTATACAACTACCAGCACTTAGACTCACTAGACATGCTTTTGTTTTGTTTTCTTTCTTTTGTTTTATGAAAAACATTGGTGATTCCATCTTTTGTATAATTTTAGTTAAGATTTTGGTGATTCTAACTTCAAAACGTGTATTGATTGAATCCATAGCTCTGATTTAAAAATTCCAAGAAAAATATACATCTTTGACACAGATTTATCAATTCTTTATAAGATGACAACACAGAAAACAATTTTGAATCTATAAAATTACATTCTAGAAATAGATTTGAGGACCACACAGAAGTACAGATTTCTGATTATGTAGTCTACCTGTTAGTACTTTATATTGTCACAAATTTTAGGAGAGTTTACACTTAACAGTTTACACCGATAAAGAAATGTTTCCAGTTTTAATGTTAAAGTCTTACGCTGAAGAAGGATTTCTTTTTATCATAAGGGATTTTACGCTGAAGAAGGATAACTTAAGCTTTGCAAATCCAACACGAAAAGTAATCAAAAATAGGTTTTGATATGTGGATATTACGAATTCAGAATCTAAATTTTGTTAACAAAAGTTTTAGAGTCGACTGTTTTATATAACAAAAACAAAGAAAAAAAAGAGAGTCAAATTTTCTTCTTTCATTTTCCAGATATAGTTGGCAATTACATGGGAAATTTCTATGTATTCAAATATAGGAAGCAAAAAGTCGAATCCATCACATCTTTTCCATTATTGAAAAAAGTAATCAGACTTAACTACGATCTTATGTAAAGCACGAAAGGGCAATGTGGAGGGGATGCACCATGCACGTGAAGTTCACGAAGACAAGACATCTCTTGCCTGTTGGCTGTTGCACTCAATCCAACCTTAATTTCTGAGAATGCGATTTTGGTTTTTGGCCCTTTCTTTCTATTTGTTTAATTATTTATTTTGTCATAGTTTCATTTGCACTCCATAAAATGGTTATATATGTAAAGACACGTCACATATATACCCCTTTTTGTAGATCCGGCAACCTCGATCACAATATTCTTACTTCTGTTTGTGTAATATGATAGGTCGAACAAGATATTTAAATGCTAGATAGTATGCCCTCGTCATCTTCTTTTCCCCATAAAAACTCTTATAAAATAACACTGTCAATGCACTGGAAATGGTACTTACGTTTTTGTGCAATTGTGGTATGCCCCCCCCTCCCCCCAAAAACAATATAATGTAATGAACTGCTCATGTCTCTTCTAGTCATGTCTCTTTCATATAGATATTTAAAGCTCTGTCTAAATTTATATGTTTAATTCAAATGTGATTTAACTTTCTAGCATTTTCAATAGAATAACTTGAAAAAAAAATATATATATATATATATAATAATGTTCTGTTTCAGACATGTCTTTCATTGTTTGGAGTTTACCCTGAATATTCAGGAATTGAATTGACCCTACTACAATATGGTTTTCATTGAGCACATGCACATACACAGAACATTAAAATCTAGATACTAGTATATGTTTTGGCGCTTTTTATTAGTTGTAACAGTGAAAACAGTGGAATGATGGCATTCTTAGGGTGTGAATAGGATAAATGCCAAACCAAACCAAATCAGATTAGAGTAAAAACTTAAATAGGAGAATTTTAAACCAAATTCAGTCACAACTTCAGCGCATGTTCATCGAAACTTTAGATGCTTGCTTCATTAGACAAACTTATTTTTATAAGTTATAGGTTTCAAACAAAATTCAGTTACAACATTGTAATAATGCCAGACCGAACCAAACCAATCCGACAATTACAGGAGAGCAAAAAAGTAGAAACAAAAAAAAAAACAGAACAAAAATCTCTCTTGAGCATTTCATCGAACACTTTAAATGCATGGTTCAACGCAACTAAGCTAGAGGGAATCTTCACTGATCTGACCGAGATTCTCTTCTTCTTGTCTCTTCTTCATTTCCTTCTCGTGTTGCCTTAATGCTTCCTCCATCCTCATCTGCGTAAAACCAAAGTGTTATGAAAACAAATATATAAAACACCATAGTCTAAAGTCAAGCACAAGCTTTCTCAGAGAGAAGAAGAAGAAAATGACCTTGTAGCTAACTTCGATGCGATGCATTACGTAGAACCCGAGAGTCCCGCCGAGAAGTGTTCCAGCTATGATCCGTGCGTAACCCCATGTCTGCGACGCCATTTCTTATTTTCCTTCTTCCGATTGGATTGGCTCAATTCCTTCTTTTTAATTTGGATTTAATTTTTGGTAAGTCTCAAACCGATCTCATTTCCGGTTCGGTTCACATCCAGTGAAACTCGTTGGTTAGGGAAGGAAATCAAAGTAAACCAATTCTGAAAAGCAAAAGAACTCTTTGGTCTCAACATTTTACGTTCCAAAAAGTAAGTTTGATATTGCAGTGGCCCGATAAAAAAGCTGACGTAAGGTTTCTGATTATCTCGGTTTCAATTATTCACCGAGATGTCGGTTTAATTTGATACAATGATCCGGTGATTTCGGTATTCTTACACTTTACTATAGTAAGACAAACATGTAATCGCAAGAAGGAAAAAAAAAGTTTGTTTAGCTGCCTCCAATTCAACCATTCGGTTCAAAGAAAAATTCCGAAGCCAATACCAAGTGATCGCTTCCCAATTCCTGCAGAAACAAAGACGAGCAAGGCTAAACCATTAGGCATTGTGGTAGTAACCAAACAAAAATCACCAACTGTTCAATAAAACATACTTGACAAGGAAGGCCTTTGGTTTTGCAGAGAAGATCAATGGGAAGTGTATCAAGAACTCTTGCAGCTACTAGACCATCCGAGTACCTGAACCACACACACACACACATGTGTTTCATCAGCCAACTACTATATTTGTCAATTCGAATTTGGTTTTAAACTTTTAATTACAGATGCTTTTTTCGTTTTTACCAGAGATAATCAACCGTTCCCAGAAATTTCGAGTGGTACGAGGTTGCTAGAGGTTCATCAACAGAGTCCCTAGTATTTGTTGAGCCCTGTCGTGTCCCATGACCATGATCATATGTCTTGTCAAGTATAGGAAAATAAGACTTTGTGTGTGTGTGTGTGTTACCTTAACTGATGCGTATGAGCTATGGAGTTTCAAAGGATGCACTGCCCAGTACGAGTTCTCTTGCCCAGTCCCGACACGGATCTCTTCGTTGCTCCAAGAACTACTTATGCATCTGAAGCCAATGAGTATCAAAAACCAATGGATATTTCACCAGGAAATCACTAGAAAAACATTAACTGCATACCTGATTAAATCATTAAAAGAGAATCGTACCTGCTTATGGAAGTTGTTGTATTATTACTATATTCGTTTCCGGTCTCAAGAACTTGAGTTGGACTACAATTTTTCTGGCCAGACAGCTCTCTTTTGTCATGTTTCATGAGATTCAGCTGTACGATAGAAACATAATCCATAAGCGGAAAAATGAGCAGTTTGGCTCAAGCAAGACTGCAAATGTTCGTACCTCAGAGGACGCCAGGAAGTTGTATAATGGGCTCTGCATGTGGTTAGATAAAATCAAAATAATGAAATAAACAAATAGACAATACCGAAGTGGATGTGTTTATTTTGGAAAAGATATATGTACCTGGGGTGTGCTATTGAAATCCCCGCCTAGAATAATAGGAATATCACCCCATTTCGTAGAGAGCAAGTGAGCCTTTGAGCAGAGCGAACGGATCTACCAATCAAGAATAAGTCATTGGAACAATTAGAAACATCTATTGGCTGAGATTCAGTACGAGTGACTTAGATAAATATAACTAATGAAGTCTTCAGGCCACAGGGACCAATCAACATTTGTAAAACTTAAAACGACCATTGCTGTCAATTGTTCCTGTAGTAGTGCATCTACCAATTGAAATGTCGACACTTACTTGACCCAGCTTCACATCTCCTCTACGTGGATTATAAAGCACGTGAATGTTACCCAGCAGTAGCTTTCTTGACTTAGACGACTTGTGCATCTGACAGAAAACACCAAGTAATTGGATCAATCATGGATGGAAAACAACTAAGCATAAACAAAGTTTGTAAAAACATTACAAAAGGAATTGCTACCTCGAGAACAGCAAGTTGTGCAACATTATCGCACATGCCAAACTGGCTAAACGCAACGTTTTCCCTCTCCAAAACCCGAAACCTTGTCAAAAGAACATATATCTTTAAAGTAAAACAGAGATTGAGTTTGTTACTTTTGCTTCACACTGAACAGAGAATAGCAAACTTTGGTACCTATCGGCCTTCCAAAACATTGCACACCCATCAATGTTATCTCCAGTTCGCCGCTGCCATTGCAAAGCTTATATTTTGTAGTCCTTACATGTAAACAAAACTTTCTCTGAGGCTTCATACTAAAAGGTACGTAAACGATACCAGAGACGTTTTTGATATGGTATTGGTACCTTGTAGGAGCCAGCATATCCAGCTTTCTCCATCATGCTGAATAGGTCGAAATACTTGTCTACTTCCTACAAGAATCAATGATATTGTTCGTTTACAGACCAACGAACTTAACACTCGACTCGGTAGTCAAGAAGAAAGAAGGAAAATCTATACTACCTGCAAACAGATTATGTCTGGTTTGAGACGAATCAGTTCCTCGCAAATCAACCTTTTGCGGTAGCCCCATTTCAGGTAAGGAAATGACACGTTGGAGTATAATTCTTTGTGATATGATGAGTTTCTATCTCCCAGTATGTTGTATGACACTACAGTGACTCTCTCTGATGAAGCTATATTATCACACACAGACATTTGTCAGAACAAAGGAACCACAAATTTCACACGAACAGAAACTCGAGCCTAGCTTGGTGCCTCAATTCATAAAAAATTGGATATAATTAAGAAACATAGATTCCATAAGATCATCATCATCATCACACTACCTTCGGAAGCTGAAGAGGTTTCTGAATCGATCCAGTCACGAGCAAAAACCCGAGAAGTCGGCATTTGATCGGGATGTCGACGCCGGGGAAGCGGGTTTTGCCAGCGACGGCTGTAAGAGCGATTTGACGAATTTTCGACATGCGAATCGGACGGTCCAGATGTGGAGGACACGACGAAGTGCGCATCGCTAGAGGAACGGAAAATTAGACACGATAAAGGACATCGATGAAATCCAGACGAAAGGTTACCGCCGGAGGTTAGTCGGAAAGCTCCGGTTGGCCGTGACCAAGAAAATCCGGCGCAGCTCATTTTGATTTTGTGGAGATTTTGAGAGTGGGAAATTCAGAAATTTGGAAGAGATCGAAAACCACACACACCGCTTGGCGCCATACGGATAATAATATCTTTTTTTTCCAATTTTTCTTCTTATTCAGACAAATAAAATCCATAATTTTACTCTCCCTTGGCCCATTATCAGGCCCATACAAATAAATACAAGACTAATCTCTGATTTATTCATTATGCGTTAGGCTTAACTTAAACAAGAAATTATAAACATGAAATATAAATGATTATGTCCATATTATTTACAGTATGTTTTTAATATTTGTGTCCATATTATCTTTTCCAAGCATGCCTAGTACGTAGCTGCTATAACTGAAGCATCAATAATACTGTCTGTTCGTTTCTTTTTTACAATTTTTGCCTTTGAGGCTTTGACAAAGAAGAGCTCTATTATTGCGTTTACATTATGATGTTCTTAAAAGTTTTATTACCACTCCCAACAGATGATCAAAACGAATCCCTAAAAATAAATACTGAAGTATATGTGGATAAAACTTCAAAGTAAATGAACCATTATTGATTGTAATCTTATTTAGAGAAAAGGTAAAGTGGATGTATAGAAGATGGACAATATATGAATAAAAAAACAAGAGAGAAATAAATGAAACGCAACGACCAAGGCTGAAAGAGTGCGTTACCATTAATTCAGGGAAAGCGAAATAAACCCAAAGCTCGTCTAACGAAGTAACAACTTGCCCCACTTCTCACATCAATTACTTTCTTAACCTATCTATCTACTACTCTCAGATTCACTCCTTTTCCACTTTACAGTTTACAGAACACCCGTAGCTTTCGATCATTAATTACCGTTAACAAATTTGATCCGCTAAACATTGGAGAAAAAATGTGCAGTACTATACAACATTCGTTATAAACTGTCTGTACATTGTTGTTTTGTTGGTTTTTATTTCATACGTAACGCCATTTGAATGGTGTGGACCGGGTCCGTATGTTAGTTATTAAATCTAAATTAAATTTGTCTTGGGTTTAATAGTTCAAACTTACCGCAGAACTGAACTTTCGTTTAGTCTAAACTCGAAAGTAAAATAGTGAAGACAAATTGGTTGAAAATTTATGCACAAGCGAAGAAAGCTCTATCCGGTGAAATATTTTTCTTTTTTGTAGTTGAACTTGTTGAAACAAATAAATACTGTAACACGTACTCACGCTTTTCGAGGGTGTTAATACTATTGGATAATCATCTGTAAGGAAATTTAGCAGGTCCCTATCAACCACTATGTACTACTCATGTCCGTACAGTAATCTGTAATCTGTGTTTCAACTCTACGACGGCCAGAAAAATATTACAATAATAATCAAAATAACTCTGTAACATCTACTCTAGTAATCTTAATGGGAATACATTATACAGTATTATACTTGGTTGGAATCATACATGATAACATAAGATTATGTATTAAAGTATTTATGAAAATGTCGCAATAATTTCATAAACATATCTTATATCTTAATAATATAAAAATGTTATCGGTTGATAATGTGAAATCACAATACTGTATTTAAGTAACTGATAAGTTATTGATGTCGCAATTATAACCACAACAATTATGGCGTGACTCTCTCCGCTAACATTTTCTCTATAAATCAAACATTACTTACTCTTTTTCTCCTCCACTTTAACTTCATTACCTTCGCCGGAAGCAATGGCTTTCTCACCATTTTTCTCTCTCATCTCCGTCGTCACCCTCTCTCTTTTCCTCACCTCCACCGATGCCTCCTCTCGCTATCCATCCACTTCACCTAAAACCACAGTACTCGACGTCGCTTCATCTCTCCAGCAAACCCAACACATCCTCTCACACGACCCAGCTCGTTCCTCACTCACCACCACCAGACCCGGATTAGAATCCTTATCCGACCCGGTTTACCTCAACTCCTCTTCTCCACTCTCTCTAGAGCTTCACTCCCGAGACACTCTCGTCGCATCTCAGCACAAGGACTACAAAAGCCTAGTACTGAGTCGACTCGAGCGCGACTCATCCCGAGTCGCCGGAATCGCCACCAAAATTCGTTTCGCCGTCGAAGGAATCGACAGATCCGATCTCAAACCCGTCTACAGCGACGAAACGCGATTCCAGCCGGAGGATCTAACGACACCTGTCATCTCCGGAGCTGGCCAAGGAAGCGGAGAGTATTTCTCTAAAATCGGAGTGGGAACTCCGGCGAAGGAGATGTACATGGTGCTCGACACCGGAAGCGACGTGAACTGGATGCAGTGCCAACCTTGCTCCGACTGTTACCAACAGTCCGACCCGATTTTCGACCCGGCTTCGTCTTCCACTTACAAATCGCTCACTTGCTCTGATCCAAAGTGCGAGTCTCTCCAAACCTCCGCTTGTCGTTCAAACAAATGTCTCTACCAAGTTAGTTACGGCGATGGATCTTTCACCGTCGGAGATTACGCTACCGATACGGTGACGTTTGGCAGCTCCGGTAAAGTAGACAACGTCGGTCTGGGTTGCGGTCACGATAACGAAGGTCTCTTCACTGGAGCAGCCGGTTTGCTCGGTTTAGGCGGTGGAGCTTTGTCGATGACGAATCAGATCAAAGCGACGTCGTTTTCTTACTGCCTCGTTGACCGTGACTCGACTAAATCGTCGAGTCTCGATTTCAACTCGGTCAAACTCGGTTCCGGAGACGCGACGGCGCCGCTTCTCCGTAACAGAAAGATCGACACTTTCTACTACGTCGGACTCAGCGGATTCAGCGTCGGTGGTCAAAAGGTCTCGATCCCGTCGTCGGTGTTCGAAGTCGACGAGTCAGGAGGTGGAGGAGTGATCTTGGACTGTGGAACCGCCGTGACTCGTCTTCAGACCGTGGCCTATGACTCGCTCCGCGACTCGTTCGCTAAACTCACCACGAATCTGAAGAAAGGAACGTCGAGCATCTCTCTCTTCGACACGTGCTACGACTTCTCGTCTCTCTCCACCGTCAAAGTCCCGACGGTCAGGTTTCATTTCACCGGGGGGAAGTCGCTCGATCTGCCGGCGAAGAACTACCTGATCCCTGTGGACGATGCCGGGACGTTCTGCTTCGCTTTTGCTCCGACGCAGTCGTCGTTGTCAATCATCGGAAACGTGCAGCAGCAAGGGACACGTATCACTTACGATCTAGCGAAAAATCTTATCGGATTGTCAGCGAATCAGTGCTAAAAAGTGGTTGGTTAATTTGTTTTACAGCTATATCAGTAAAACTCGTAGTTCTTGGTTCTTTACAATGGGAAAAAAAAAGAATCTGAAGTGTGAATTTTTCTTTATTTTATAAAAATTAATCAGAAGTTATTTTCTGCTTCGTTTCGATTAATAATAGGAATTACTATAGTTATTATAAGTTTGAAAATGTTGTTATCTTAGCGAGATGTTTTTAGTTATTGTTTGATAGTCTGTGTCTGTCTTTGTGAGAACAATAGTAAAATAAAACAAGTACTGTCAAAAAGTATTTTGAAGTTATATGAAAGAAAAGTCTCTTAAAAAACACTTGTTGTGTGGCCCCTATCTTCAGTATATTTTAAAAATGTTGTCTGAATCTCCCAACTGTATCAAACTCAATCAATGTGAAAGTAAAGTTTTGTTTTTCTTTGACTCAAATTTTAAAAGTTAAGCCAGGATAGAAAATTTGCCTTTTCCACAGTCACGTTTAAAGTATACACTGTAGTATATTGCATGGAACTGTGAGGTGCGAGCGAATCGGATAATCGGATTATCTGTCTAATCACTGGATTATGGATTAAATTAGTCAAAGACTGCACAAACCATATCAGTTAACCAATTTTCTAAAAACAAAGATGTACACTAACTTTTTGTCACATTAATTACGGAAGAAATTAAACAAAAACATGGATAACAGATAATTATGTCACTATGTGCGTAAGCTTTTACATGCATGGAGCCACGTCTTGGTACGATAGACGAGGCTGGACTTTAAGGTTTACTTAGCTTAGCCATTGTAACGACTACCGAGTAAGAGCATATCCAGCAGTAAGAGTAAGACGGACCTATGAATATCATAACATTATTATATTACTTTAATTTAAATTTATAATTAAATATTAAATATTAAATTGTGTTATTCTTACAAACAATAACACATGTATTCTAAGTCTCAGGAACGTTTCTTATAACTGATACGTCTCACTTTTTTTTACACCCTCTTTCTTCCTTTTTCACATTTTTGATTTATTTTTATTTATAAGAGATTGGTGCTGATCACCACTGGACATGTTCTAACTAAGTAAGTCATGTGCATAATAAAGTCACTGACGAGTAAGTTGACCCATAGCTATTTTCATCATCAAAGTCCTTTCCTTCGATTTCTGATCGTATTCTAAGAGAATGCTTCCCTCACTGAGTCACAGATACTATCGCTACATGTAGAATAAGTTACAGACACACGAAAAATCATACTTATAAAGTTTAACAGGTTCAAGAAAATGCCATATCATATTTAAAGTTTGATGACGTAATTGGAACAGGTGACGGTAGAATATTCTTATCGGGAAATTAAAAGTGCTATTTATATCTGCGATCAATTATTTGGGAAAATTTTACAATTTCGAATATTTGTGTATTTTAGATCAATCGATCATAAGTTTTTGTAAGTATACATATTTCCTTCTTTTTCTTTTCTTTTTTGTAAAAGGATATAAGTATACATATTTCTATTTAAAAGTTTCAAAACGAATTACTAGCTCGTGTGATTCAACTAAGGTGGTTTTTATGCAGTACGTACAAGCCTTGAGAATTATTGTAAGATCTCAAAATCGCACAGTAATAGTAAGATAAAATATGTGAGGTTTAGGAAAGACTCTTTATTAGATCAATCAAAGATAAAAAATGGTACAAGGGTGATTTGTCTCGACGATAAGGCTTGAGGAAACAAATACAAAGAGAATAGAGAAGCTAAGAATAAATGACGAATTATGACTAAGGTTTTCTGAATATTTCTGGATGCTTATGGATGGTTATAAACAGTGGCGGAGGCATAAACTTTTCTTATAGGGGGCATTGATGAAATTTTCAAACATTTAAGGATTATTTAAAGGTTAAATCACAATAAACAATGGAGGCATAATGAAAACTAGTTGTAATTTACATGGGGTTTTGACAAAGAGCATAGGGGGCAACAGACTTACGTAAAGTGGCTCCGCCACTGGTTATGAATGATTCTGAATGATTGTGGATGCTCTCAAGGAATAGGGGGTCTTCTATTTATATGGAGAGGAGGTTGGCTTCTTCAAGATATTCTTCCATATTTCTTTTGGAAATATTCTTCTTTGGCGTTGATCTCCTTCTATTTTTCTTGGATGTAGTCTTTTTCTCCAAGTACTTCCTTTTCTTTGAGGAGGTGGAAGTGGAAGCGGGCCGGGCTTACATAGTATTATTAATTGTGACGGGCTCAGGAAATTGTGCTAATTTCTGCTCTAACAATAAGTCCCCCCCAGTTTGGCGAGATAAATGCAATTTAATCTCGGCGAACTTCATGTATAAAAGAGGAGCTCAAGAGCAATTAATAATAACTATGTGATGCCGACGCGATGTTGTCGCGATGCTGCGCTGACGTGATGCTGCGTTGCGTTATTGACTTTAGATCCGTACTGCCTCGTTAAAACCTTGATATGGAAAAACCCTATGGGATAAAAACCATAAGAAGGGAAAAGAGTACAGTGACGTAATCTTGTCCGCAAATAGAATGTGCTTTTGATAATTTCTCTCGGACTTGACGAGATGACTCTTTTGTCTCGTCAAGGAGAATAGATTGCTGTGACGATTTTTCTCGGATTCGAGCTTCGACGAGATTGGTTTTATCGGGCTCGTGTGATGACGAGACCGCTCGATTCGTATATGATGACGAGATCGGTGTCTTCTCGGGCTCGTGTGATGACGAGACCGCTCGATTTCGTATATGATGACGAGATCGGGCTCGTGTGATGACGAGACCGCTCGATTTCGTATATGATGACGAGATCGGCTCGTGTGATGACGAGACCGCTCGATTTCGTCCTTCAGACCTCAGACCTTTCGGGCTCACCCCAAAGTCTGAAGGCATTCCCATCGGTTCGGACGCGACGGCTTCGCGTCGGCTTACTCCTCATGGATGATCAGTCCGTATGTTTTTCTCGGATTCGCGCTTTGGCGAGACCGGTTTTATCGGGCTCGTGTGATGACGAGACCGCTCGATCTTGGATGACAAGATCGGTGTTTTCTCGGGCTCGTGTGATGACGAGACCGCTCGATCTCGTGTGATGACGAGATCGGTGTTGTCGAGAGGTTTGGCCAGAACGTCGACGTGTGCCTTTGGAGGTGAATAAAATTTTACAATGCTCATCTCGTCAGACGGATTATAGAATTTTATTGGGGGTATAGCTGAACCTTTGGAAAGGCTGCCTACGTACCCATGCCGGGATCAAGCCATTCGTAGTTCGTTTTCTCGGTCTCGTGCTTGAGACCGGTTTGATGCCGAGATGTTTATCGGACTTGCCGTTTCGGCGGCGGAGGCAGATCATCTTGGTGAGGGAGTGATGCAGGCGCGTTCTTCTCGGCGTCGTCGTCTCGATCTTGGCGCGGTATTTCTACTTTGGCGCTGGTTTGCAGCTCGTCGATTTTCGTCGCGGCGTTCAGCATCATTGTGGCTTTGCGGAGTATTGCCGTACTCTAGTATCATGCTGTTGATGCGCCTACATTCTTCTGTAGTATGATCGGTTCGTCCATGGAAGTTTGCACCATTTGGACTTCGCTGCCCTGTGTAAAGACTCCTTAGAGGCCTCCTTTTATTCTCTTGACGAGATGACTCTTGATGAGATGAATCTTGACGAGATGATGCATGCCGAGATGACTCCTTCGTCATTCCATGAATCTTTGAGTGGTGCGCCTTGCTTTCTTCAACGCAGACGTATTTTTGGGACCTGTGCAAAGCGTCCTGGAGGGTTGCGGGTTCGTCGAGCATCAGACTCTCTTTCAACTTTGATTCGAACCAAAGCCCGTTTTCGAAAGCTTTGATTCCCATCTCATTGGGGATGTCTGAGTGCTCAGCTGCTGCTGTTTTGAATCTCTCGACGAACTTGCGAAGAGACTCATCTTTTCCCTGTGCCATAGTGAAAAGATTGGTGCTGCCTTTTGACATAAACATGCCAAAGTGTTTCATGAATGCCGTGCTGAGATCATCAAAGTTGTCGATGGTCTCGGCAGGGAAGGTTCGAAAACCAGCTCGTCGCGTCTTTGTTCATGTGCTCGATGAACACTTGACAGTAATTTGCGTCTTGTTCTTCGGGGGAGGCATATTTTGCCTTCTCATGGCCATCTCGAAGTTTCTTAGCCAGTTTCGAGGATCGTCACCATTGTTGTAGAACTGAAGACGGAGAGCCGTTTGATCCTTTAGAGGTATCGCGGCGATGCGACGAGTGAAAGGACTCTTTTCGTCTCGGCGAGGATTTTGGCAATCTCGGGTGACGAGCTGATAGCGTCGTGCACTTTGGAGCTGATTGCGTCGAGGTCGCGGCGCAGCTTGGCCACTTCCGGGTCGGTGTCTTTCTCACCATTCGTCGCGGCATTGGAGCCAGTCGCGGCGGTGCTTCTTGTCGGCGTCTGGAAGAGAGTTCGTCCCGTCGGGATGACTCGTCCGTCGCTGGTGACGTGGAGGGAGTCGATCTTGTCGTTGTACTTTTGCTGCTGAGCTTGCATCTCGGCGAATTGAGAAGCAATTTGAGCAGCAAAGCCTTGCATGGCGGCGGTTAACGCGGCGGTCGTGACGGGAGCTTCTACGTCAGGAACCGGTGGCGGCGGAGGGTTGACGTGACCGTTGGTCGCGTCGACTTCGACGGGATGGACGATGGGGTTTCCATCTGCGCCGAGTTGACTTTGCAGTCCGCCTGTTCTGATGCTGGGATCATCAGCTGGAGGTGCCATCTTTGAACCTTGATTGACTTTTTTCAGAGTTTTTTCTCCAGCCCCACGGTGGGCGCCAATTGTTAGATCTCAAAATCACACAATAATAGTAAGATAAGAGATGTGAGGTTTAGGAGAGACTCTTTATTAGATCAACCAAAGACAAAGATGATACAAGGGGTGATTCGTCTCGACGATAAGCTTGACGAGACGAATACGAAAAGAATAGAGAAGCTAAGAACAAAGGACGAATTATAACTAGGGTTTTGCCTCTTTGCTCTCAGTGATTGTGGGTGGTTATGAATGATTCTGATGATGGTCTTCAAGGAATAGGGGGTCTTCTATTTATATGGAGAGGAGGTTGGCTTCCTCAAGATATTCTTCCATATTTCTTTTGGAAATATTCTTCTTTGGCGTTGATCTCCTTCTATTTTTCTTGGATGTAGTCTTTTTCTCCAAGTACTTCCTTTTCTTTGAGGAGGTGGAAGTGGAAGCGGGCCGGGCTTACATAGTATTATTAATTGTGACGGGCTCAGGGAAATTGTGCTAATTTCTGCTCTAAAAATTATGATTCCAGTTAGCAAATCATTAGAAGTAAGACCTACTGTTTCGTATAATAATTGAAGGCGGGGTTTGGAATTTATAAGATCATAAAAATACTTATTAACTAAATCGAGATAGTAGTGGTTTTGCTAATACGAGTAGAAACTTATTTTGAAAAACTTTTCCCTTCATCAATCTCCATGTAACTGATTTGGGTGTTATAGTATCCTGAAATCTATATCGCTCCTCCAATCATTACCAACCATTTATCATCTCGGGCCTGTAAATTTATTCGCCAGCAATTGATCGTCCCAAAGATATCTACAATATTGTCAATAATTCGGTAAATATGAAGGAAGATAACCTAAAATTTACACCAACAATTCCTTCTCTTGGAGTTATCGTTATAAGAACTCAATATTATAATAACATCACAACTAATACAAATGAAAAACGCTACCAATGGACGTAATGGCGTTGGGGGTGATGAGAGGTAAGGTAAGAATCACATGCAAGAGTGGCCCCCCATTTCATTATGCTCCTTTTGGACAATGCCATATGAATGCGGCCTACGCCATTTCTGTTTCAATATATTAAAACATAATCATATTCTACGGCATAACCTCTTCTCTCAAGTCTCACCAACAAATAATCAAATTGTTTTTTTTACATTGCAGGTGACCATATAATTATTATTGATATCCAAAACACATTGTATAAAATGGAGAGCGTCAAGGAGAACTAAAAAATAATCTCCGATACCATTTCTGATTGGTTTGTCCTTACGTATATTTCCGATCAACTAATTCATATCATCCTATGATGTGAGCGGTTGTGTTTTCAAACAGCGAATTGTGATTATCGTAACTGAACTACGTCATTTTATAAAATGCGATGCTAAAACACTCTTACGTTTAAAAAAGAGAACTCTCTAACGTCATCCGTTAGTCGAACACTTATCGAGATTTCATCAAAAACTATACATAATTAGTTTTAAACGTTTATCAGTACAACTATGGAGTATGGATAAAAGCTAGCTTGGATATTCTTCTAATTCTGATTTGACTCTTGTGGTAAATATACGCTCTCCAATGTCTTAAGTCTTGACACTTGAAGATTTTTCCCTACTTTTTTTGCCTTATTATCCGATTTCTCTTTTAATGAAGATTACACTTGAAGATTATACTTTCTTTTTCCATATCTAACATATTGATAAGAAACCGAACAACTTAATTTCATCCAAGTTTCAAAACAGACAAAATTAACCAAAATAATCGGATTTTAATTTTAAATTAAGAGTAATTGCATAACGGTGATGTTTTAGCAACTACTGATTGCATAGAAGTGATGTTTAAACAAATGTTATCAGTGTCGTAATTAGACAAAAAAGGACAGGAAAGTAAAGGAGCACCCTTCCCTCGTGGTCCTCATTACGCACGCGGGGCCCACTCGAATCTGTTTGTCGGTAAGATCCTAACTGAACAGTAAGACGACACGTGTCTTTGTAGCCGAGCGGATGATGAGATTCTTACCAGAAGTACTAGTTTCACACTTTCACATTAGATCCTGCGGTCACGTGGATAGTGTACGCCAAATATTGCTTATTTGCATGTTTATCCTTAAGATCAACTTAAGAACAACTGAACAAGGTACACAATTTTGTAATCAAAAAGCTAATTAATTGTTTAAATTATATATAACCTGTTGTATACTTAGATATAACATCTACTCCAACTGTTTTTAAATTTCATCAAAAAAATGTTTTAAAAGATGGATGTTCTATGTTTTTAACATATTTTTTATTAGCTCATAATGTTTAATTGTAAACATCAAAAAAATAATTGAAATTGATAAACTACTACTGGTTAAAAACTATATAAAAATTTCAATTACAAAATAATACATGTATAGTTAAGTTTTACTATGTCTTCTTAATATATGTGAAATATAAAAAATAATATTTTAAGAACAAAAAGAGTAATTTATGTTCTATTTTCCGTAATTTATTTATCTAATTTTTATATTTCTTCTAAATGGTGTTCTTTATTTGTTTTCCAACTAATTATATTAGATATTAAATGGATAGTACAAGAATTGTTGCAACCACAAATTAAGGAGGGTTTAGATGATAATTATACATTAAATCAGAACTATGAATTTGAGAAGCTAATCTATCTGCAGCTTGATTCCTCTCTCTGTTGGTAAAGTCCAACGAACATTGTGGTTCTTCTAAATGGTGTTCTATTGTTTTTTTTACCATTTTTTTCTCTTTGATTGATAAAAATAATTAAAATCAAATTAAACTATTTCGTATCAACATTATGAAGCGACATTTAGTATATGAAATCTCCGATTGAGATCTCTTAAACCAACAGAAACAAAAACCTCCGATTGAGTATAAGTAATGACTAACTAACGTATACTAGTATTTAGATAGCTGTTTAGTAGGAGTAGTATTTACACAAGGACTACACTATAACTGCGCAGACAAATTAGGACCATGTATAGACAAGACAGAATGCGACATTAAATGCGTTTTATTTACCTGATTTATTTATGGTAAAGAGTGTAGTCATTAAAATTCATTAACTTCTACTACTTGACTACTTACCAGTTCCAAGACTCGCATCACACTGGATACTTCTCGTGATTATTCACATTGATTTCCTTACCTGATGAATCTCGTTTCATTAATTTATCTCGAGTTGAGAAAAATTGTAAAATAAAGCTTACATGAACGAATGAACAATACGTATAATATTGATGGTGTATGGATTGTGTGAATATGGACACAGACACCAAGATACTCACAGCTTCGTAGGGCCTAAGCAATTATACAGTTTTCAGTTTTCACAATTCACATTGAGGGGAATGGAAAAGACTCAAAGAGTAAGAGCAGAGACAACGGAGAGACTGTATGAGTCTCTTTAAATGTTTTTTGTTAAATAAAAAGGAAATTGATTTTCGAGAAAAAATGATTTAATTAAAAAAACAAAGCACAACCCAATCGGGTTGCAGCAAGTGGCAAGCTTGTGTCAGAGAAACGGTCTCCAAATCTCTTCGGGAAGAGATGTCTCTCACCAGTCTCTCACCATAAAGCTTGGCACATAGATATACATTGCATTTTTTCTTTATTTTTTGGCTAAAGAAACTCTGCAAATCTCTTCGTTGTATTTGCTCTAATGATTAGTAATTTGGGGACCTTTATTGGCAAAAAGAAAAAAAGATCTGGCTTTAATTTTCCAACTGAAACATTAGGAGTGAAAATGAAAGGAAGGACAAACTCAATGGACCACACTTGTTGGTTGATTGACTAAAGTTGACGGATAGAGAAGAGAAGAGAACCAGAAGACCTGTTGAAAGAGTTTGGTCGCCAAGTGGTGAGTGTTTCTACAAACTCTTTTCTTTCGGTTTTCAATATTTTTTGTGATTTATATGTTTAAAGTTTTCACCGAATTACATTCTCCTTTTTATTTTTTTTCGGCTATATGACGACTTGACGTGGATGTTTTATAAAGAAATGATTTCACATTACTGCGTTCAGTCTTTAAGTATATGAAAAATGTTATTAAAGGTGATTTATAATCAGTACACAGTGGCAAAAGGACCAGTTCTCATGGGCAAGACCAGCAGCTGCTAGGCGGAGTTTCGGGGGCTACAAAGTTTTGAGATGTGGTGACTGTTCCTTAGGGTATGTGCAGCATGAACTCTACTACATCAACTCTAAAAAAGTTACTGTCCTTATCAATACCTATCAGGACTGGATTATAGAGTTTAATGCATGTGGCGTGTCTCTCAAGGGAAATACTTATTGGTTTGCTCAGCAGGAGATGCCAGCAGACCTACTTGAGATTGACAGAGCAGAGGTCCCTGGCTTCTTGATCTGTTTTGATTTTACCACGGAGAGCTTTGGCCCGCATATAACTCTACCGTTTCACTCTCTTCTTGATGATACCGTGACTCTGTCTAGTGTTAGAGAGATGAGCAACTTGCAGTATTATATCAGCACCAGGATACATTACGTATGGAGATATGGATTACCACTAAGTTTGAGCCTCAAGTTGTGTCGTGGAGCAAGTTGTGCTTCTTAGCGGTGGATATGGAACCACTCATTGGTTATCAATTTGACGCCGCGAGTTTCGTTGTTGACGAGGAGAAGAAAGCCGCCGTGGTTGTTGATTTGCTTGATGTTCCCCGAAAGTCGGAGATGGTCATGTTAGCTTATATCATTGGAGAGGATGGATACTTCAAAAAAGAGGACTTGCGAGCACCGTCAAACAACTATTTTTACCCACTCGTGTACCCTTTTGTTCCAAGTTTAGCGCCAATCAAACTAGGCGGCAAAAGGAAGAGGAAGAGGAAGAAACACCAGATTTTGTGTTGAAATGCCAATTTGGTGTGGCACTGATCATAGAACACCAAATACCATTTATTCTGAATATGTTCAAACCCATTTGTTTTTGATATTACTGAATTAAATTTCTGGTTGCTCATATTACCAACATTTGGTTTTTGTCATGAGAAAAAAAATCTGCCAAGAAAGCTAAGTAGCTGACAATAATTTATTGTAACAATTTTTATAACTCATAGACCTGAATTTAAGTATTACAAGAAACATTCAACTAAATTTAAGAGCAAAGGTAATGTTACTTTTTAGACACAACTTAAAGGTTAATAGACAAAAAAAGGAGGGGCAAAAAGGAGGGTCAAGAAACTTTTAAGCCTCTTTAGGTGTGGACTTGGCTTTGCCATAGGGACTGTAAGGAGAGAAGCCATTACGACTTTGCTGATTCCTCGCCTTCCTCACCTTCCCAGCTCCACTTTCTATGCCCAGGTTCACTTTTGGCGGCGACGAGAAGCAAAAGGACGCAGCAACCGCCTGTGAACATTCAAAAAGATCAAAACCGGGTTATCTTCTAATTCGGAAACAAGATATGTATAACCAACATGTAAGAAGAGCCAGTGAGGTTTTGGTGTGTCTGATTTTGTACCTGGAGATCGAGCCGGTGAACATTAAAAATGTCTTTCAGAGAATGTGAATTGTATGCTGAGATATAAGCCCGGTAAGCTTCCTTGGCTAACTTGTTTAGACTGTAGTTGTTTGCAACATATTTCTCCTGCAGGACAGAGCAAGAGAGACGATGTTATAACACTTACAAATGGAAAGAGTAATTGACCGACAAAGAGACTGAAACAGGACTATTTACCAGCGCAGATCGAACATTCAAAAGCTTCTTCTCATTGAACTCAAGCTCTTTTACAGGTACTTTTGCAGCCTGCGGGTTTAATGTACAAATTCAATAAAACAAAGTTGATTTATCCACAAAAAGATTCACAAAACCATTCATATAATCATATAATATATACCTTAAGGTAGCGAACAAACTGAAGCTCTTCAGGGATCAAGACAAGCAATGCCTTTCCCTTTGCTCCTTCTCCACGGGCTGTTCGACCAACCCTGTGGATATATTCCTGAAAACAAAAACAATCTAGGATAATGCATAAACAGAACAAAACGGATATGGCAAAAACCAAACAGAGCAAAATGTTTCTCCTACCGTTGGCTTGTCTGGAGGATCGTACTGTATAATCCAGTCCTACAGATGAAAAAATTCAACACAAAATGATTACAATAAAACTATTGAGTATATAAAAGTCGGTCGATGCAAGAACATAGTGTGGATACGTACCACTGAAGGAATATCGAGACCACGGGCAGCAACATCAGTACACAACAAGATACCTTTTTCTGCTTTCATAAAGTCGAAGAAGGTTTTAGTTCTCCGGTTCTGATCCAGTCCTCCATGGATATCACAGCTATCCACATTGATTAGTTTCATGATTCCGGCATGGAACTGTACCGACTTGCATGTCGAGAAGAACACCATTATTTTTTTGTTCAGGTTCTTTTTCAGAAAAGAGATTAGAAGGATGAGTCTTTTCTCGCTCGGGACAACACAATAGCCTTGCTCCAATCCTTCATTTGTCACCTACACAGATTTGGAGACTTATTTAAGTAAAAATCTCCATGGCATGCTTCTTAAACTTTCATTACCGGAGTGTTCTTTTTGATTCATACCTTGCGTCTACTATCATCGACATCAACATGAACAGGAGACGTCAACGACACCCGAGCAAGATCTTGAACCTGTTAGGATTCACCAAGAGAAAACTTCATAAGTAACATAAATTAGTAGTAACAATGACAATACCGCAGTTAACAGAAAAATACCTTAGAGGTCTGGGTGGCAGAGAATAGCGCGGTTTGCCTAGTCTGGAGATACATGGTAACAGCTTTAATCAGTACAAAATCCAAACCACAGTAGTGCCAAAAACTTTGGCTCATGATTTGTGTAGACAAAAGAAAAAGAATCTCTGATACTGAGAGGTTGGAATTTTAAGAGCCAAGGAGATGATTAACCTTTGGTAAAATCTTCAGAATCTTATTCATGTCTTCCTCAAAATTTTCTTCGAGTATCCTATCAGCTTCATCGATCACAAGGCACTGCAATTTATAGGAACATATGTAAAGATAATTATCCATTGGAATCATCTAAACTCTAAAGCATAACACTGCAACTATTCACCACAACCCACGCCTACAAACAAAATTATAAGCCAAATGTAGTTTCCTTCTCTAAAACTATTACATATGCGGCAGAAATGAATACCGCATAAGCTGATATCTACAATTCATCTATGGCTATATTACTATTGTTGTTAGTCTACAGAAATTGACAGCCTTTGGCATAACAAGTAACAGATTTTAACATCTACCTCAAAGAAAGAAGACGAGAACATGCGCCAGATGGAACTATGAAAAGGACGGTACCTTGAGGTATTTAAAAATGAAACCCTTTGTATGTTGAAGATGGTCAAGAAGACGCCCAGGAGTTGCTATCAACAAATTTGCACCCCTCGCTAAGCATTGAGCTTCCGACCTTCTGTTATTGCCACCAATAACCATGCTTACTGTCTGTGAATGATGCTTGAGTAGTTCCTCCGCCACATTTTTAGTCTGAGATATCAATAAAGTACAGTTCAAAAACGGAACTGAGAGGCCGCAGTAACATACAACAAAATCGATACTTTACAGATCGAACGCAAATGCAATGAATCATCAGCATGAGAGATGAGAACCTCACAACAAAAGTTTCTACTTAGCGCATTGAAAGAGTTACAGGAATCATCAAAAAGGGGATTTACCTGAATAGCAAGTTCCCTTGTGGGGCAAATAACGATCACACCAGTCCCGTTGCGAGGACGGAATTGTTCTTTAAGGAGCAACTCAACAGCCGGAATGAGAAAAGCAAGAGTTTTACCAGAGCCAGTCCTGGCAGCACCAAGAACATCTTTCCCCTCCAAAAGGGGAGGAATTGATCCAGCTTGAATCTGAATGACAGAAGATGATTCACAGAGTTATGACACACGACCCTTTATGTGAACATGAGAGAAAGGTTTAAACGGTTTAAACATGAAAGAAAGGTACGTACTTGCGTCATGTGCTGAAAGCCCATCTCCTTGATAGCTTCGAAAGTAGGCTCAGATAAGTCCAGCGATTCAAATGTTTCATTAGTCATTATCCCTTTGCTCACAATCACCATCTTCTTCTCCTCTTCACCTTCTTCTTCTTCTTCTTCTTCCTTTGCTTCCATCTCTTCCTCTGCCTCTTCCTTTTCTCAATTTTGCCTTTCCCCTGCAACTTCACTTTCTTAACCTTCTTTTCTCTCTTCTCCTGGATTTCTTCTGCATTTTCTTCTACGCTGTGGGTTTCTTCATCTACCTTTGCTGGTCGTTCTTCTTCCCACGGTTTCGCTTTCGTGTCCTCTTCTTGAGCTCTTCAGTGGAGTTCTTCTCCAATTCAACCATGTCTGCTCTCTTTCAATCAATCAATCAATTCTCTGCAGAAAAATTGGAGACTATATAAATGGAAAAACAAGAGATTTGAGAGTAATTCAAAGAGAAGTATTTAGAAAGCTCCCAGAAACTAAGGTTGCCACAGGGAACGATTCAATTGTATCCTAATCATCAGTCTCCCAAAACATCTTATTTTTATTCTCAATTCAAAAATTTAGGATTGTAATACAACAGAACAGGGAAAAACTCAAGTCGCAGTACTTGATTTTCGAAGAGGAATTAGTACGGCAAAGAGAAAAAAAACTTACTTGCAGATACGAAACGACTCTAAGGAATGGTGCGACAGCGAGGACCTTGAGAGAGGAAGACGGAGGAGAATGAAGAACGCGGCGCAGAGAAGAAGAAAACGGGTTTAGGGTTTAACGAGTCTTGTAACCTTTTAATTGACCCTTGTTTTTTATTTATTTATTCTATATGACAATATCAGTAACTCGTATAAAATGCAATGAAACTTTAATTTAGATCAAACATTGTAACATGAATTAATTTTACTAAATGGTAGACTTAATTAATGAGTGAAATACATATTGATGGAATAGGGATGATTGAATTATTTTATTCTACTTATTTTTCTTCAAATTAGTAGAGGAATAATTTACAGCTTTGTGAACAAATTCAATTATTTCAAGTAGAATAGGTTGAATTGTTTTAGAAGAACACCCAATTCCAACATATTTTATTTCTCAAAATGTGTATCCATTGCACATTAAATGTATCTTGCAATATTTTAGAATGTTTTGTATGACGTGACAGCTTTAGTAATCGAGTCTGACGTAGCAGTACGGAAACTCTCCGAAAAAACGCTGACGTGAAAACTCTGAGAAACCCAAATAGCTGTTTTTTATAAAGATAAGCAATGAAATACACAAAGGACCAAAACCGTGCTTTAGTTACCATCTTTTGAGAAAGAGTTTCTCTCCCATGCACGGTTCCCGATGAGCATTAACTCTTTCCCGCGTGTGTCAGCCCCTCCGCAACCACTTTCTTGCTTCCAGAGCCCCGCCGCTCCTCCGCCGCAACCTCTTTTTTGAAAACCGCGCCCCGCCGCTGGTTTTTGAATTTTTTGAATTTTCTCCGGCGCTTTTGCTTCCTTTCCGATGAACCCTCTTCTTTCAGAGACTTCGCCCGCTTCCGTGGTTTCATTTCTCAGCTTCCCTTGTGTGGAAGTCTGAGATAACTTAGAATCTCTTCCCCGCTTCTGTTTCTCAAGGACAGGATCTCTACTCGACCCCCATAACGACGACAAGCTCCCCAGGACTGTTCTGTTTGGATTGAATCCGGTTACCAACATTCCCCTGTGTGGAAAAGGAAACCCTAAAACCACCAAACCGGTCCTCCCTTCCTCCTTAAGGAATCTCTCGCCCTCCGACTCCTAGTCTCTTTCGTCCCTCCCTTTACAGTATGACGCTCAAGTACTCTAGAGGGGAAAAAGAAAAATGGATAGCTGGTACACCCAAACCCAAACGCCGTGGTCCGGTACCTATCCCCCCAAGTAACAACCAGGTCTTGATAAACAACAAGCTCGCGCTCATAGGCCGGGTCCTGAACCCCCAGATCCAGAAACCGAAAGCCCTAATGGAATTCATGCTTCATCACTGGGAGATTGAGGACAAAGCGGTGGGTAGAGAGCTAGGCCCCTCTCTGTTCCTCATTCGATTCCAAGACGAAGAAATCCTAAAGGTTACTCTCGATAAAGCCCCGTTCCACTACAAGAGATGGATGTTCATTCTACAAAGGTGGGAACCAATAGTCTCTGACTACTTTCCCGCTTTCATTCCCTTTTGGATTGAGGTCCAAGGGATCCCCCTCCATCACTGGTCCGACCAAACCCTCTGTACCATTGGTGCCGAATTGGGTTTCGTTATTGACAGAGATGTGGACCTGGGAAAAATTCGTGTCCGGATAAACGCACTGGAGCCGCTGGAGATGAGCCTCCCCATCCAGTTACCTACGGGGGAAGTAACTACGGTCAACCTAGTCTACGACAAGCTTGAGAAGCACTGTTTCTCCTGCTTCTCCCTATCCCACGAAGAAAAAGATTGCCCGTTAAAGGAACAACCTCCGGTGGAGAGGATTCCAGAGATCGGCATCAACCAACGAAGAACTGTAACCCGTGCAGAGGAAGACAGAATTCGCCACTCGAGCAGAAGGGACTACAGAGCAGAACAGACAGAACGAAGGAGCAGAAACCTCGAATCTCGTCACAGGGAGACCAGAGAGCGGTACCGGAGACCTTATGATAGGCCTTCCCATAGATCTCCCTCCTCGCGGTCTCAACGACAGGAGATAAACCCAAAAAGAAGCTATAACAGAGAGCACCCGAGGGACCAACTCATTACGACCCGGGACTCGTCTCCAAAAAGCTCTCTTAGAGGTTTCTCACAAGGGCATAACCCAACCCAACAGGGCTCTCGCTATCAGTCACTCTCTGACCATATGTCTTCCCGGTACAGACAAACCTCTCCCCAAAACAACGACCTCCCTCAGGAATGTCGTACTCCTCCCCATATCCCGAGCAGAGGACGTCACTCTCCTATCTCCCGGAGACTGGATGCACCTCACAGTGAGCGCATGGGAACTAATGGGGATAACTATCATGAGAGAAGAGGTCCCTCTCCCACTGATAGACACCAACCCTTATCTCACCCTACGTCTCTAGTCTCAACCCCCATAGAACAAGTCTCAGCCCCTCCGAGCTTTGATCCTTCCTCACAGCCGGCTCAAGGAAAACGCTCAGCAAAGGAATGACTTTCTCTCCCTCGAGATTCTTCGCGTCGCAGAACTACTGGGGAAATCAGTTCGTCCTCTAACCGACTTCAAGACGTGGAGGTCCAATACTTTGGGACCAGCCCTCACCTACCCACCCCACCAAGTGGTTCTCATCCGGTGGGAGTTAGGGATGATATGGCGGGATCCTCCCTTCACCCGACGCTGGGACATAGACTGACACCAAATCCCTCGGACCCCAATCTGACTTCTCCTTCCTCACGAATCAGTGTGTCCAAGCGTATCGAAGTCCCGGTGGAACAAGTGACAATCACGCTACCGTCCTCTGCAAAACCCACTCAAGTCCTAGGGAAAAGGAAAGCAGGGAGACCGCGGATTGCAAGTAGCCCAATCCAGGGTGCGTCTTTAAAGAAGAGGAATCTGACACGGGCAAAAGCGACTTCCAAGAAGTGCCTGAACATGGACCCTATTCCCCCAGCCCGACCAAGTTCCTCCCTCAATCCCACGCCAACCCAAGGCGGCACCGTGGCTCCGAAGAAAAAGGCATCTCAGGGACGCAAACAGAAGAATAAGGTGGATTTTCACAATCCACCAAATTCTCTTCCTTAGTAACCTTAAGCTGGAACTGTCAAGGACTTGGAAACGACTTCACAGTTCATCGTTTCAAGGAAATGCGGTCTACCGTTGCTCCTAATATCCTGTTTCTCATGGAAACGAAAAATCAAGATCCCTCTGTTTTCCATGTATGCCAACCTTTAGGTTTCTCTAACCGGTTTACGGTTCCTCCACTAGGTTTAAGTGGAGGTCTGGCTCTTTTTTGGTCTGATAATGTGTCCTTAGAGGTTCTAGCCTCGAGCCCTCATTTCATTGACACAAAGATTAAATTTCAAGGCATTGTATCTTTTATCACCTTCACCTACGGAGCCCCTCAAGTTGAAAACATAGCTGAGATTTGGGACCTTATATCTTCGTTGGGATCATCCCGTGACGAACCTTGGCTTCTCACAGGTGATTTCAACGAGATACTAGACAGCTCAGAAAAGGTAGGAGGCCCCCTGAGGAGCGAAGGCTCCCTAATTCCTTTCCGTAGCTTTGTATCTCAAAATGGCCTCTGGGATTTGCCTTTCTCCGGAAACAACCTCTCGTGGAGAGGTCAGCGCCACACCCACTTTATTCTTTCACGTCTTGACAGATCCCTGGCCAACTGTTCATGGACGGAAACCTTTCCTTCTGGACACAGCTCTTATCTCCGGTATGAGGGTTCCGATCATCGGCCTCTAGTAACGGTATTTGATAGTACGAAGAGGAAAGGCTCAGGGATCTTCCGCTTTGATAGACGTCTGAGGGGAAAGCCAGAAGTCACACCGCTTATTTCAGAGGCCTGGGGCAATCCCTCCTCTCCAGCCCCTCCCATTTACGTGAAACTAAGTGATTGCAAGAGAACCATTATTCAATGGACAAGAGAGCAGAATGCTACAAAAACGGCCCGCAATAAAGCTAGCCAAGAAGCCTTAGAGGCTGCGCTTTCATCAGAACTCCCTGACCCCAACCTTATTGCTACTTTACAAGACTCTGTAGCCACTGATTATCGTGAGGAAGAAGAATTCTGGAGGCAAAGAAGTCGTATTCAATGGCTACAGCATGGCGACAGTAATACAAGCTTCTTTCATGCAGCAACGAGAGGACGCAGAGCTATTAACAATCTTTCAATGATTGAGGATGCTGAAGGCACTACTCACCATGAAGATCATCTCATTGGAAAAGTAGTTGCTGACTTCTATCAAAAACTGTTTACTTCCGATTATCGAGACCCAAAGGCAGCCGTTGACGAAGCTCTCCAAACTCGTGTTACACCGGCAATGAATGAAGCCCTCACAAAACTTCCTGATGAAAAAGAAATAAAAGAGGCCGTCTTCTCTGTTCACCCGGACAAGGCCCCAGGACCAGACGGGTTCTCAGCTGGGTTCTATCATTCCTATTGGGAAATCATAAGCTTTGACGTGTACCGAGAAATCCGCAGTTTCTTTGAAAGTGGGTTCCTCCATCCCCGATACAATGAGACACACGTCCGTCTCATCCCAAAGGACCTCGGTTCCAAGAAGGTCGCAGACTTCCGTCCCATCGCTCTCTGCAGCGCACATTACAAGATCATCGCAAAGATTCTGTGTAAAAGGCTCCAACCTTTCCTTTCTACGATCATATCGAAACACCAATCTGCTTTTGTCCCCAAGAGAGCAATTGCGGATAATGTTTTGATTACGCATGAAACCCTTCACTTCCTCCGTCTCTCTAAAGCTCAAAAGCATTGTACGATGGCTGTAAAAACAGACATGAGTAAAGCTTATGATCGCATCGAATAGAACTTCCTACAAGCGGTCCTCTCAAAACTTGGTTTTAATGAGACTTGGATCGGATGGATTAGAGCATGTGTCTCAACTGTCTCGTATTCTTTTCTCATTAACAACTCACCCTTAGGTTCCGTGATTCCCACTCGAGGGCTTCGCCAAGGAGATCCCTTATCTCCGTACCTCTTCATTCTCTGCACTGAGGTTCTGTCTGGCCTTTGCAGGAACGCACAAGAACGTGGTGCTCTCCCTGGTGTCCGCGTTTCTCGACAAAGTCTGGCCATCAATCATTTGCTATTTGCGGATGATACTATGTTCTTCACTAAGACCAACCCGACGAGTGTCTCGGCCTTACTCTCGGTGATCAGAACCTACGAAAATGCATCGGGCCAATGCATAAATCCAACGAAATCTTCCGTTACCTTCTCCTCCAAGACTCCCTCGGAAGTAAAAGCTCTTGTGAAGTCATCGTTAGGAATTGAGAAAGAGGGGGGAGTGGGTAAGTATCTTGGACTCCCGGAACATTTTGGTCGCTGTAAGAAGGATATTTTCACGGGTATTGTGGATAAAGTCCGGAAAAAGGCACATAGCTGGACAAGTGGCTTCCTCTCCGGTGCCGGCAAACAAGTCCTTTTGAAGTCGGTGCTCTCTACGATGCCATCTTACGCTATGTCTTGTTTTAAGTTACCCAAGTCTCTCTGTAAGAGACTGCAGACGGCCCTAACACGGTTCTGGTGGGACGACAAACCAGATAAACGGAAGATGAGTTGGGTCTCATGGGACAAACTCTCTGTCCCAAAAAATGGAGGCGGACTTGATTTCCGAGAAATCGAGATCTTCAACGATGCTCAGCTTGCAAAAATTGGATGGAGGCTTCTCAACCAACCGGACTCCCTGCTCGCTCAAGTGTTATTAGGCAAATACTGTCACTCGTCCCACTTTCTAGCTGCTTCTCCTCCCTCTAATGCCTCTCACGGATGGAGAGGTATTCTAGCAGGTAGAGAGATCTTAAGAAAGGGTTTAGGTTGGACTATAGGGGAGGGCAAGGATGTGAACCTCTGGACAGAACCTTGGCTCTCCATCTCCACCCCTACTCAACCTATAGGTCCACCTCCGGAACATCTCAGGTCGCTCGTTGTTGGTGACCTCATACATCAACACTCTAACTCTTGGAATGTCGACGCCATCCACATGGTTGTTCCACAGCATGAAGAAGAGATTCGGAAACTGGTCCTTGGCTCCAAGAGATCGAAAGATGCTTTACGCTGGCTTCACTGTAAATCTGGTGAGTACACCACCAAGACTGGTTATGCTATCTCGAAGCTTCACAATGAACCAGTCCATGCCGATGGTTTCAATTGGCAAACAAACCTTTGGCGGGTAAAAACCTCACCCAAGTTAAAGCACTTTCTCTGGAAAGCCTCTGCTAACGCACTCTCGGTGGGAGCTGCTCTCATAGGTCGAGGTTTCAACACGGATGGTCGTTGTGTCCGCTGTGGAGAGGTGGAAGATGTTCGTCATGTTTTACTCACCTGCCCATATGCACAGACAGTCTGGAACCTAGCCCCGGTCCTTTTTAAGCCAAACCCTGTGGATTGCCCTAACATGAAAGCCCTCCTTCTCCAAGCAAGGAAACTCGTGAACTTACCACCCACGGGACTTTCACTCACGCCTCTGTTTCCATGGTTGGTCTGGTTTCTCTGGAAAGCGAGGAATCTCCTCATCTTCGAGGAACGTATTGTCTCCGCTCAGGACACCTACCATAAAGCCATCTCAGAGGCAAAAGCGTGGCAACACTCTCGGACAGCCTCAAATGCCGCTTCGGATCAGAGTAACCTTCCTCCTTCTCTAACTCCTCGCTTTCTCCCTCCGCCGGATGTCCTCAGCTGCTACACAGATGCAGCCTGGCAGGCCTCTGATTTACGGTGTGGAGCGGGATGGATCATCAAGAACTCTGTTGGTGATATTGTCCTACAAGGTACGGAGGTCAGAGATTTTATCCCTTCAGCCCTCGCTGCTGAAGCTACTGCGGTTTTGCTTGCTCTTACTTATGCTAGAGCTGCTAACGTTTCTCAAGTGGCCTGCTTCTCAGATTGCCTAGAATTGATTTCTCTGCTCAACTCCGGTGGCCTCTCTTTGGGAATTTTGGGTCTTTTGATCGATATCAGGTCATTAGTGCCTTCTTTCTCCGCTATCTCGTTTCATTTCCTTCCTCGTTTGTTGAACTCTGAGGTTGATGCCCTGGCTAAGTCCAGCTTATTTCCTGTACTTGTTTCTCCCTCTGTTGAGGCTGAGGCCCCTTAATCTAATATATAAGTCTAGTTCGCACAAAAAAAAAAAGCAATGAAATACACACAAAAAACATATTTATCTTAGCAACCAATGGTGTGATCAATATAAAATTAATGTTATATATCAAACTCACTTATTATATTTTGTTCCTTCACAATATTGTGTTTTAACCTTCTTTGTTAGGACTTTAAATCTATTTATCTTGTTAGTTTTTAGTCTATCAGTAAGAAGATTTAAACAAAAATCAATGTTGACAGATGCGTTAAACTTTGACGTTGAGATCCATAAAATTTGATAGGAAAAATATCACCATCCACGAAATGTTACTATTTTAAGAAAAACCAAACTAAATCTTATAAAAGATTAATACTACTAGTTAATAAAAGAGTAACTTATCATATAAGCTTAATTCTATCCGCAAATACCAAAATTAGTAGAAAAGAAACTAGGCCAAAAAAAGAAGCTAAAACGATAGAAGAAAATGAAAAGCAAGCTTTCTTCACTCATCATCAAAGACGATTTTCTTCCCTGCAAGAACAAATACAGAAGTCGCCGTGGTTGTTGATTTGCTTGATGTTCCCCGTAAGTCGGAGATGGACACAGTAGCTTATATTATTGGAGAGGATGGATATTTCAAAAAAAGACCAGTTTGGAGGATCTTCAAACATTTGTTTTTTACCCACTCGTGTACCCTTTTGTTCCAAGTTTAGCGCAAATCAAACTAGGCTGCAAAAGGAAGAGGAAGAGGAAGAAACACCAGCTTGTCTAGCTAGTACCTCTAGTTTATTACTTTCTTTGTTCTCTTTTGTCATGTTCTTTTTGAGACGATGATTAATTTTTGTTTCATCTCCTGTTTGCATTTTGAAGCAGAAATAAGTTATTTGGGAGAAACATAATTTGTAACCGAAATAGTCTTTTTCTAATAAACGGGGTGCACGCTTCTTCCAGCAAAAGTACAAGATGTTGTTACAAACTTAGAGAGAAGTTCAAATTAAACAGTATTTTATTAAACAAATCAAAACAACTTCTTTTATAAAGAAACAAAGTGATCTGAAAACGAGATTCTTTTGGTTTGGTTTTAAAAGGAGAAAATTATTTGGATTCATCGTTTTTGTTTTGATAGGTTTCTTTTTGGCCCTCACATTTTTGTTTATATACAGAAAGAAAGTTATGAGGGTAGTTCTATTTTTTTTGTCATAAACTAAGACAAATTGGTTTTGATAACTCCCATTTATTCAAACGATACGTATGTTCAAATATGTTACCCTCCTTCTAGTGTTCATGTCATCATGTGGATACATATAGGTAAATTTCTTATTCTAGTGTTCATATGTGGATATAGAAGTAATTTTATGTGGATTTGAGTGCAGTAAATATTTGTGAACTCACAGTATAAAAGGGACAGTCGTATTTTACATCTATTGCTTAAAGAGATTTAAGAAACAGAGATATTTATGAAGATTGAATAACTTTTATTCATTGATTTCAGCTCCCCGGTTACAATATGAGAGTGATCCCTATTTATACACAAACTCCTAAGGATCCTCTTTTAACCTAAAGGACACATGTCCTGATCTTACACCATTAATCTTCATTCAATAAAGCATATCTGTTCTGCGTTGAGATCCCCTTTTCCGCATAGCTCGCGCTCACCGTTTTCCCTTTACAGTCATCTTTCTTATCTTCTCTGTTTTGTCTTCTTGTAACAGAAGTCGACCGTTGGAGCGCTGTTGGATCCACGTTGGGCTTGGTTTGATTCAGCTTGGGCTTCTCTCCTTGATGGACTGACTTCACATTCCCTGATGTCGCAGCACTGTCGTTTTGGTTTACTTCTGTCTGAGACAGAGGCTTAACAGCCCCTCTCAAACTTGGTGTCGGAGGGAAATCCTCACCCAGTTTGTACCGTAGTGAAGTAAACGCTGCTTCAGGTAATGACTTCGTGAATATATCCGCTATTTGGAGATGTGATGCAACGTGATGTACCTCCAATAAACCAAGCGCAACTCTTTCTCGAACATAGTGGTGATGTGTCGCAAAATGTTTTGATCTTGCGTGAAACGCCGGATTAGCAGTGAGATAAACCGACAAAAGGTTATCACAGTAAAGCTTTGGTGTCGTCATTGCCAGAACCCCTAGCTCTTTCAAGACTGCCTGAATCCAAGTGATCTCCGACGCAGCTTCAGACATTGCTCTGTATTCAGCTTCAGTTGTACTTTTAGAAACTGTATCTTGCTTCTTACACGACCATGAGATGAGATTGGATCCCAGATACGTGCAGTAGCCACCAGTAGATCTCCCTGTAATAGGACACCCTCCATAGTTGCTGTCACTATAAGCCCTCAATGTAAAATCAGTATGTTTACTGAAGTTGATTCCCATAGTGATGGTGCCTTTTACATATCTCAGTATTCGCTTCAACAGATTGTAGTCTGAGAGAGTAGGAGAATGCATCTTCTGACAAATAAAATTTACGGCAAACTGTATATCAGGTCTGGTCAATGTCAAGTATTGCAGTTTACCTGCCAGACTTCTGAAATATCTCGGATCTTCAAACAACACATTTTGTTTTGGAACTCGATGAGGCTGCAATGGCAAAGGTGTAGGCATTGGTGCACAATCACTCATTGCAGCTACAACTAAGAGATCTTCTGCATATATTTGTTGAGACAAGAACAGCCCCTCTGAATGAAAGTGTGCCTGAATTCCAAGAAAGTACTCCATTTGACCAAGATCTTTCATCCTAAATTGAGTTTTAAGCTCCGAGAAAAACTTCTCCATAACGATCGATGCATTCCCAGTTATCACCATATCATCTACGTAGAGCAAAAGAATGATAATATCTTTGTCATTAGTGTAGATAAACATCGATGGATCTCTCAAACTGCAAATAAAACCAAACTCCAAAAGATACAGGCTGAATTTATCATACCATGCCCTAGGAGCTTGTTTTAGACCATATAGTGCCTTGTGAAGTAAGCAGACATGATCAGGCTTCTCTTTGTCCACAAATCCAGCTGGCTGTCTCATGTACACTACTTCTGAGAGCTCACCATGAAGAAATGCATTCTTTACATCCATCTGTTTGATAGGCCATTCCATAACCGTTGCAAGATGCAAAACCTCTCTAACCGTGGCAGAGCGCACAACCGGGCTGTATGTTTCCAAATAATCTATACCTTCCTCCTGTTTATTACCTTGAGCTACAATTCGAGCCTTGAGTCTTTCTAAATCACCATCTGATTTAATCTTTGGTGTAAATATCCATTGACTTCCAAGAACATGCATATCCGGAGTATATGGAACTAACGACCATGATCTTGTTATGCCACAAGTGTCAATCTCTTCAGTCATTGCCCCATTCCAGCCAGGATGCTTTAATGCTTCAGCAACAGTCCTTGGTCGTGGATTGGAGACTTTGGGAGACAACAGAACATAGCGAGGATTTGGTTTCCTTATACCCGATTTACCTCTAGTCATCATCGGGTGATTCGATATGGCAGTTGACGCAGGTCTCTCTTCACTTATAGTCTGATCTTCTGAATTGCCTGTCCCACTCCCAGAAGATAACACGCTGTCGCCTATAGCAGCATGATCAGAGCATGGCGTACGCCCAGTACATGCATCTTCTGGTGTAGTAGGCAGATCCGGATGATCAGAGTTACTCTCATCTTCAGATATCGGAGATGTTACTGCTATCAGCGGAGAAACATTCTGTACCGCTATGGGACTTGGAACTGGAGGTGCTTGCACAGTAGGTACAAAACTCTGTTGCCATGCTTTGGTCAGAGCCGTAGTGGCTGGTGTATGAAACAAGCTATAAGTGTCCTTGAAAGGAAATGCCGCTTCATCAAATATAACATGGCGACTGAGATATACCCTGCCTGTAGGTAGATACAGACACCTATATCCCTTGTGCTTCGCTGAATAGCCAAGAAAGACACATTGCAGAGATTTAGGATCGAATTTATGATTGGCATAGTCTCTCAGAGTTGGAAAACAAGCACAACCAAACGTTCGCAGAGCAGAGTACACCGGAGCAACACCAAACAACTTCTGATAAGGTGACTCTTTACTTTGTAACGCTGTAGTTGGGAGGAGATTGGTCAAGTAATTGGACGTGAAGAAAGCTTCCACCCAATATTGAGTCGGCATTTTACTCTGAAACATCATAGACATTCCCAACTCCGTGAGGTATCGGTGTTTCCTTTCCACCAAACCATTTTGTTGTGAAGTGTGTGGACAAGACACCAAGTGTTGAATACCTCTGTCTTGTAGGTGTTGTATGAACGCTTTACTTATAAATTCTCCACCACCATCACTCTGGAACATACCAATTCTCGTATTGAACTGATTCTCCACAAGATTTTGAAATGAAACAAACACTTGATGAAAATCTGACTTGCATTTCAATGGATAAAACCAGCAGTATCTAGACCAATTGTCAATGAGGATTACATAGTATCTAAATCCTTGCACTGAAACAACTGGTGCAGGCCCCCAGAGATCACAATGAATTCTCTGTAGAGGTTTATTCGCTACAAAATCAGAAGAACTAAAAGGCAATCGTGCACTTTTCCTGAGACTGCACGACTCACAGACGAGATCAGTACGTTTATTGATACTAATTGCTTTAATAGAAGCTAGATGCTGAAGGACTTGATCTTGAGGATGACCCAGACGTCTATGCCACACTACATCAGACGCTGCCTGTTGTCTCGACGAAAAGAACACCTCTGGCTTCCTGTCTTTCAGCTTGTAGAGACCTTCTTAATTGTTTCTTCCCACCAACAGATGCTTCTTGGTGACCTTGTCCTTAACAATAACCTCTTCACAATCAAACTTAAAGGTAAACGGATAATCTCGAGTAACCTTGGAAACAGAGAGAAGTGATTTGGCAATATCAGGGCACACTAAGACATCTTTGAGAGGGAGAGTACCTGAAGCAGAACCAATTACTGCGGAGCCTGTGTGTGTGATTGGCAGGAAATTCCCATCAGCAATCATCACCGAGTCATTTCCAGTGTACGGCTGAGATTGCTGGAGATGTCGTGCCGAGCTGGTGACATGAGCACTGGCTCCCGTATCTGGATACCATTCATGACCTGTTTGGTCCGTGACATCAGTAATCTGCAGAGCAGCCATAGCTACATGCCCTTCTTCTTCTTGATAAGCATTATCAAACCTGTGCCAGCACGACAAAGCTCTGTGACCTTTCTTCCCACAAATCTGACACGGCAGTCTAGGCTCTGTATCGTTGGACGAGGTTTGACCGCGGAGAGAACCAATTTGCTGCGGAAAACCTCGACCTCTTGTGGAAAAGCCACGACCTTTGCCCCGGTTAGTATATGACTGCCCTCGTCCTCTGTTGGAGTAGTTTGCCTGCATCGTATGAAACGCCATATGTGGTGAGACATCTGAACCGGCAGTGTAGCTCAGATACCGAGCTTCAGCACTCATGAGTCGAGGCGTGATGCCAATGAACGTTGGAGCAGGGATCTTGTCCATGTAACCCTCAATACTCGCCTTTACTGATTCAAACTCTGGACTGAGGCCCCTCAACGCCGTGAAGATTTTGATTTGCTCAGGAACCGTGTGACCAACCGACTGAAGAAGAGCGCAGATGGAGGTAATCTCGTTGAGGAACTCAGCCATCGGTCGTCCTTTCTTCGCCACAACCTGCAGGCGACATTGCAGATCGTATAGCCGAGCAGAAGAGATCTTGTTGAAATGATCTGCCACCGTAAGCCACATATCGCGAGACGTTGGACATTGTATGACCAGAGCCAGAACCTCTTCGGAGAACGATCTTATGAGCCACGACTTCACAATGTGGTCTGTTTGCATCCATGTATGATAGTCGGGATTAGGAACGTCCGAGGACTGAACGTTGATCCCATGGACCTGAATAACCGCGTGAGGTTGAGGATTCGCACCAGTGACAAAGCCTAGAAGACCTTGCCCAGAAAGATAAACTTCGAACTGAAACTTCCAAAGCAGATATGTTGCTTCGGAGAGCTTGACTGTAACAACACTAGTCACACTCAAAGGTGGGGCGGAACTAGGAACAAGAGCGTGAGTCTCCATGGATTTACTCACTGAAGCTCTGATACCATAAAGAGATTTAAGAAACAGAGATATTTATGAAGACTGAATAACTTTTATTCATTGATTTCAGCTCCCCGGTTACAATATGAGAGTGATCCCTATTTATACACAAACTCCTAAGGATCCTCTTTTAACCTAAAGGACACATGTCCTGATCTTACACCATTAATCTTCATTCAATAAAGCATATCTGTTCTGCGTTGAGATCCCCTTTTCCGCATAGCTCGCGCTCACCGTTTTCCCTTTACAGTCATCTTTCTTATCTTCTCTGTTTTGTCTTCTTGTAACAGAAGTCGACCGTTGGAGCGCTGTTGGATCCACATTGGGCTTGGTTTGATTCAGCTTGGGCTTCTCTCCTTGATGGACTGACTTCACATTCCCTGATGTCGCAGCACTGTCGTTTTGGTTTACTTCTGTCTGAGACAGAGGCTTAACATTGCTTGCTCCACATGCACTTATCTTTGTAAGAGAATGTTGTTCTGGACTCTGGAGGCTAAAGAGTCTATGGTTTTCGACGTACCGTCACGTACGCCTTCATTTAAAAAACAGATTTATAAAATTTCAACTTAAAGAACCTGTTGTATACTTAGATTTCACAATAGTGAAACATAAAATATATTAATTTAATTAATTTTTTATCCATCTTAAAGCATCTCCTTATCCGTACAAGATAGATAGCTGTTTAGTATGAGTAGTATTTACACAAGGACTATACTGATAACTGAGCAGACAAAACTGTACGACAAATTAGGACCATGTATAGACAAGACATAATGCGTTTAATTTAGCTTGATTTATATAGTAAAGATTGACATGAAAATTCATCAATTTCTACTTACAAGTTCCAAGATTCACATCACAGTGGAATAGTGGATACTTCTCGTGAATATTCTATTCACATTGATTTTTACTTGATGAACCTCGTTCCATTAATTTGTCTCGAGTTGAGAAAATTCAAAACTGTAAAATAAAGCTTAGTTATATTGAAACTGTAAAATATCGTTTCATTATAATTAACCTAAGCAATTATAACGCGCGTTTTCACAATTCACATTTATGCGTGAGACATTTTGGCTGTAATTTGTTGACTGAAACATTGGGAGTGAGAAAGGACGGAAGGACAAACTCAATGGACTACAGTCACCACACTTTTGACTAAAGTTGACGGATGGAGAAGAGAAGAGAAACAGAAGACCCGTTGAAAGAGTTTGGTCGGAAAAAACTTTTCTCTCTCCTCTCTCTTGGGCGATTGAAAAGGCTATTAGGGTTTCGTTTCCCCCTTCGCAATCGGTGGTCGGCCTCACGCCGACTGACGAGAATTCTCCCCGATGGCTAAGAAAAAGAAGAAGAAGGGGCTCTCTCAGCCTCACCTCGCTGTCTCCTCCAAGCTCTCTCTAGCTGCTGCCTCAGCTAAAACAGCTAGGGTGAACAAGAAAACGTCAATTCCCTCCTCCGGCGCGTCTAGCTCCGGTAATGCGAAATTTCCGTCAGAAATTGAAGCTACTATTCAGGTTACACCTCCGGCTCAGTCTGTTGAAGTTGAATCAAACCTGCAAGCTTCGGAATCTACGGGACAGATCTCGCCTCCAGATCTACGGAAATCCAATACAAATATCTCAAGTCCTATCTCGGACTCGATCTCTGTGGAGAAACCGGAGACTCTCTCTCCTAGACCGTCGAACTCTGAGCCACTGAAGCAAGATCTCCCAGCCACAAGTCCGTGCAGGAAATCTGACTCAGGGTCCCCCAGGAAATGGTCGAATTTATTCTCTCAGCCTGCTCACCTTGAGGAAATAGGAACACCAACCCAGCATATCTCTGGTGCTCCGTTCGTTCTGATACCTGATGAAAATCTTGAATCTGCCAAGGAAGAATTCAAGGATTTTCTCTTCGCAAGATTCCACGGCGACTGCCCACCCATGGGAAGGATAATCAGAGTTTTGAACGCTATCTGGGCTCGATCAGGGCCGAGAATTTTTGTGCACAACATTGGACCAGGTACTTATCTCCTCCGTGTACCCAACCCAAGAACCAAGGAGCTCCTTCTAAGTAGAAATGCGTGGAATATTGCTGGTTTGCCAATGTTTGTTGCCCCTTGGTCACCGGAGTTCACTCCTGATGATCTATCTCTATCATCGACGGTGGTCCCAGTTGAACTCCGCAATGTTCCCTACCTGCTTTTCAACAATGAAAGCTTAAGCAGAATAGCCACAGCCGTTGGTAAACCTGTTTCTCTGGCCCCGGAAACAGAGAGAAAATAAAACTTTGAGGTTGCGAAATTGTATGTTAGAGTGGATCTCACCAAGACACTTCAGGATACGGTGATTACTGGATTTACCAATGGAAGAGAGGTGGAGGTTCAGGTCTTGTATCCTTGGTTACCATTGAAGTGTGGTCTCTGCGGCAAGTATGGTCACTCCTCGCCTTCTTGCAAACGTTCCCCTGTTAACCAGAGAAAGCGATCTGCTTCCCCTGTGAAGAAGCAGAAGGAACTCGGTCCGGAGAGGACAGGCAGGGAGTATAAGAAGAGATCCAGATCTAGAAGGAATAATTCTAAACACTCTGCAAAGGAGGATAGTCCTGCTATGGAAGAGAATGAGATCCTGGCAACCAGTAAAGATGGAGAAGTGTCAGAAAAGTTGATTGAGAAGGATCCCACTATGGAAGAGAAACCTTTGGAAACGGTGGATTCTATAGAGAAGAAGCCTGATGATGATAAGGCGCAGTCTCCGGTGAATCCAGAGGAGGATCGGTTATCGGAGGCAAAGAACCAGGATGTGGAACCACAAACTGGATCACACCATCTATCGCAGGTGGCAGAGTCTGAGGAATTGGAAGTTCCTTACTACCTAGTTACTTACAGGAGGAGTGGCCGCAAGGCCAAAAACAACTAATATCATTAGATATGTTTTTTGGGTGGAACATAAGAGGGCTAAATAGTGATCGCCGTCACACTATAACTAAGGATTGGATTAATATCCATAGGCCGCTTTTTGGAGCGTTTACAGAGACGCATATTCAACCTATTAATGCCGGAAGGATTATAAGAGCTATCCCGCTGGGTTAGAAATATTTTGGCAATTTTGCTCACCACGCCACGGCCAGAATAGTGGTGGTTTGGGACCCTAGTATATCAGTTTTTGTCTACAAGACTTCAGCTCAGACAGTTACTTGTGGTATCTATCTCCCCGCAGAGAAGGTTTCCCTCACGGTTACCTTTGTTTATGCGTTTAATCTTTTGGAGGAAAGGCGAGCTCTTTGGGATGAGTTGATAGAGTTGAATAACTCAACCCCAGTTGCATCTCACCCGTGGGCAGTGATTGGTGACTTCAATCAGATACTAAGAGTGAACCACCATTCAAACTCGGGAATTGAGGAAGTTGAGATTTCAGGCATTCAGGAGTTCACTGAGGCAATGCAAAATGCAGATTTGTTTGAGGCCCAACAGAAAGGTCCATCTTTTACCTGGTGGAATAATCTGGAGGATAACCCAGTAGCGAAGAAGATTGATCATGCGATCATCAATCAATCTTGGTCCGTTTCTTTTCCAGACGCTTACGCTGATTTCCTGGAACCTCAACAATCGGACCATGCCCCTTGTCTCTTCAGAGTTCCTTCTCTTGTAAGGAAGCAATGTAAACCTTTCAAGTTCTTCCACCATATTATAGATCTACCGAACTACCAGGAGACTATAAGGAATGCTTGGCATAGTGAAGAAATTGTTGGAACAAGTCAGTTTAGGCTTGTCAGATCTTTGAAACTTCTCAAACCGGTCCTGAGACAGTTGAACAAGAGGAACTTCAGTGGTATTTCTATCAGAGTTAAGGAGCAGGCGGAGAGGATTTCAGAGCTACAGAGAACACTTTTGACAAACCCTAGCCAGGCAATTGTCAGAGAGGAACATGAGGCCCGAGCCAAATGGAATTTGCTAGTTAAGGAGGAGGAGAAATTTTATCGGCAAAAGTCGAGAGTCCGGTGGTTAAACCTGGGAGATCGCAACACAAAGTTCTTCCATAGAACGGTGACCCAGAGAGCTTCTAGGAACCATATCCATGTTCTAAAAAACTCCATGGATCAGCTTTTGACGACCCCATAGGAGATTAAGGAGCACTCGGCTGAGTATTTTAAAGGAGTGATTGGTAGTTCAGACATGCCGGCCTCGCCTGCTACTCATGATCAGCTTCAGGACTTAATGCCTTTCAGGTTTAATGAGGCTCAGAAGGGGGAACTCACTAAAGCCGTCACTCCAGAGGAGATTAAAACAACTTTGTTTGCAATGCCTCTGAACAAGAGCCCGGGACCCGATGGATTCTCGGTGGAGTTTTTCAGAGCTTCTTGGGATGTGGTGGGACCCGATGTCATTGCTGCAGTTCAAGAGTTTTTCAGGAATGGGCGTCTTCTGAAAGATCTCAACAACACTGCCGTAGCTCTTATTCCTAAAGTCCCTGAAGCCTGCAGGCTGGGGGATTACAGACCTATAAGCTGTTGCAACTTGATCTACAAACTCATCTCTAAGATCATTGCAAACAGGATGAAGCCGGTTCTATTGAAGTACATCCGTCCTAATCAGGCAGCTTTTATCAGAGGTAGAAGTCTTGGTGAGAATGTGCTTCTCTCAACGGAACTGATAAGAAACTATGAGAAGTCTAGCTGTGCAAGAAGCTGTATGCTTAAGGTTGATATTCGAAAGGCTTTTGACACGGTGTGTTGGGACTTTGTACTGAAGATGTTGAATGCGCATGACTTTCCTCCGCTGTTCATCTCGTGGATAAGGCAGTGCATCTCTACTCCGCGTTTTTCCATCTCAGTTAATGGAGAACTCGCTGGATTCTTCCCAGGAAAGAAGGGTTTAAGGCAATGTGACTCCATCTCTCCCTATCTGTTTATAATGGTGATGGAAGCTCTCTCCGGTCTATTGGATGTAGCGGTTGAGCAAAGAAAAATCAGACTACATCCCCAATGCCATGATCCAAAGATCACTCATCTTCTGTTCGCGGATGATCTTTTGATCTTCAGTGACGGCTCAAGGCACTCTCTCACCGGGATCAAAGAAGTTATGGAAAGTTTCAGGGGGCTGTGTGGTCTCGAGATGAACCCAGCGAAGTCGGAAATTTTCTTTGGAGGATATTTTGATATCGAAGTGGCGGTTCTAAGTGGCTTAGTGGGGTTCAAAGTTGGTTCCTTTCCTACGAGGTACTTGGGTCTCCCTCTGAATCCAAGGAGGATCACGTTGGCTACTCTCCAGCCTTTTATTGAGAAGGTCACAAGTAAGCTTCAATCTTGGACTTCAAAAACCCTCTCCTTTGCTGGCAAAATAAGATTAGTCTCCTCAGGCATCTATGGAATGGTGAACTTCTGGAGTTATGTCTTTTCCTTACCAAAGATGTTTTATGCGAAAATTGACTCGCTGTGTGCTGCTTTTCTATGGAACAACAACACTAATTCAGCTAGAGGAGCTAGAGTGGCTTGGAAGGATATTTGTCGGCCTAAGATGGAAGGAGGATTAGGGATAAGACTTTTGGAGGATTTTGAGAAAGTCTTTCGCCTGAAGCAAATTTGGAACCTATATACTAATGCGGGTTCCTTATGGGTTGCTTGGGTGAATAAATACATCTTTGGTAGAAAGGGATTCTGGTTGACTGCGGATTCGCCCTGTTTCTCGAGAGCTATCCGTAGCATGCTCCAATTAAAGCCTATCTTGCCTGAGTTCTTGCGCTGTGACTTGAGAAATGGAGAGACATCCTCGTTCTGGTATGATTCTTGGACTGACTTAGGGTCCTTGATTGATTACATGGGATCCAATGGACCAAGGCAGTTGCGGATTCCCAAAGGTGCCAAGGTTTCAAGAGCGGTTAAAGATGGATCATGGTCCCTGCCTCATACTAGATCAGAGGAGGCTCAAAATCTCCTAATCCAGCTGACAACTTTATCTCCTCCGAAGAAAGAAGATGGTCCTGACTCTTTTCTTTGGGTTGACCCCTCTGGTCAGTTTGCAAATGATTTCTCATCAAAAGCAACTTGGGAAAAGATAAGAGATAGTGCTCCGCTGGTCCCCTGGCATGGCGTAATCTGGTTTAAGCAGGAAATTCCTCGCTGTTCCTTCATCTCTTGGCTCGTGATGAAGAAACGTCTCCCAACAAGAGATAGATTGAGGGCTTGGGGCCTTGGGATTCCTCCTGAATGTGTTCTCTGCTCCACCGGAATAGAATCTCATGACCACTTATTCTTTGAGTGTGACTTCTCCCTTACTTTATGGAACTCCTTCACGGGACAATTCCAGTTCTCTCAGCCTCTCACTAGTGATTCGGTTGCAATGTGTATTGGAAATGATCCTGATCTCTCTCGCTCAAGTAAGGGCGTGGTCATTAGACTTCTCTTTCAGGTGGTGATGTATCTGGTTTGGAAGGAAAGAAACCAGCGTATATTTACTCCTACTTCCTCTTCGCCGACTGCAGTCTGCGCTCAAGTCGACCGCCTAATTCGTGATCGTCTCCTATCCTTCCCAGCGACCGCTACGTCTTCTCCTTCCCTCTTGGAGGTGTACTTCTCATTGCTGTAATGGAGCCTTGTATTTTCTTTCCCTTTGCTATGTAATAAGTTGTTTAATAACAACATCAACAATGTACTTTCAGAAAATGGTATAAATCTTAACATTCGTACCAAAAGAAAGAGTTTGGTCGCCAAGAGGTGAGTGTTTCTACGAACTCTTTTCTTTCAGTTTCTAATATTTCTGTGATTTATAATGCTTAAAGTTGTCACCGAATTACATTCTCCTTTATCCTTTTCTTTTGGCTATATCACTCGTATATGGATATTTTATAAATAAATGATTATGAAATATATAAATCTCCGCATTTCTTCAAAAGTAGACTAGATGGTTTAATCTAGTGTAGTCATGACCTATAATGCTCCATTAATCTCAGTTAACATGAGCAATTATAATCTGGTTAAACAAAAACCTGTTTCTTATATGTCTTCATAAAAAAGGTTAGGCTAGTGGGAACCTGCTTTACTTACAAAAGTAATCAGAAAAAGTGTTAGGTGAATACTACAAAAGTCTCAAAGACAAATAGTGAAGGGGAATGAACATGGTGAGTAAAGACTCTTCTGTCTTCGAACACGTGTAAAGCGACGTGGAAGCTGTCCAAAACTAATGTGTCTTCACTCTTCACTCATCAATTCCCTGCAAGAAGAATACAACAAAAAAGAAGCAAAATTACTTATAAAACAAAGCACCAAAGAATCTTTAAGGGAGAGGAAGAAAAGAAACAAACCTGGTGTTCAACGTCCTCTCGGTCTATCCGCTTTTACAGTTAAGCTCCTCCCTCCAATTTGGCTTCCGTTAAGTTCCAATGCTTTGCTGATTCCATGCTTGAAACTTATGAAAGCAAACCTGAAAGATAGTCAAAGAGAACATAATTTCGGTGATTAAACATCATCATTAGAATAACCATTTATCAAGGCGGGAAAGAAGAGTTACAAACCCTCTGAAAGCACGAGTCACACGATCTGTCGGAAGAGTGATCCTTGTGATATCTCCACAACCACTAAAATGACCTCTCAAGGCATTCCTGAATCTAAGCCAGTTTGATTTGGCACTAAACACTAAACTCCTAACCACAAGAAAAATATTATGAATCTAAGCCAGTTTGATTTGGCACAGATTTTACACGCATCATATTTTCAAACGAAAAACGAGATATTTTTTTGAAGACAGTTGATAACATCAAGCTTTGTCATAGATCTCATCTCATGACTATCATTTTTCAAGACAAAATTATATTTAAGATATTTGGAAACCTCAGCTGCATCAAGGAATAATGTAAAAAAAAAAACACTTACTAAACATGAACCAAAGCATCATACAAAACTTATTTTTACCTTTATTCGCTATTGAGATAACAAGCTCCTTTAACAAATAAAACTGAGAATTATAACTCAAAGTCCAGTAAAAACTTGAAATTATTCACCCACACAGATAATGAACTTCTATCAAATGATGATCCACCTAAAACTCTCTTATTCCGAAGAAATCAGAGGTTAAAAAGAAATGTAAGCTCCTTACTCATATCGATTGTTGTCTATATAATGTTTTGAAGGTTTAAATGAATGCATTTACTAATTGTTCTTTTGCTGCATTGTCCCACTTTGTTTTACAGCTATGACAAATTTGCATGCATCCACTACCTTCGATTAGTTCCATAGACTAATCAACCATAAATCGATGTTCAATAGTTGGATGCACAAGTAGTGAGGAATCTTCTTCCCACGAGCATGCCTCTCTCTCAACCTAGGCAAATGGTAATAAATATTTTGGTTCTCGATTAACAATTCTTTTGTTGTGGTTATGAGTTTACTACGTTCGGCTAATCAACAACAAATCAATGTTCAAGAGTTGGATGCATTGAGTAGCTCATCTTCTATGAGTGGTATGAAAAAGAAATGTTTTGGTTTTCGATTGCGAGACATGATCCTCAGTGGACTACACTTGTTGGTTGGTTGAAAGTTGATGGATGGAGAAGAGAAGAACCGTTGAAAGAGTTAGGTGGTGTGTTTGTGACTTTCTTTCGGTTTTCAATCTTTCTGTGATTTAGAGTTTTCACCAAATTACATTTTCCTTTTTCTTTTTGTTTTGGCAATAACTACAACTTTGACGCTAATATTTATAAGAGAAACATTTATAAATATTTCAGCTTTTTAAAAGTAGACTATTTCTGTGGCTTTTTATATATGTGTATGTAGTGATTTGGATCCCTCTCTGTACAAATGATATGATAATCCCACCGTTTTCTAAAATTGCCCAGAGAACAATATACGAAGGAGAAAAAAGAAAACACAACGACCAAAAAAGAACAGAGCATATCAAAGTTAAACGGAAGAAAGATTTAAAAACCGCGAGGGAGGTTTGTTGTTGTTTCTGTCACTGGAGTCTCCTCAGCTCCATGGCTAAACCAAAAAAGAAACGAGAAGAAGATCCATTGTAAATCAAATAAAACACATTATGGACTTGCTTATAACAAAAAAAAATAAAGATTTGTGAATTTTACCTGAGATAGCTGAGAGCAGACATACGGTAGAGACAAGTGAAGACAAGTACATGCAATCCTATTGTGTAGAAGAAAGCAAAGGTCCTCGCATATCTGAAAGAAAGATATATATAGAAATATAAGCTGTGATGTAATTCTGAATATGATGAGTTAAAGAAAAGAGGCAAGCGGTTTTACTTGTTTCCTAGAAGGAAACGGCCACTGCTAAGCGTAATCCGATCTCTGATTCCTAAATCTTTGATCCGTTGCTCTCTTTCCTATCAAAACACATTCATAGTTGCACATGTTAAAGATAACAAGAAACTAAGGCTTGTGTTGTGGACTGAAATAGGAGAGTGTTTTGGTACCTTTTTCGAGAATGCTGCAAATGGGTTGATGTCATCCTCGTAGATTTTCTTGTACTTTGATTCAACATCTGAGCTGAATCCACTTTCTACATCTTCCACATACTGAGGTTGGAGATAATATTATCAATCACCCGTGGATAATAAAAAATCCGAGCATATGAGACAGAAAAGGGCTTTCCTAAGGGAAATTCAATGAAAAAAATATTTAGCACCTTTTTGGATCCTCGGGAAACGACTTTATCGTGGTTATAGTCCTGGACATAACGGATTTTGCCATAGAGTTTGACGTTATCGGCTTTGGTCTTCTCCAATTCGTCTGTGAGAAACCCTATCTTCTCTTTCAACCGCCTTATTTCCTGCAATAATATTTAAGAGAATCCAGAATATTCAATTCAAATGAATCTAACAATAGATACAGAAAACAGAGGGAATATGAACTTTTATGTACTAATGTACCTCTTCTGTTTCTCGCAACCTTGCTCGGAACCGATCTCTTTGGCTGCAGATAACTTTCAGCATTGAGCTTTGATCTTGATCTGTGGGAACATGTTTTTGATCCATAGGCTAAACAAAATGATAAAAGAGAAGCAGTTAGTGATGGATATATGTTTTTAATTGGTTATCTAGATCTTAATTCCTGAACCATTTGATCCTTCCTCTTTTCGTGTGGGGAACTTTCGTGTTGCATGAGAAACTACACGACTCATATACATAGGTCAGATGTAAGTACCTCAGACTGCTCAGTCGAACCTGTTTCTGAGAACTCCCACTCATCAAACAGAGTCCCTTTTCGCTCTTTGGAACTGTATCCCTGTGAAGCACGTAAAGAAGATTTAAGCATAATCAAAAGTTGTTGATCTGGTTTCTCTCCTCTTCAGTAGCACTTTCATAGAAAGTTTGTGTCTACCGAATGAGAAAATCTACTTTAGTTTTCAGCAAGTAACATAAAACACAAACACAATCAGAGGAGATACATTTATATGGTAACAGACACTTTTACGTACCTTCAATATGTCATCCTCTAACTTTTGTATCAGTCTTTGTTGTTCGTTAACCTTAGCCGTCAGTTCTTCTCCCTTGGCTTCAGCCTTCTCCAGCAGGGAGGTTTTCTCAGAAAGTTGAACCTAGGAGAAGAAGTGGTATTAATCGACCAATGACATTGACTAGTGTATGTTCATGTCATCGAAAAGGGAAAGAGCAACGAAGAGAGCTACAGAGGGTGTCGGTTCACTACGTAGAGGGTTATGTACCTTTAATTGAGTGACCTCATGTTCCATTTTTCTGTTTTTATCAAGAAGGAGCGACTCCATTCTGCTCATCTCTTCACCGGCGGTAGCAGCATCCCAGTCCTCAGCCTCAATTGAGTTGTAACCTACAGCCTAATACGCAATAATACCATTACACTATACACGCTAAAATAACTACAAGGAAGAACAGAGGATGGATCTGTGGCAAGAAGTTAATTAAAATTGAAGATAAGGAAAACACCAGAAATGACAAATACCTGCAGAATTTTCACTTTTTTGCGCAGATCATCAACCAATTTTGCCGATGGTCTTTCCAGAAGCTCTTTCTTCATCTCTTCAATGATAGTATCCTAGGTACGTAGAAATAAAATGAACGGCAAGCTAACATCAGACATGGAAAGCGAGAGACACTGATTTCTAAAAAGAAGTATATATTCTGAGCATAAAAGTCAGAACATAGCACAAACTTCACCTTCTTACTGAGCACCGAATTCAATTTCTTTATCTCGGCAACATGACGTTCTCGCTCATCTGCTAAAGCTATCTCAACATTGTGAATCTCCATATTAAGCTCGGAAATAATCTTCTCTTTTGCACTTATAGATTTCTCCAGCATACTATTTGAATCGACATTATCACTGCAGTCAAAGAAAACAAAAGATCAAAAATCGAAACAAAGCAAAAAACTTAGATAAGACCTCTTTGGAATCATGTGCCTTATTAAATGGACACATAAGTGTCAACTACCTCACCTATTCTTGTTCTCAGTATCTTCATTAGCTGTGTCCAGCTGAGACCGCAGATGCCCCTGTTACAAACCAATAGCAAGATTAGGGCGTCGAATAAGGGGCATTCATGCCATCCAAAGAGCATCCTGTGACAGACCTTTTCCCTCTCAAGTGTAAGCAGTCGCGTTTGAGCACGCTCCACTTCATCCATTAATAGACTAACTTCAGATTGCTTTGCCGCTGTTTCTTCATCTGATGTTTTACAAAAAAGTAATGTGTATTAACAACACAAGACGGAAAAGGAAATAATAAAAAGATTGAAATGAAAACCGACAAACTTATAGAAGACAAATTATGTAAAGGAGACTATCCCAATTCTGAAAGCACAAAATGAGTCATCATATCAAGGGTCAATGCACAACCTGATTGAGCACGGATTTCAAAAAGTTGGCTCTGTGCTAGCTCATGCAGTTTTTGCATGGTGGAGACGCTGTCTTTTGCTTGCCTTAACTGATCTTGCAAAGCTTGTTCCCTGTATAAAAGGTGAACATGGAAACGTCGGCGCTGGCTAAAAAACTCCTAACACCCGAAGCAATTAGGAAAGAAAAAATTTTTTACCTGTCCTTTAAAAGCTCCAACGTTTTCTGATTTTCCTCAGCCAAATTTCGTTGCTTGATCTCAACAACCTCTTTGATTTTTTCTTCCATCTGAATACAAGTACAACAACACGATATCACTGTTAATCCTAGCCAGTTATCAGTTACAAGATCACAATATAGCATCTCTTTAAGTCTCAGTCTATAAGTTTGCATTTCTGGAAGAGGCTCAAGAATCGAAGTTTGGTCCCTGTAGCAATTAGAACACGAGGCAAAAAGCAAGCTGACCTGCTGCTCAAGCTGGCGGTTCCGTTCTTCTAGTCTCCTTATTGTGGCCTGTTGATTTTTCAGATGAGTCGCTTCTGTCCTAAATTCCTCAAGTTCAACTTTCATTTTCCGATTCTCAGATTCCACTTCAGATAACTTACGATCTTGCTCCTGGAACACGGCAATTAGTAAGCTAGCTAGAGGACTTAAAGGTTTATTATGTTTATGTTAACATCAGGTAAGTGGAGAATTACAGCAATAGAAGCAAGGGCGGGAAAGGGATCTGGTGCTTCATAAAGCTTCTGATAGATGTTTAGGAAAGCATTCTCCCCAAACTTGGCCCTCTTGGTAATATTATCTACTTCTTCTTGATATCCCTTGAGCAAGGAATTAAACATGCTAAGTTTGTCCTCAGGCGATGCTTTTTTGAAGTCTATTACCAAAGATAAACCATATAACATGTTAACATCTCCCATTATCTTCATCTAACAGACTGGCGTTATATAAGGTGCAACAGAAAAAAGTACCCCGTGTGCTCTCTGCAAGTTTTCGCCGATTCTTCTGGCTGTTTTCTTGATTCTCAGCTATTCTAAGCCCTTGCTCGTCAAGCAGACTTTTCTCCTTCTCCAAATCAAATTCTGAAACATATATGTTTTATAAAAAAAAAACTGGTGAATCATTTGGGAAAAGCCTTATCACATTAAGCTACCAATTCGATGACACTAGCTGTGAGTACATTTTCAAAACTGAAAAAGAGTTGATAAATTTTAAAGCAATCAACTGAAACTTCGCAATCCGATCGCATTAAGCTACCATTTCCTTCTCCGGAACATCCCAATTACAATCTCATCACGTTTCTAATTCGATTCAGCATAGCTACTTCAACGGGATCCAAAATTAAACCTAAACCACGAAATTCTCATACTACAAAGTACAAACAACCTCTCACTCAGCTTCACCGCGAGTCGAAACAAACGAATTGAATAGTTCGACATGAATCTGAAAACAAACCTTTCCAAAAATTGGTGACGACAGGAATGGGAGAGGAGGAAGAAGAAGAAGAGGAAGGAGGAGGAGTTTTATCTCTCTCCGATCCATCTTGCAAGGCATCCATTACTTCTCCTCGTATTCAGATTCCGATCTCGCTCTCCGACGAACACACGCAAGACTTAAATGCGAAGAAAGTTTCTGGGTAGTGATTTCTTCTTCGTCTATCAACTACTGAATTAGAAGAATTTCACGAATTATCGTTCTTTTTCTTTTCCTGGAAAATTTTCTACTCCGATCGGATCTGCTGATACATTAGAGTTTTGGTGGTAAAATTGTAATTTGTGACTTAAACGTTCCTGCATTTGTATGTGTGATTGTGTGTGTATTATTTAGCTTCGTCCTAAACAGGCTTAACGATATTAAGCAGAAGCTTCATGAAGATTAATGGGCCAATTATTGGGCTATTCAGACGCCCAACTTAGTATAAAGCTTACACAACTTCTTCCATATACGAACCATCCTTCCTAACTTCTTATCTTGAAAATGAATTACAATGTTTCAAAATATTAATTTAGAAAATAATTTAATAGAAATTTCATGAACAGTAATAAAAAATTATTTATCCAATTATCTATCATAGTTAAATGTTCTTTTATTCATAATTCATGAAACTTTTCTTAGACACAACAGTATTTGATATTGCATATACATTTTTCTATTTCTATAATATTGTTATTTGTATTGATTAATTAATTATATTGATTTAATCTATATAAAATGCGCTTTAATAAATTTCCAAATTGTTGGTTTTTGATTCCATTGTCCTGAAAACTTGTAAAAGAGTAAAGATCCGTGTACACAAAACCATTATATATTATAAAGCAAACTTATCCCTAATATATTAAAAGAGAAAACACTATCAAATTAACCTTTGTCCCATGTATTATTAACAAGAATGCCATTGCTTAGGTGTCATCACCAGGTTCACTCTCAACCCATTTATAAAATAAGACAAATTTTACTAGAGAAATTACAAAGTGTGCCATTACATACTATATCTTTATTTACATATAGTTAATCACTCATTTTACTAACATTACGTTAACCGATTTATGAGCATATTCGATCGGTATGGCTCACAAAAAAAATTATATGAGATAAAGGGTTATACTGAAAGAGAAAGAAACCGAAATATACTCATAGTTTTAGCGTGACAATTCTATACCATTTTATTTGCTCTTTCCATTGATTTTTAATAATATATATACACAATTTAAATTTAGGAGCACATTTTGTTTAGGCCAACTCTACCAAACATATTATCCAATGCAATGTGTGTCGTGAATAAACCAGGGAGAAGGCCATTAAACCAACAAGTAATCAATGTAAACCGGATTACAATTTTGGTTAGATGGAAGCTTTGTTTAAAACCATATTTTTCCTCATTGAAATATATTCGAAAGTCTTAAACGGAACCTAAAGTCAACCTATTAAATGAGACGTATATATCGGAGTCAATATTGCGTTTTTATGCGTGTCATATGCAATTTTCCTTACGGAAATTCATGTATGGAAACCCGATAACTAACTTCCTATGTTACGGTTCCTCATTAAAACTATTGATCATCAAGTTATTTTGAATTTTAAATTTATGGTAAATTAATATTCCAAGGTTTCCAAATACATAATGTGCTTTAAATATGATATTAAGTTTGATTGATAATCGGTCTAATTGGGGATTCATATTTCAATCACTTTAAAATCGTGATCTCAAATATGATATTGTGCACTTAGTGTTGTGTTATACGCTCCAATACCCTAGAACATCCTCCCTTTGCTATATAAAGTCTTGACATACCAATCACCACGACACCACCATCACCTCAAAACCAACTCTTAAGCTCGATACACAAAAGCTTACGTTGTTAAGTATGTCTTCCTTAAGCTCCATCTCAATACCTGAAACCTTTCGAATCCATGTGGAAGATCAAGTTAAGATCATACGACTATATAAATAATACTCTCCTGCTGGTGGTTTGACCATTGAGATGGTGCTGATTGATTCCAACGTAAGTTATCAATCAACAATGTTGCATTTTGTATCAATAAAGCTTTCTCCTTAAAGAAATCTCCTTATAGATTCGAAATGCAGAGTAAATCTATTGAACATGCGACCCTTTTATTTCAGTAAAAACTCATGCATGTACTGTCTTCATTGATCTACACTAATATATACACTAATGTTGATGATCTATGTGTTGTTGTGTATCAGTGATGATCGTCTCCCTTTAGTGTTATGGGGTGGATTTGCAACGGAGCTAAACAACGCCGTTCAGGTTCATGGTGCATAGGTTTGGGAAGATAAAAGTGTGGAAAGGTATAATTTCCACAATTTATTTATATTAGTTTTAATGTATTCATAATGATAAATTTTATACAAACACATATTAAATTCCAAATATGCAGAGTAGCGTGTCCAATGCGTACAATGTTTCGAGCGTTGCCATCATGACAGTTTCGTGTCAGTGAAACCAATTTTGTTTCCGATCATTTTTACCCACTGAAAAACCCATGTAATATGGTTAATTGATTTTTCTCTTCCAAGACAATAACTAAGAATGTGTATGTAAAAGCCAATGAAAAACATAAGGGTTATGGAGGAAGTAAGTTCTTATCAACAATATATTTATACAAAGAATATCACCCCGTGCTAGGCACGGGTCAATCCCTAGTGTAAATTTAAGTAGCAAACGGTAATCACAAAGTTTCAAAAGTATTTAGATTTAAGTTTGACAGCATCTGAAAACATAAAACATTTTATCGTTACATTGGCATGAGAGAGCAGCTAAGTTGAGACAACAACGGAGAAAGATAAGTTATGATGGTTACTCGTCATCAACGGCACCAAGCAAATCAACTTGTTGAAGAAACCTGTTAGAAGATTTAATATTATGTTGTTAGTTTTTATATGAGATGTCTGATGAAGTCACATTAAATCATAAAAGAGTGGTAGATTATAATACATGGTTCTAAAATGTGATGATTCTGGAAATTGTGGGTCCATTATGAAGTCAGAGCATCCATCTACTGAGTGGAGAGTATAAATCTTACGATTCCATCTTCCTATATAAGCAATGAACAAACAAAACTATGAGAAAGAAACATGTACTACTAAAAAAAATAAAAACTCAGGGTGACATTGTTATGTAACTGACGATTTAATGTTTGAAATGGTGGATTGTTTTCAGAGATACATACCTACAGCACATTCAATCTCCCAAAACCGTAGAACACATAAATGATCAGGTCCAGTAGTGTTCATCCAAGAGTTGTATAAGTCTCTAGCAATAGGTCCACGAGCATGACATACAATGATATTATTCCTAATTATATAATTGTTTGAACGGTTATGATCGTTTATAGTTGCATTCAAAACAAAATTGAATTAATTATCATTTATATAAGAGAGTTGCAATAGTACATATAGTAAAACAATTAGTTGACCAGACAGATACTTACTCTTCATCCATTAGACTGAATGAGAGAGAATGTGTGTTGTTCTGATTTGGTCCTTGATGTGGAGCAAGTAGAGTTCCAAAACCAGACACATATCCGATAGTCTCTTCAAAAATATAGACAAATGTACAATTACTAATAACATTTAACAAATGTATATACGATATATATATGTATATATATACGAATGTTCTAGACATAATTACCTGTCAATATAGTGGTTTGGCGTTGGTGCGACATAATCAGGTGGATTGGGGTGAGAGTAACTAATGGACTGTCAGTTTTAGGAGGAATCGAGCGGACTTGAGTGGTCCTCTTCAGTTCAATTCGACATTTGTGTTGACTGGGCCTTCGAATTAATGATGCTGGTCGAACAAAGAATCCCAAGAGAAATTTCCAATCACCCACGGAGAACACACCATCGAACGTTTCAACATCTCCGGGCAAAATAGTAACACCGATTTTAAAACCCTAGCAATCCAAAAAATTAATTTTTTGAGTATAGGCAAATCCACAATTATGAGACAGTTAATAGTATGATCTTTATCGGAATTAAAATTATGTATGTAAAATCATAACTACATAACTGAAGATTCGTAGTATGAGATCTCATATTCAGATATCTTACATGTTCATCGCTGCATATCATCTCTACGCTCTCTAGGCCATTGTTCTGCATCTCGCGCCATAGCCGTAGCACCTTAAGGTGCAAGCACCAACACTGTCCGACTGGTTTTAAATCGTTTAGATGATCTGGATTGACACGGTTTTCTCTTAGGTAGGCCATGGAAAAATATTTCTGAACAGACGAAGAAATAGAGAAAGACAAAAAGATGTAGAATGAAATGTTTTGAGGGATGAACAGTTTATGAATGAAGTGAATAGTTGATTTTTAAGAAAAACTATAAAACAGGGTAAAAAAAATAACGATATTATTAGAAAAATTACATCATATCGTAGTAAATAAAGGTGAAAAAATGTAGATAAAGAATAGATGGCAAGGACAAAATTTAATTATGTGGGGCTTATGGCTTCATTGTAAAAATCAAAAGATACGTACAAATAATTTCCAAAGTTGTTTCCTCTTTTTTTTAATGATAATATGTAATCAGTACGTTATTAATATGACTTTCATGCTATTGCATATGAGGATTATGTTTCGACAGTAAAAACTGTTGTATTGAATGAAATATTGATATTCAATAACAGTTGAAAAAGGAGAATTAGCAGAAACTAATGCATCTTCTCCCCATCAGAGATGTTGTTGTTATTGCAACGATTTATACATTAAAATATGTCAGATTATTATTTCAAGATAAATAATATTATATCATAAAGAAAAAATGTAAAATATAAACCTCGAAAGTATTGAATGATGCTGATTTGGGTGCTTATAATGAACTGTATCACATTATATGATTCGTGTTTAGACGGTAGTTGTTATGAGCAGTAACGACTACAAATTCTTCGATTTCAATCCACAATCCTTCCTTGAGATAATTATCGAGACGGCTGATAAATTGTTTACTAACTGCTTGCCATGTCAATATAAAACGCGTTTCAATAAATTTCCAAATCTTCCAAGATATATATCTGTTCTAAATTTAGAACAGAATCTAACTTTTGTTTTTGTGTAATAAAATGTATTTGTTATATACACAACTCATGACAGTAGGTTATAAAGTACTAAAGGAGGTAAAAATCATATTTTTAAAAATTCCTCGTTTTAACTAAAGGTGCAAGAACCTTTTCCATATGTTCAAAGATTCTTCTCACAATTTTTCTGATTTTTTTCCAAAAGTGAAATGTACTAAAAAAAATACATTATGTTGTGTCTCCATTCAACCACTTATATATATCCAACATCCATTCCTGAAACCTTTTACACCATACCAAAAAGTGTATCTTTAAAACATATTTGATTTTCAATCTGTTCCTTGCTGATAAAGACGTCGACCATCCGATACTTTATAATGAATCACGACAACCAATGGACTTCTGGTCTTTGCAGCTGCATGGAAGATGGCAACTCTGGTTAGATTTTTTTTGATAAAATTAATCGAGTTGTCAGTAAATATTGGTACATAGTTATACTGTCATCATTTTATTATGATTTAATTTTTCTTTCGTTTGATTTGTGTTGGGTAAGTTTGCCTTACAAGTCTCCTTCCGTGCGTCACTTTTGGACGGATCGCGGATATCGCCGATGAAGGAAAGTCCGGTAAGTACTGATGAATACATGTATATATCCTTTTATTATATATAGTCATGTACTCATATGTACATATACTAGTAGAGTACCCGCACGTTTGTGCGGTGTGACGTTGTTGTTTTGTGTAGAAAATTTAAACCCTAAATCCGAACCCGACAAAAAACCCTAATCAAAAAATTTAAAAACCCAAACTTTTTTAATAGGTCTAAACATGAAAATCCGAAATCAAAAAAATCCCGAAAACCCTGACTGAACAAAAAAAATCTGGAAACTTTTTCACCCGGAACCCGACCCCAATACCTAATCAAAATTTTAAAATACTCAATTTTTTTAATATATCTAAACCCGAAAACCAGAAATCTAAAAAATCCGGAAAACCCTAAACTGAAAAAAAAAATTGAACCTAACCCGAACAGAAATTTTCAAAGAAACCCGAACAATTTCTATATCTCTATATATATCTCTATAAAATTATGTCTCAGATTTTCACCCAAACCCGAACTTGTCTATAAAAACCCGAAAATCCAAAAAGCATATTCTATTGATTTGGAATTATCGTTAGATTATGTTAAGTTTTCTTTTTTGCAGATTTTTAAGAGATGGAAAACGGAAGTTTTCTAAACCATCGGTTTATTTTAAGTTATTATTCTTGTATCCAAACAATTTTTTCCATTTATTCTTCTATCCAAATAGATTTTTCTCTTATTCTTATATCCAAACAACTTTTGTTTCCATTTATTCTTCTATCCAAATAGATGTTTCTCTAATTCTTGTATCCAAACATTAGAATGTACTTCTCAATTAATAATATAAAGATTTTTATTTATATATACATGTGTGTGTGGATATGTATATTTAGGTTGTGTGAGGTGTGGGATATTTTACGGACTGATATGTTTCGTGGTCGGCTTACCATGTTTGTATTCATGCACTTACCGAACTAAAATCCGAAGCAAATTCGGGTTACCGGAGTCTCCATATTCGGATTGCCTCACCCACTGCTTTTGTGAATGGTGTGCTCTTTGCCAAGAATACCGTGAACTAAAAAATCGTGGTCTTGACCCATCTATTGGTAAGTTGAAGAATTGATTATTTGCAATTTTTTTTTTAACTGTATTTTTGTTGATCAACTTGAGTTAGGGAGATCCAGATTCCATCAGTTTTAGGGGAAAAAAAATCATAACGGAGTAATTAAAGCCATACAATAACAACATACTTGTTCATTTATTTATGTTTCTGGAAGAAAAAGAAATCGTATATCCTCTCTCTGGTGAGAAATAGAGTTTGATTATGTGGTTAAATTAAATTTAATATGAACTTTTATTATTATCTTGGTGTAATAGGATGGAGTGGGAATGTGCAACGGATGATGGCTCCTCCTATGGATCAGCACATGACTAGTGATATTAATATGGGCTCAAAACCTGCAGACTCAAAACCCGCAGATTCAAAACTTTCAAGCTCAAAACCTGCAAATTAAAATACCTTCAAGCCTAAACGAGTTTTTTTGTTAAAAAAATGTTATATGAATTGTATGTGGTTGCAAAATGACTTTTAAAACAACACTTTTTATAAGTGTAGTTATTTTATAAAGCACATTTAATTTAAAATTGTTTCACTTTCATTAATTTAATAATGAATCAAAAGATTTTATTTTATGATTGATAACCCACATATAAAGGGCTTGTAAAGAGGGATATCAAATTCTTAAACTTGAAGTCTAGCTTGGTAGAATACAAGTTTGAAAATCTTAGCCTAAAGGCTGTGTGCGTCAACTGTTTGGACAAGTACCCACATACTTGCATAAATCATGTTTACCATACAATATCATCGTATCAACAGCTTTCTAAAGTACAAGTTGTGGTTTCATTTTTGTTTTCCACATGTAGGATAGAAACTAAGAAATTACCACCAGTTTCATGCATCACCATCCAGTAAGCAATTTCAAGATCAGTAGTGTTCCAAAACCATTAGTTAACCATTGTGGTTTGAAAAAATGGTGACAGCCGAACTAGTTGGGGAATGAAGTCTGAAAATAGCTTTACAAAAGACTTTTATTATATACAAGATGGAAAAGGAGCCCACTGTTCGAAGAAAGTTAAAATTCTAAACTGGTTCAAGTTGTGAGAAACCTTACTTGATAAAAACATCACCTTCATCTATAATTCTTTCACAAAACAATAAGAAGAGATTATTTATCAAAGAAAAAAAAAAACTCTTTGTTGGCAAAAAAAAAAAAAAAACATAGCCGGGTCTACGGGTCGACCAAATCTTGACCAGACGAATCAGGTACAACCTCCAGTTCGGTCAACGGCTTACCGAAACAACCAGGTACATGCCCATAACGGTGCAATTGGTAACAACGAAACATACCGACGTGGCATGCCGATCAATAACCAAACGCAAAAATGCTTTTCTTTTCTTTTGGCTCTGCTAAAGTTTTGTCAAAACTAAAACCGACTTAATTTCTTCAATTGGGTTAATACTCCCGGTTTAGTTAGATTGAAATATGGTTTGTTTTTCTCGGGTTTGATGATGAAAAAAGCTAGGAGCTAGTGGCAGTGTGGCACTGTGAGTGGAAATAGTCACAAATCAGTGAGACATCTTCCATTCTCTCTCTCTCTCTCTCTCTCTCTCGCAAGAGCGTTAATCAGTTTCCATAAACCCTAATACGTACGCACATCGCCCGTAAATCTCTCACCAGAGAGTGCGATTCAATCAATTTTACAGGGTCTTATATTCTCGTGCTCTGATCGGTACTAATGGAAGAGCAAATGGAGAAGAAATTCACTTGGGTTTTCAAAAAGTACTCTTCTTGGCAAGATGAGAAATGCTACTCTCGCGCATTCGCTGTCGCCGGCTGCAATTGGTAAAGAGAGAACCGATTTACCAACACTTTCGTCCAAATTTGTGTGTAATGTGTGTGTGTGGGATTTTGATCTTAGATGGAATTTGTTTTGTTACAGGCACATTCTTGCTCGTCGGGAGGGAGATAAGAACGATGGCCACTTGTTCCTGTACCTGGAACTTGTGGATCCTAAATCTTTGCCACAAGGATGGAAACGAGACGTGAAATTTAGCCTCACTCTGGTGACTAAGGCTTGGGGCAAATCCTGCATATCATTGGGTAACTATTTTCAAATCCAGTAATTATGCTTTCATATATGAGCCTTATGGCCTGTCTTTTATCCATGTAGTGGAATCTCTGTATCTGTTGAGTACATTTTTTATGCAAAGTTTGAATCTTTTTTGTGCACTCCTTGAAATCCTTTGGTTTTCGACTTTTTGTGTTGTGTGTGTGTGTGTGTGGCAGAAACGCAATGTTGTTTCGATGCAAAAAATGCGGGTTGGGGTTTTAAAAATGCCGTGTCCCTTACCAAACTTCAAGCAAAGGGTGAAGGATTTCTGGTGAATGACAAATTCATTGTCGTCGCTCAAGTACACGTTCTTCCAGCGGAAACGGTGAAGATTATTGAACCTGATGGTGCCTCTGTTCAAGCTGAGAATGCATCTAAAGAGAAGTTAGATGAACATGAAGACGATGATGATGATACATCATCTAAAGAGGCTTCGGATGATGGCCATGAAACTTCTGACGAGGGTGCAGTTGATGATGGTGCTGACACTAGTCTATCGAACCAATCAAATGCCTTGGTTCAAGACAATGTGGCAGCTGAGACTGAGGTTTCCAACGCGGATAATGAGGATGCGCCTAAAGAAGATGTTGATGATGATGAGGCTTCATCATCTTTGCTCACGGAGATTCAACCAGCGAAGGAAACGATTCATGTCAATGGGTTTGAAGTTTACTCTTCTCAGGTATTAACGAGATTCATCTGCGACTGCTTTTGTTATTATGTGATCGTATGTTCTATGTCATATGTCCCAATCTCTTTACTTTTCAGGTTTTACTCTCACAACTCTGTTTCCAATATAGTCTTTATGTTGTTTTTGGCTGGCAGGTAGAGTCGGTGAGGCATATCTTTAAAAGACACCCGGACATAGCATTAGGCTTCCGTCCAAAGAACCAACAGATCAGAAGAGCTTACATGAATGAACTCCTTAGCCTCATTGAGACGCTGTGCCAGTCACCAGAGAAGCTCTCTGAGGATGATCTGAGAAATGCTGAAGACACACTGACTGATCTGATTGATGTCGGCTTTAACCTGGATTGGCTGAAGACAAGGTTGAATGAGGTCTCTGAAAAGAAGAAGAAGGAACAGGGTAGTGTGGCTCGGATACAAACAATGGAGGAACAGTTGCAGAAGCTGAAGCTGATGTTCTTGGATCTTGAAACTCAGCTCCAGAAGGAAAAGGCTGTGGCTTTGGCCGCAAGAGCTCCTCTCTCTTTTGACGATGTTGTTTGCTGATTTGAGAGGATTCTTGCCAATCCCATTTCTTTTGATGTCTCGGGAACAAGTCTCATCTAACAAGGTTTCGTAGTCAGTGAGTTTTGTTTGTCGAGTGGGGCAGAGTAGTGACATTAATCTGCAAGAAACATTTGAGGATTTAAGTTTGGGAGTTTTGTTGGGTGCAAGAACGCTGTAATATTCACTGCATGTAACCACTCTGAAAATGTCACTTCATTTGCTCTACCTTCCTGAGATTTAAGTCTTGCTTTATGCTGATGCAAAACCACTTGGAAAGATTCATAGACAAGTAATTGTAGACTGAAAGACAGATTAGAAACATAGTCCTCTGTTTTCAATTATGCTGGATTTTGGATTGCTACATCTCATTTGAGACAGACGTATGGTTTAGTTTGGTAATGCCATTGCAGACGTTAAAGCCATACCAAACGGAGTCTGGCAAGAAGAGGCTATAGTAGAAAGTGACTGATCTGATGGATCATGGATGAGCCGTAATATTCACGTTCTCCGGTTTCCAGCCGTCGGATCCGTGCCTGAGTAGGTAGAGATAACAGACGTCGCGCATACACGGTCCTGTTATCTTGTAGATGTCTGAAGAACACTTTTCTAATGTCCTCGAGTATGGATCATCTAGTTCTAGTCTCTTAACGTATACCTGAAGCAAACAAGTGTATGCGAAATATACTAGACAAAATCTATAACAACAACATGTCAACATGTATGTTTACGTCAGATCATAAACCTTAGACGAAGATCGAGAATAAACCTTGTTATATAATGTCAAAGTAATTCTACACAAGATTTTAGACTCAATCTCCATAAAGTAAACCTTTTACATACATGGGTTTTGCAGTTTATGGTTCAGTTGATTTATTATCATAGTCGACGGCAGATAATAGAATGTTTAAGTTCGTATAATGAATATGATGGATTTCAAAACCTCTTAAGTGGAAAATGGTTCAAGACACGTAGATTTTTAGGGTTAAAAATGCCTCTGATTTTTTTACCATTATTTACTAATCTTAGTTGTTTAGTTGGGTTACTAGTTTACAGTTAACAGTCTATTACCCGCTCGCGCGTTTAAGAGAAAAACGCCGATGCAATAAGTTTCATAATCAAAACCTTACATCCCAAAACACCGGCGGATTTTTCGGCCAAGCCCGGCTCTTTCCTCTGTTGCCGCTGCATCAACCTCCGGCTCCTTGAAATTAGCTTTCTTGCTCAAATCCTCGAACGCGTCAACCACGTTCTGCAACCGTGCGACGAACTCTATGAGCAGCGACGCGAATGTGGCGAGAGACAACGCACTCGCGCTCTCGTACGTCTTTGTTGTCTCCACCAACAGGGAAGCTCCGTTCGTCGTCTCCACATGAGGCGGAAGTACAAGCCGTGCAGGCCACGACACCTGTTTCGACAAAGTAGGCCTATGGTTCAATGGCTCACGGTGATTCTTCTCCCCCCAGCTCTTCGGTATCTCAAGAACCGCCTCGCTTAGGGATTTGAAGACGTAGACCGGAGGAGGAGCTTCGAGGGTCTCTTGTGGATCTGAATCATCGAGGGAGAGCAGTTCTTGAGGCTCTGAATGTGACCGGTTTCCGATCTCCCAGCATTCGGAATTGACTAGAAGGTAAGATTTCTTGTCGATCTTGTGCTGTAACTCTTCGGCGGCTAAGTGTACTTCGAAGAGAATGTCGACTGGTCCTAGCTTCTCCATCTTCTTCACCTTTTCACCGAGCTCCCTCAACAATCTGGCTCCTTCTACACCCACTCTCTGAAGTTCTTGCCGGAAAACTTGTCTTCGTTCCTCTGGTGCCTATCAAATGTTTCCAGATTATAAGCGATTGCGTCGTTGTTTAAACTCAAAGTTCACAAATATATGAATCTTTCTTCGATATTACAAACAGTGAACGCTAGAGGGAAAGTGTTACCTGGATTTCAGCGAGAATGCAGCCGTGCAAAGCCATCACAGTGAATGCACAATGCTTGAGAGCGCCGCTGAGCTTGACGTAGCTCTGCCATGGGTAGTTAAATGACTTGTATGGTCCGTGAGGCGGCTCCCATATTGCGAAACTCATCTTTGCAATTACAACAGAGAGAAAACAAATAAACTAATTCAGAGACGAGAAGGAACGGAAGAAGAAACATATATATTTGTTAATGATAAACCATTTCACAAAGACAAATACCAGAGACTCTTCTTGGCTGGTAGACTCAACCGCTGATCTATAACCCTTGTAAACCGGATCCTCCGAGGCTTGGTACGTGAGGATTTTGGATGGGACTCTCTCGTATTCAACACAGCGTAGGTATCCATTGACACAACCTGCAATACCAAATGTCAAATATCATTAATTCAAGCATTTTCTTCTACTCGAGACGCAGAAAGCAAAACGCTTTGTTTTAACTAACCTTCAAGGGAAGTCGCGACATTCATGAAATTCTTCACAACAAGGTTATGAAGATCCTCTCCAGCCCATATAGGATAGATGAACATATTGACACCTAAACTAACGCCAGCACCAAGAGCTATAAGCAGGAACCGGGAGATAGCCACTTCTATGAACTGCCCTGTTCTGAACCCAGAGATCAGAATATAGCAATACGTCAGCAAGAAGACCCGGAAACCGTATTCGTAGGCTTTCATCGCCGGGTATAGTTTCATGAACGTTGCAAGGAACCCTGAAAACAAGAAACACCTATATAATAAGCAGAGAGAGTAAACCAAAAATGATGCTTTTAGAAAGAATTGATGATGATGCAACACACCAATGCAGAAGATACTAACGGTGCAGAAGAGCTCTTCCCAGTCTCCGGTGAGAGTCGAAAGCTCGGCCATTGCAAGGGCAAGACCTCCAGCTGATAATGTCCCTAGCGCTCGATTAAACCCTTTGCTTAGCGTTGCTCCTAATAGAACCAACAACAGTCATCACAATCTGAAGCTTTTTTTGCACATTTTCTCTTAAACAAAACGAGTAGAGATGTAACTACTAAGAAGTGTGATTCATTTCAATGATATCGTCAATTCCAGTCAAACCAAATCAACAGCACTTGCCTATTATTTTAATCTTAAACGAAGAAAACGACGAATTCAACACATGAAAGCAACAACACACGCTCAATTCTCTAAGAAGGAAACAAACCGAATCCAGAAAACTGTGACTGAACCTCAAATCGGTGAGAAACTAAAACGTTGAGAAAATAGAAATAGAAAGATTTACCGATCGTGAATTCGAAGACGACGACGACAGTGAGAATAGCCCAAACGGAGTAACGGCTGAGATCCGGGTTAGGTTCCTGGAAGAAAATCAAAACGGCGACGATCGTCAGAGCAAGCCCAATCTTCGCGGAGAAGACGATCTTTCTCGGATCAGAGACGCCCATGTCCCAGGCCTTCCTCGCCACCTCCTTGGAATCCTGATACAACCCGGAGATTTTCCCCCGTAGATTCCCGCACGAGCAGCAGCAGCATAACCGTGACCTTCCGTTACTCTCGCCTTCGAGAAGATCGTTCGACTCGATGTCGGTAAATCTGAAATCGGCGAAACCGTTATTGGAAAGAAGCCTCTCGCGTTTCTCCAGAATTCCATGCCTGAAGGAACCTAGCTTCGCCGCCATTACTGGACCTTCGCGGGAAAAAAAAAAGCACTTTAATGGCGGAGATATTTTTTTTTTATATTTGACTGACGAGAGATCTGTTGAGTGGGTGAAGGAGAAGAAGAAAAAAGAAGTGGTTATGAAGCGAAATGACGACGTTTTAATTGATTTTTTTAAATACTGTTTCATTTCGCTTTAATAATGCGACGAAAGTTAAAGATGATGCTACTTTCGTTACGTTACGTCACGTTAGGCATCTTTGTCAACATTCAGTTTGTCAGTCTAATTACCTCATATAGTATAAAAAATTAATTATATGCCAACACAACACTTAAGGGCATTAAGACGTTGAAATTACACTCTTCATTGACAATTCATTAATTAAAAATTTCAATGAATCTAGTCTCATTCCTACAGAAAGATAAATCAAACTTATGAAAATGGGGATTCCGTGAGTGTGACATTCCATTTTCTTTTCTTCTCTTCTTTTTGGGTAATACATCATTTTCTTTCTCTTCAAGAGTTTGGGACCTAACATTTATGGATGATGCCATTATTGCTAATGCAAGCAGCTAAGCATTGGAAAGAAGTGTGCTTTACTATGAAGAACAAACTTTTATAAATACATAGAGTTAAAAAAGCCAGTTTTGGATCTGAAAAACAAGCAATGGTATGATCAAATTAACAAGGATGCTTCAACTAACAAAGTGGACAAATACATGATGAGATTTTGATGTAAATGACTTGATCATAAACCTAATCCACAGGAATTTCAACGTTCATCTCCGGACTACAACTCCCAAAGACCTGTGACATTGGAGACACAAGAAAGATGATGCGGTATCAGATTCCTTAGATTGGACAAGTCAGAAGCATTCTGTAATTCTGAAAGCTAAAATTACAACAAAGAAATGATTCTACCTTTATGAAATCCTCAAGTGTTAAGAAAGAGTCACTTGTGTAGCCGGCTTCCTTCATAACCTGGCCTAATACTTGCTATACCACCAAAGTAAAACACAAAAGGTAAATAGTGAGAAAAAAAACTTGTTTACTGAGTTTATACACTGCTCATGATCCTAAATTCCTACGCATAAAGACTGAAGCAAAGATTGGAGCCCAACAAGATAACGTTGTATACCACCACTCTTGTAAGAACGATGACTAAAAATTTCTATGCATACATATATATACCTCTCTTTGCTCATCAGACATGAAAGACCCTGATAAGTCTCGCAACACTTCCATGATATCATTGAAGGACACTTTCCCATTGCAGTCAGAATCATACACTTGGAAGATCACTGAAACAACAACAAGTCTGATGATCTTTACATACAATTCAGTGAAAAGTGAACATGTGTTTCCGAAATCAATTTTGAGGGAACTATCTACTTACGTTTAACCTTTTGTTTAAGACTTGCCTTGGCACTGAATGCAGACAAGAAAGCCACAAAATCCTTAAAGTTCAAACCATCAACCATCTTAAGCAGCCTCTGTTATTTACATATATCCAGCAAAAGGTAAAAAAGAAAGCTGTTTCAATTAAGTGATTGGTCTTCACAAGATTTCATAAAGGAAAATTACCTGAGAGAGTGGATTCATGGCAAACTCAGGCACAGAGAGAAACTCATCAGAAGATATAAATCCCTTTGCATTACGATCTAACTGGCAAAACCTTTGATACAGAGACAGAATCTCCTGCTGCTCAACTGAAGAAGAAACGCAGTAAGCGAATTGGGATCAAAAGCATACAAATTTCGACCTATTAAACGAAGAGACAGAGAGATGTCGAGAAAAAAAAAGTCGCACATAGATCCTGGCAATGGCTCTGGACTTCTTCGATATCGTACTGAGTCAGCATCGACGAAGTGTTCCCCATTTCTTTACGCCTTCAAAATTGTGATTCAACAAATATGGTTAATCATCAAAACCCATTTCGTTATCCGATCACAGAAATTTCTATCAGAGATTCGTGAAATTAGGATGAAATTAGTTGACATAAAATCCCTAACATGCGAAAAGCAATGATTTTTTTGCCGCCAGATATTATTGTGGATAGAAGAGGGTTGATTTGAGAGAAAGATGACACTGATTCAAAATTGCAAAACGTGAAATTTCTCAAACTTACAGTGAAGCTTATCGCTTTCTTCTTGGTCGCAGGCGTTTGATCTGACTCTTCCCCCAATCGCAGTCTGAAAGTTTCGCCGGAGATCACTAAGAAAGCAAAATGTCAAAGGCCCAACTATTTAAAAGGCCCAATTCACTTTACCGCACGCGCGAAAGCTTGGCGCGTCCGATATATCGCAACGTATTAGATCTTTGTTCATCCGGATTCCGCGGAATCGTTCCTTTCTCTTTTCGATTTTGATTTCGCTTCTTCAAGTCAAAGCCATTGATACTCTCTTAGCTCTCAGGCCATGTTTTCGACTCTCTCACCTGCCTCCTCACTTTCTTCAACGATGATTTCTTCTTTCGTAGCCGTCAAAGCGCCTCCGGTCGCCGGGATTCCCCGTCGCGATCTCCCTTCACTGCGTGTCAAGGCTTGCTCGAATCAGAATCGTTCTGATTGTTGTTTTCACGATAAGCTCAAATCTCTCGCCAAATCAGCGATTCTCATCGGCGCTGCTGTTTCCATGACCGGGAAATTCTCAACCTTACCGGTGAAAGCGGAGTCGACTCCGGTTACTACGACCACCGAAGAAACCCTCGAGGAAGTGAAAGAAGAGAAACCATCTGAAATCGAACCTTTATCTCCGTTGTCTGAGCTTCTAGACTCCACTCCTGAGGCGATCCAGACACTAAGATCACTCCTTCAGCAGAAGCTAGAGAACGGAGAAGACGAAGAAGCTCTCAAGCTTTTAGAGAGACTAGTCACCGCACAGCCAGAGGAAACAGAGTGGAAGTTCTTAATGGCGAGGCTACTGGGAGAGATGGGTCGTCCAGAGAAAGCACGCCAGATGTTCGAGGAAATTCTCCGACGAAACCCGCTCTCGTTCGAGGCTCTGTTCGAGAACGCATTGCTCATGGACCGGTCCGGGGAAGGAGACGCGGTGCTGCAGAGGCTGGAGGACGCTTTGGCTGTAGCGGAAGCTGAGAACTTGGTGAAGGAAATGAGGGACGTGAGGCTGATCATTGCGCAGATACAGTTCTTGCAGAAGAACGTGGATGATGCGTTGAAGAGCTACGAAGATTTGACGAGAGAGGATCCGAAGGATTTTCGACCGTATTTCTGTAGAGGTATGATTTATAGCTTGCTTGACAAGAACGTTGAAGCTAAGGAACAGTTTGCGAAGTATAGAGAGCTTTCTCCGAAGAAGTATGAAGTTGAAGGGTATTTGAGAACTCCGTTATCTAAAATGAAGCTCTTTGGTAGTGGTGAAGAGAATGGAGTTAAGTTAGAATAGCTTTCATTCATGTATTTGAAGAATAAGACACGGAAGACTAGATTGTTTTCCTGAGAAGTTACGCTGGATTTTGTTTTTTTAAGCAAGTGTTTCTATGTTGAATTTGAAAACTCACTCTTTATGATTCTTATTGTCAAGTAAAACAAAGAGAAATGAAGAGACATTGAAAAAAGGACTTATTTGTTATCATAAAGAGAGACTGGTGTTTGTGTGTAACAATACATCACTCAAGCTGGTAAAACGCTTACATGAGTTCGTCAGTTCATTTCTAAAAAAAACAAGAGCAAATCTGCACAGTCCAAAGACCATTTCATGTCCTGTAGTAAAAGCTTTTGGTCACCTGCATCACTGAAGAAAAAAAATAAAAGGAACTTTAGGATCACTAAGCTCGTAATAAAAGTGAAAACAGTAGCTAACAACATTAATCAGACTAGCTTCTAAAGCTGCAACGTTTAGCACAGTTTATACACACATCGACTTCAGAAGTTTCGCCTACAGTAAAACCACTTAGCAGAACTTTCCACAAGTCATGTTTCATTGTTCAAGAATATCACAATACACTGACTGCTAGGAATTAGGATTATGGTGGAAGATGTATTAACAATCAGAGCGTTCCTAAATACCTCAAAATAGAGCCACTCCTACATTTCATCAGTGACATTTTATAACAAATATTCACCCTTTTGGACTCTAGTTTCTTTGGCAACAGCCTATACAAATAGTTACTATTCAATTATTTGATCTAACAAACTAAGATCAAATAGAGGTCATTCATCTGATTAACTCTGGCAATATACTCTAGTAAAGACAAGCATGGAGGAGATTCTCTTAGAGTTTCAGTTTTGGAGAACCCTAAGCTAACCCATAAAGCATCAACCAACTCTAGAACCAGAAATGCCAAATTTTTCTTAAGTTTTTTTTTCAGTTTATTAACAGAGAAAATAAACATCAATGACTCAGGAGCAAGGAAACAGTTACTTACTTCAGATTGATCAGGCGCAGAACATTATTCAGCTTCAGCTTCAACTTCAACAGCCTCCGGCTTGGGACCTGTACCGAAAAATACATTAGGATCACAAAACATGACAATTTATTCAAACCAAATCAACAATTAAGAACTAATTTTAGCACAGACCAGTCGACATCAAATTCAATCCAGTGATTTTGCACATAACATCCATTTGTAAACGAGTTAAGAAAATGACTAATTCAACAAGACGTTAACCGATTAAGAAAACAAAACCCCCAAAGGAATCGAATAAAACGTTTCAGCAAAAAACTCACCGTGGAGCGACATAGGACGGTGGTCTTTTCCCCAGCCGACGCCGCGGGTGGAATCGAGATACTGCTGGACGAGATGACGGCATTTCTGGTAATGGTTGACGCCTTCCACGCGGTAACACCATTTGACCTTCTCGCGCATGATCTTCGCCTTCTCGATTTGGATCCACTTCTCCCGGACGATGTGCTCTCTCATCTCCATCATCGCCACCGGATCCTTGTAAGGATGCGCTGGATCGAATCCATCCGGCGCCGTCTCTTCGAACTCCGGCAATCCCTTCTTTCTCCCCATTGCTTCTTCTCTCTTCTTCACTCGTCTTCGTGATTAGCTTCGCATCTGGATTTGAGTTGTGACTTTGAGACCTTTCTGTTCGTATATTAACTTTGGGCCTATTCTATTGGTTTAAATTCATAGGCCCAAACTTTCAAACACAACATAATCACGGCCCTTTTGACTTTGTATGCGAGTTGTTTTAGATGGAAAAAATCAAAAATGTTTGATCTTATAAAAGCGAGTTATATCCGAAGTTGGTAATTGCTAGGAACGACAATTGTCATTTTTTTTCAATTACGTTGAATGTTATTTTAATTGTAATTGCTATGAACCAAATTGTTGTTTCTTCAAAATTTTCATCATTATTTTCCTTTTCACAATGTATAGACATAACATACGGCCACCAGCCTTACACAATCTTTCAAGGTTTTTATGGAAAAAATTCCACACGGTTTGTGTAGACACTAGACAGTAGACAGACAGGCTTGAAGATTTTGTGGACTCCAATCTTATGGTTTTAAATTAACTATAACGTGAAATATCCGGTAGTCACTTCGACTTGATAATCATATTTTAAATATCTAAAGTTTATTTGGAGTAAATAATATGCCAATTGCAGGATATGGCCGATTCAATTATGATATTTTTTTTTTGATTAAAGTATAGTAATAATTATCCGTCATTGTAGCTAAAAAAGTTCTTGAAATTTTCAACCACATATTGATATTTGTTACTAGCTAATACTCCATTGGGGTTAAAGGTTTTTACATAAGAAGTCATTTAATTTTTATATTTTTGAAATAAAATATATTTTATCATTAATTCTAAGATATTTCAGCCAATGAAAACAAAATCTGCTAAATATAAATAATCAAACATAACGAAAACACATTTAATTTTACATAAAAACTCTAAAATTCCTTATATTTTGAAATACAACATACGTTAACGTATACGTGTGTGTGATTCTAGAAAGCTGGATGTCTATAAACAAGGTAGGGAAAGATATGAAGATGAACTGAATAAATTGTTAAAGTTTTCCAGTGGTAGGATTGACATTCTAATTAGATATATATGACCCAACATATCTATCTGTGTATACAAATCTCCCAGTAAATCTGCTTTGAATATCAATAACTCGTTATATTAATATTATTTTCTTGTGTGTTCTATATATATAATACACACATTCCATTAGGTTGGTAAGATCTTTAACCACTCTTCCACAGTAATTATTTTAACCTTGTATTAATAATTAAAAACTAAATAACTTCGTTTTTTTGGTCAAACTAAACTTCACTCTAAAACTATGTAAGTGTAACCATTCTAATCGCTTTTAAAAACAAAGCCTCATTTTTAAACTAAAAGTAACAATTCTAATCGCCTTTAAAAACTAAATAACTAAGACCGGCAGGCTGCATTCTAAAAGAATTAAACCAGAAAATCCAATATTGATACAAAAGTTTTAGTTTCTAGCGATGAGTCAAAGAAAACATAATCTTAAGGAAAACATATATTAAGTTTTAGAATAGATATTTTTCTGCCAATCATCCCATATCTTTTTTTCTCTCTACAATTATTAGATTGAAGTTTACTTGGAAACAAAAATAAACAAATTTTGGATGACCTTTTCAGTTTTCACACAAAAAAGTAGACAAATTTACCGACAGAGCCAAAGATACTATGTGAATTTTATTGTTTCTGTGTCCATATTTTATACGATCGACAAATATTTGATTTGGCATGATTATAATTACCTATCAATCAAGAAAGTGGGTCCACCAAATCAAATAGTTTTGTTCACCCCCGACAATGGCGAGGAAACATTTGCACGTAACATTCTAACGTAAGATATGAGTTATAAAATTCGAGTTATGTATAAGAGTCGCAACGCAATCTGATATTCTATAAAACCAATTCTTGCGTATAATTTTATAAGCATGTTGTTTTCTTTGGATGTATATGTGTTCATTTGTATAAATGTATATGGCCGTGAGATAAGCGAAAAGACAAGTGTCAATAGTGTATAATGTGTCAATAGAGTAAGAGGGATGCAACGATATAACTGGAAGCATTTTCTTTATATTCGCTATAAATTTAAGATATATATAACACTTATAAATTTGACGGGTAGTCCAGATTTAGATTTAGGATCTTTTTTAACACAATAAAAAAATAACTGAAATGACCAAAGAATGAGAGGCCATGCACGCATGTTCACATTACATTGGGCATTAGGGTTTCATTCATGGTGGGTAGAATTGGTTGAAGTTGGTTGGACAAATCTCACAAAAATCCATTTTATGTTTCTATAATTATATTTATGCAGATATTAAGACGGATGTTAATTTATAAACATAGTAATGTAATCTAAAAGGAACATTAATATATACGCCGACAAATATTTTATTAGACACTACAGTTAATATAGAAGATTATAACAATATAAAATTGGGTACGTATGCGTGGAGAAATACCTTGAATTGTCAAAATGTTAGCTGTAATAATCAACAGTTGAAAAAGACTACCGTGGCCGCTTCTCCTTCAAGATCGGTATTTGGTACACAAATCATTTTGTATTTTAATATATAGTTTAGTTATATGTGTGAATATATATAAAACCCCATCTATGTCACATTATTGAAAAGCTTTTTGCTGTCAATCTCCTTCGTTCTCTTTCAGGGAGCTAGAGAGGAGAACCATTCTTTTTCTTTGTCGCTTCTATTTTACATTTGTTAAAAGACAACAAAAAATGGAAGAGAATCTTCCTCCGGGATTCAGATTTCATCCTACAGACGAGGAGCTCATAACGCATTATCTTTCTCGGAAAGTCTCCGATATTGGATTCACCGGTAAAGCTGTCGTCGACGTTGATCTCAACAAGTGTGAACCATGGGATTTGCCAGGTAACTATACTTGGATTGGATCATTTCTCAAAATAAAAACAGATGAATATTATACTTAAATCATTTATAATACTATAGGTCTATAGCATATGTTTTTCTCGTATAGAGTGTTCTCCTTGTTTATATCATTTGCAAATAATTAAACTGCGTTTACTTTGTAAATATGCTAAGAAATGAGTATGTATTTGTGGGTTTGCTTTATTTTGTTCTATAGTTCCTCTCTATTTGTTATTTTCATATAATTTCATACAATAATTTTAGAAACTATGATATAATATTAAATGTAAAATCAGTGATTAATGATTTCGGCAAGTAGTATATAGGACTGACTGTACCATTTAATATCGATAAAAGACATATAATTTTCGTATTTATATAGATAACTTAGATAAGTGAAACCATAGATTGTGACTTTGTCTTTGTAACCATATTCTTCATTTCTCCGGGAGAGTACGTAGTACATTGATTAGGTTCTATATATAGGTGTATCTAGCCTACCAAACATGTGGAGACTACATATGTACTATATATAAATGAGTTCTATAGTTATAGATGGCGTATATAATGATTTATTATTATTATTATTATATTACAGCTATCCCCCAAAAAAATGATAATATTCGCATATATGTAGGTCATTATGATATAAATAAAATAACGTGCGAGTACTTGTGCATATGTGCAGCCAAAGCTTCAATGGGAGAGAAAGAATGGTACTTCTTCAGCCTAAGAGACCGTAAATACCCAACCGGTTTAAGGACAAACCGAGCAACCGAAGCTGGTTATTGGAAAACCACCGGTAAAGATAAAGAGATATACCGAAGTGGAGTGCTGGTTGGGATGAAGAAAACCCTAGTTTTCTACAAAGGAAGAGCTCCAAAAGGTGAGAAAAGCAATTGGGTTATGCATGAGTATAGGCTTGAGAACAAACAACCCTTCAAACCCGCTAAGGTACAAATATATATTAACAAAATTTTATCAAACTATTTGGAAGATAAATGTAGTTTTAATATCAAAGTTAAAATTTGACCATATAAAATTTCAGGAGGAATGGGTAGTGTGTAGGGTTTTCAAAAAGAGCACATCAGCAAAGAAACCACAAGAACAACAACAACCTCAATCTTCTCAACCATCTTTTGGATCTCCATGCGATGCAAACTCATCGATGGCAAATGAGTTTGAAGACTTCGAGCTTCCGAATCTGAACTCGAACTCATCAACTGTCGATTACAATCATATGCATCAATATTCACAAAATAGTGTTTATTCAGAAGACGTTGCAAGTACGGCTGGTCTCAATATGAATATGAACATGGCTACTAATGCTAATCTCCAGTCTTGGACAACAAGTCTACTTGGTCCGCCTTTATCTCCAATCAACTCTTTGTTGCTCAAGGCTTTCCAAATTAGAAACTCCTATCCTTCTCCTCTTCAACAAGGGCTCTCCAATATTATGCAAAATGGTTCAAGTTCGTCTCAAGTGCAACCGCAGCCGCAAGAGGAAGCGTTCAATATGGACTCCATATGGTGAAGAGATTCAAATTAATCACATATATAGTAAATTTGAACTTCCTATTAACTGGTTCTTATGTGTAATCTCCATCAATTTTAACTGTATCATTACACACACACACACACACACACACACACATAGATCTTCTATGAGGTCATGTAAATTATGTGAAAGTGGGTAAAGGTTCCCATGCATGTCCACGTCCTTTTATGTTTATAGGGTATAGGCTTATTATTATAGCTAAGGAACAAAGAACCGTCTTATTATAGCCTCTGTATTTTTAATTGATATGAATATTTAAAATTGATGGTTGCAAATCTATTTCCTGGCCATCTTTTCTTAGTTTTCTTCACCAAAAAAAAATCTTTTCTTAGTTTTACCTTTTTATATATTTTAAACTTCTTCATTTTTTTTCTGTAAATTTACACCTAAACTCAAATAATAAATTACCAGTAGGTGAGAAGAAATGTCTAAAATCAATTATTCCTTAGTGACCAAAATGATAGATTCAAAAATCTTAACTCTCACAAAATAGTGTTTTTCCACATTATTAGTTTTGCTATAAAAGAAATTTGCTGGTAGATGATGGGCCATTGGAGACTGTAAATTACTAGGATAGCGAAGGAGCCCAAAACAGCCGAACAGTTTGAAGCTGGTTCGAAACCCATATTCTTCTTCTCGTTAGGGTTTATGACTTTATTATGAGATAAGATAATTTCTTGAAGTGACATATACTCACAAACTTAGCACGTTGTTTTACCCTTGACATGGTATCAATTGCTGAGCCAACATCAATGGAGATCAAAATTGTTGCAAGACTTAAAAGACAAAGACAAATCAATATACATTTGTTAAATACTTTAATAGGTGACAATACATTAACAAAACGTACAATTTAAGAAAGCAAAACTGATCTGTTTTCTTCTTCCTTGGCTTAGTTTCAAATCTTCATGTTTCTGAGATCTCCCTGCGACTGGACTCAACTGCTCTTTGTTACCTAACACAAGTTGATGATGATGAATAATATCTGGGTCATGATTCTCAAATCTCCACTTTCTCTTCTTCACCCAGCAATGGACAGAATCATTTCTGTTTCACAACTCGGACAAACTCTGCGATCACTGTCAGCTACTACCTCCAGATATAAAACTATGCACGCCTTAGCGAGATGGATTTTCAGCTTCTTCTAAACTAGAAATTGCAGTTTCACCATCAGCTTCATCCCAATCACTCTCATCATCCTCCGCATCATCTTTCTCCTCATCCTCCTCCTCATCATCATCGTCATTCTCCCACTCGGATTCACTGTATGATGGATTTTTTGAAGTCTGCAAGAACCAGTAGGTAATGAATGAAGTGAACAAAGCAGAACATGCATGCTTCGTGAAATTAGAGAGATCTTAAAAGTTGTAACCACTTACAAGTTCGTTCTGCATTTGCTCTATTGTCTTCTCCAGTTCAGAAATATGCTGACTAAGTGCCTGCAATCATATCATACAGAAATTTCAATAAGCAAAGCTGCGATCAAGCCGAGAACATAAAACACAATTCGTGTGGGAGGATTTTCAAGAGTTTCGAACGAACCTCATGGCGTTGCATTGCAATGGAACGTTTCAAAGCTTTTGCTTTCGTCAGAAGATTCCTTGGTCTCAAGCTAATGGGTCTCTGGTAATTCTTTCCACGGTAATAAATAAGAGCAAATCCTTTAGGTACTTTTTCTATTGCCACAAGAACTCCACCGCTCTCGTACTCCAGTAACCGAGCCGTGTCCTCAACAAACGCAAGACTCTTCTGTTTCGATATAAGCTTCACCAGTTCTCTGTGCTTCCAGTGCAGATGCATATTCTCGATGACCCCATCGAACACGCCACGGATACCTGTTAAGTTAGGTCCATGCAAAGAAACTGTTAATCCATATAACAGGGAGACATTTGTTCAACATCCTATGATTAACAGCCACAATGCTTAATAAAATATAAGAGGACTCACCTAAGGGTAAGTATGACTTCATTTTCAATCCCACTTTCCGGAACATGATTCTTTCTTCCTCAGAGATGACCTCTTGATCATAGTCAGGTCCGTTTGGAATCATTGAGGATTCTATTTTGGACAACAGTTTCTCTGCTCTTTGAAATTTCGACTGGGCCTGTCACAGACAAAGAGAGATGATAAATACAGTATCTCACAAAAGACTTCAATTTAACAAAAGGTCTACTTACAATGTTTAGTTTGTGCTCGATTCGTTTGACAACTCTGGCACTCGCGATCCTTGAAGCTTCTTCAAGCATCTTTTCTCGATGGTCAGGAGTTATCTCTTTACCCCATCGGGCTTGAGCTTCGTAAAATTCTGCCAGAGTGCCAGCTTCCGCTGGTACTTTGTCTCCAACAGGCTGAGTAGCCTCCATGTCTCGATTTCTTACCCTCTCTTCGACATCTTGAATCTCTTTTGTTAATTCTTGTCTTTCCGCCAAAGTAGCTGCCACACTTGAAGGAAGGAAGTCCTTTCCACGGTATAGTACAATGTAATACTTGTTTCTGAGCAGCAAGACACCCCCTGTCAATGTCTATAGCGAAAAGACAAGAAATGAATGAAGAAACTTAGCCTTCCGTCTGACACTTTTTTGCTCTTTTGCTATTAAGCAATGGCCACTCAGATCCTCCTCAAGTGATTACCAAATATGTACTAAATAAAAGCTATTATACATATGCATGGGTCCTATATTTCCAGTAGTTTCACTATTTCTTTTACTCGAGATATTAACATCGAAGCTCATTGAACTCCCAGTCTAGAGATAGAAATATTAGGTGAGCAGGTTAACAAAATACTTCTTGAATTCTATATCTCGATCTAACCACCAAGTTGTGAGGTCTCCATCAACTTCTAGAAATCCCAATATAAATAATTTTCTTTGAATATGAATAATACTCCTAAACATCCATACGAAAATTGGCTTAAGGGAATGACAGATACTTTTCACCTATGTTTCAAACAATTTATGAGACAGCCTTAGTATCTTATCTCAACAGTAAAACTTTTCCCTAACATATAACATTAGAAAAAAAGAAAAGAGAGAACCTTTATCTCATCCGCCATCAGTTTGTTGTTTGTATTCTGGATACCTCGCTTCACGGCGATTTTCGCAATCAGACTTTTCTCCCAGAGCTTGAGTATAGCAGCTGCCAGTCCTTGGTGATTTCTGTTCCTACCTGTAATGTGGATATTCAAGTCAAAAACTTGGCACACATCGAACAGAAAACCTCCTAGACAAAAGTTCATCTAGGAACTAGAAAGCATCTTACCAAGAGCAAAATGGCACGGGAGAGTTTTACCAATCTTCCTGAGATTTGTCATTTCTGCATTGGTCAAATTTGACCTCATCCCAGTAGGAAGAAGCCTGAAAGGTGTTTTATAACCAGGAATTGTAGGAGGCAGCAAGTCGGCGTTCACAGGCAGCACTCCAGTACCCCACCACTCCTGAAAACGTGGACCTAAACTGTCCAACAGACTGTTAAACTCAGCTTCTTCTTCCGTCACATTCTCCTTGCGAATCGGGTTCTTGACAATTGGATCTCTGATTTCCGGAGGCGCACTTTGATTATTATCTTTGGCATTTGTTGCTTCATCGCCAGCAGAAGATACATCTGGAATAAAAAGAGTCTCTTCAGGTCTGGCCATTTGGTTAGAGATCACCAAAGGTCCTTGATAGTCACGCCCCCGATACACCACCATCACACTTCCTGCTCTCCATATCACCATTCCACCAGTTCGACGCTGCCCCATTAGAGTCAATTCCAATCAGTTTTCTATAAACCTAAAACTTAGGCTTGCATAAATTCACCTAATTCACAATTGTGTTACAATGAAGTGTGAAAGGAAACTGACCTCAACAATCTCATGAGCCGTCCTCATGTCACGAGCAAGCACTTCATGGAACTTGAGCCTCACAAGCTCTTCTTTCCTCCACGTGTCATGAATCTTCTCCATCACCGCCTGCGTAAGCCCAGCTTTTGGTATACTAATCCTTACCCTCAGATACATTCCGTCTCTCCTCAGCCGCCGTAGCTCAGAATCCTCAACCGTAAGCTCCGCCAGCGATGGAGCTCTAGCTCTCCTCTTCTTCACCGCCACTCCTCCCTCTCCTTCGATCCTCTCCGCCGCCTGTTCTTCCTCGTTCTTCTCCCATGGCAACATCACATCATCCTCATCGTCGCTCTCTTCCTCTCCCTCAGCCAGCATCATATCAGGCCTCACCCACTCTCTCTTCAACAAATCCCCCAATCTCTCTTCTCCAGTCACCGGCTTCACATCTCCCCCATCAATTCCGTCTTCCTCGCCATCTTCCACATCCTCCTCATCGTCTGAAGCTAATCCCAAGTTCCGCAGACGGAGAACGATCCTCTCAATCGCGTTTTGTCCTTTATCCTTCTCCAAATACCGGAGTTTCGCTTCCGCTTCCTCCTCCGCCGACCGAATTTTAGCTCCGCCGTTGCGCTCGTTACCTTTCTTCCCGGAATGATCGCCGGCACCGGCGGATGACGGAGGCCACTTATCGATCCAAGGAGGCGTGGGTTTAGAATTCCGCTGATCCAATCTGCGGTTGTTATGGCTCCTGTTGTTGCTGCTACGCTCGCTCGTACGGAGCGAAGAGAATCGCCGGACAATGTGGCGCGAGGGTTTCGCAGACAACGAATAGAACAGCAATGCGTGGAGCGAAGGGGAAGATGAGTAGTAGCGAGAGCTCGAGGTCAGAGGAAGAGAGCTTCTCAGTGGCATTTCTGTAAAATTAAGCGGAGCCAAAGCCACCATTGACACTGAGAGTATCTATCTAGAAGAAGCTTTTAGCGAACTGTCTTCGCCATCGTTTTGGATATTGAGAAAATTTTGCAGGCGGATAAGCTGAAACAAAAATTCAAAGAACACTCCGACACGGATAAGATTTTTGTTTCGTCGTCCTAATATTGGGCCTGTTTAATGGGCTTTAAAGGCCCAATATAAGGAACTGAGTAAGGAAATTAACTAATTACGCAACTGAAAAACAATTTATATAAGCGGAAGAAAATTTTGCTGTCCGGGTTTGGGTAAAAACCGGTTTCGTTGTGCTTTTGAGTCACCGGTCTTACGTGATTCACCGGAAATTCGTAAATTTTAGTGCGAAACTCCGATCGATTAAGTTTCTGCCGCCAGTTTTGTTTTTGTCCCCTTATCTTTGCGCTTGTTCTCGGAGACGAGGGAGAGAAATCTACCATGGGTCGGCCTCCGAGTAATGGCGGTCCGGCGTTCCGATTTAACCTGCCTGAGGTAATTGAATCTTGATGATATTCTCTTCGTAATGTCAAGTGTTTAGTGTTGCTTGAGGGATTGCGAGCTTCCTGAGTTTAAATTAGTTTCTGGAGGTCTGGGTCTCTATTTGAGGGTTCGTGATAGGGTTTTTAGATTCTGAGTTTTAGTCGACCAATTCAATTTTTTATCTTATGGAAGTTTTCTGAATTCTATCATGAGGCACTTTTTGTGGTTTCTAATTCGAAGATACGATTTTGAGTTTCTTGTTTGAAGATAAGTTTTTGTTTTTGTTTTTGTTTTGCTTAAAGAGACTGTTTTGTTGTTTGCTTTAAATCTTACGGACCCCATTAGCTCTATTTTGTTAAAAAAATGCGTTTAGAGGTTAGATTCATAAGTGTTTCCATCTATCTGATGTGTTACAGAAAAATAATATGCATGAATCTGTTCTTTGACGAGGTTATTGTTTGCTTTGACACTAATCTTCAAAATGTTATAAGGTAACGGAGATGGAAGCAATATTGCTTCAGCATAACACAGCAATGCCAGGTCGACATATTCTTGAAGCTCTTGCTGATAAGTTTAGGTATTTACTCGTTGCAAGCTCAATTCTTTGGTCTTCAAAGCACCTCTTGTGTGTTTGTTGTCATCTATAAAATTGGTTACATTTTATTCTCTGTCTCAGTGAATCAGTGGAGCGGAAGGGGAAAGTTGTCGTCCAATTCAAACAAGTAGTGTTTTTTCTTCTTCTTTCATGATTCATATGTTTTTATAAAGATAGGAGTTACTTAATGGGATGTTGTTTCTATTCATCACAGATCTGGAACTGGTTCCAGAATAGGCGATATGCTCTAAGAGCTAGGGGAAACAAAGCTCCTGGGAAGCTAAATGTATCTTCCATGCCTCGAGCTGTGGATCCAACAAATCAGATGAGAAATGTGCTTCAACCATTAGCCGTTGGTCCTAAAGCCACTCACATGTCTGGACATTTACCTGCCATGACGCCTGTCCCTTCCGGTATTTTAGGTGCCTTATATATTTTACCTGCAATCATATAAGTTGAGAAGCTTATTCATTTGAATAGTTTTCATCAGATTTCTCAAATATCCAATTTCGTAACTGTTTACTGCTTATTCTTATAGTTCCCGGTGTGATGAGGAGTGGTTCAGACAACTCTTACTTGGAATTTGAAGCCAAGTCAGGCAGGGATGGTGCATGGTGAGTCCCTTTCATTGGTTCTTCAGTATTTTTGGCTGACTTATGATAATTTTCTCTTCAATCTTATAACTCATTATATTCCAGTGGTTTTCTCTAATGTGTATCTCTTTCGTTTACTTACAGGTATGATGTGCAAGCTTTCCTAGCTCATAGAAACTTGGAGATTGGTGATCCGGTAATTCTTAGGCTCCTAGCCAGTTTCTAGCTGACTACTTTGTTCCCCATTCTTCGTTTTGGTTATGAACAAATGTTTTCTGTTTGGTATTTCAGGAAGTGCAGGTTCGATTTGCGGGTTTTGAAGTTGAAGAAGACGAATGGATAAACGTGAAGAAGCACGTACGACAACGCTCACTCCCATGTGAAGCATCAGAGTGTGTTGCAGTTCTTGCTGGAGATCTCGTTCTTTGTTTCCAGGTTTCAGAATCTCGTTCCCTTTTAAGCATTCATTGATGGATATTTATGAAATATTTTAGAGTTAGTGGGACATAATCTTCATTGTATGACAACTTCAGGAAGGCAAAGATCAAGCTCTTTACTTTGACGCCATTGTTCTTGACGCACAAAGAAGAAGACACGATGTCAGAGGTTGTCGTTGTAGGTTCTTGGTGCGTTACAGCCACGACCAGTCCGAGGTTGGAGGATCATCTCTCTCACTGTCTCTAACCCTTTTTTACCTGTCAGCTTCATTTAGTTTCATGGTTTTGGGACTCTGAAGCAAAACCTTCCTCACTCACCTATTTTGGATTTTCTTTTCCTTAATCCCAGCAGGAGATCGTTCCCCTGAGGAAGATTTGCCGGCGGCCCGAGACAGATTACAGGCTACAGCAACTTCACAGCGCTGCCAACGACTTCGCTAACTCGAATCAGCTTCAGAAACCCGCTCCAGATGCTGCAAAAACCCTTCCTTCACAAGCTAGCTCCTCAGTGCCCATTGTTGCACCCGAGCTGAAAGATCCGAGCTTGAACGCCAGCGCCTGCGCCACTCCAGCTACTTTGGTTCAGCCTAGCTCCAATGCAGCCACTGTGCCCGCTGGTTCTGTGTAGGCCCTCTGTTCTATCCCCTTTTTGTAACCACTATATTCACCGGCACTAGTTAGAGCCGTAGAGGTTTAACTTGGGATCAAAAGCTTTTGTAATCTTAGCTTGGGATCAAAAGCTTTTGTCATCTAAAACTGTATCATGGCATTTTACTTAATCCTTCATGTATGATGGAATAGTTATGTTTTAGCTCGGTTTATTTATTATCTATTTATGGTCATCGGTTACTCTTTTGAACAGTGATGATTGTAACATATGGTCAAGAGTAAGGCTATAGTTTGCAAGTTGAAAATCTTCAATGTGTACCTTAAGCTGTGTCATTTAGATTTTCAACTTATTGGTCCTAAGAGATTTAGTGATGTGATGAACTTAGACACAGACTAGAGAAGAGTCATGAGGTGAAGAAATTATTTTGCTTCTGTAGTCTTTTGTAAATGATGGATCAGACCAGAAACCGAACAACAGATTATACAAACACTTGCAACTGTTTTTGTTGTTGCTGGATAACAATGGAAATAAAAAGAAACTTACAGATTTTATGTTTCTATCTTCTGTAACAAAAGGGCTCAATTCTCTCTCAACATTTTCTTCAACGCCCTACATATCTATCTATATACATCATATATGTTTGTTGGTTGATCGGAAAATACAAGTGACTACATTATCGCGTGTAACTTCCGGGTATAGGATCCAGTCCCCGAACCGGACCCTGACCGGGATGGGGAATGAGACGGAGCTTGGACCGGGGACGAGTTAAGAATCTCCTTACCAAGGTCTTTGATCTTGTTTATAAGCAGCGTTTGCTCTCTCTGAAGCTGGACCAAATACTCTTCCTGCTCGTCCTCCAAACTCTCAAGCTCTCCTAAAGCTTCACCAAGACCTTCAAGATCTCCGTCGTCAATCAAATTCTGAAACTTTATCATCACCTGCTTCATCTGGTTCGACAGCAACAGCGCCTTGTTAAACGGTGAACCAGAGTCCGCGCTGGCGCGTCTCGGCATCTCCGTGACTTTCCTCGTCACTCTGACACGTATCTCGCCACTTGTCACTCCTTGGAGAGGTATCCACTTGTCTGCAGTCTCGTTCGGCTTTAACCGTTGGTACTCCACGACGCAGTTACCGATGCTTGAAGAAGCAAGCAGAGTGTTGTGGTCTTTGACATGCAGCTCCAAGGAGCTCCCATCATCTGGGAACTCCATCGTCTGGTTCCATTTCGGCTCCAACGTCTTATAAATCACCTGAAAACATCAACACACACAAACACATTTGTGAGTTTTGCTTCTTAAGGCCTTTTTTAGTCCAAAAATGTACCTTTGTCCTCTGTTTCTTCTCTCCATACTGAACCCTAACGTAAGGATCACTGGTTCCTCTAAGATCCGCAGCGACGAGATCACGCGCTTCAACAAGAACCAATTCAATCAAGCCTTTACCAGAATCCGCCTGAAGAAAAAGAAAACTAAACATCAATGAGGGAAAACAAAGTAAACAGAGTGTTTATGAATGGTATATATACTTACTTCGTTGTACTCGGGACTAATAGCTTCGATCAAAAGCTCGATTTCTCCAGAGCTAACATCTTCAAGAGGAACCCAAATATGCATCTCGCTATTGTTGATTCCTTGAAGGCTCAACGTAGCCGTACCGATGTTTTCAGTGCCAAGCATCTCTTCTCTGTAGCATTTCACCTTCAGATATTCTTCTCCGGCCAACTCCTCAAACTCAAATTTCTGGTTCCACACACACTCTACAGCGTTCACCGTCTTCTGTATAGTCTATAAATACACAAGAATGATTATTAATTATCAGATAAACTTTTGAAGTGTAATGCATGTAGAGATTACTTACTTTTCCATACTGTAACTTGACAGAGGCGTCGCATTTCCCCGCCTTGTTCGAAACAAGATTCTTTCCGGCTAACACCGTGACGATTATTTTCCGACCGGTTTTGGACAATAAGCTGGATGATGAGGCATCAAGTGACTGTAAAGAACTCGAATGACCACTGTTCAAGCTATGTGACCCGTCGGAGAAATGCCATTCTTTCAAAAGCAGCTTGACGGTTAACTAAATCAAAATCAAGGAATCAAACTTAGGGTTTATAACGTAGAAAAGAAGTAACTGTTTTGTTCTACTATCCCTATCTTTTACCTCGCCGGAGCTAACTCCTTCAAAGGGAACAACCATCTCGATTTCTTGACCACAGAACTCAGCGTGTTTCGCAATCACACCGTTGTCAGATCCAAAGGCCCAAAATATCGTCGAATCATCATTCACATATTTCATCTGTACATTCCAATAGACAAAAGTTTTAAACGAGAGAAAGCAAATACTTTAGAGTGTGATTATTCACTGAATGTACCTTAACTTCACAGCTAGCGAGACTGTCGTATCTGACACTTCCAGGATTATTCTCATAGAGATTGAATTTAAGCGTCCCTGTGTTGTCGTGTAAGATCATGTTAAACGTGGACTGATACGCAGGGTCCGGCCCTGATCTCATCTCTGTTCTTCGAGACAGCTGTTCGAGTTCGACCTCCACAAATGTCTGAACAGGTTTGTCTTTGCCGCTGCTGCTGCTGTTGCTGTTTCCGGTGCTACTTTCTCCAACGTCGGAACTTCTCGAGGGGCTTCCGCGGAGAACGCTGCGGTGAAGATTACTACCGGAGACTACAGTTACGTAGATGATTCCTCCGACTGCTGTTTTGTGGAAATCAGTTGCCGGTAACGAGAAACATCCCCGGCGCGGCTCCACCATCTTCTTGTTCAACGTTTCCGTTAGGATTTTTACCTGAAACGAGGAAAGAGAATTACGTTTTTGCCCTTTGTAATATTTTGGCGGTAAAAAAAAACTATGTTGGAAACGAACCAGCCAAGAGGAGACGCCGGGAAGCTCTGTGGCGGGGAGAGATTGGCCACCGCCGCCACCGAAAGCAACTCCGATTCGGACTTCAGGGTTTGATACGAAGGAATAGAGCATTGCTCTTCCTTCAAGAGTCGGTCTGATCAGAAGCTGCAAGAAGAAGATAACAGTAAATAAAACTGAGAGAAAATTTCTATGAACAGAATCTGCAAAGTAGTTTTCTCACTTACATCGCCTTTGATGCAAAGACTGTTGACAACGATTCTTGCTGTTCGATTAAACGGTTTGGACAACTTTGCTTGTAACAAGATACTTAGATCCGTTGTATCCCAATTGAACTCTAATCGCATTATTTTCTAAGAAAAACAAGAAATGTAAAAATCAAACTCCAACCTTGCTTTTCTCTTGTTTTTCACAAGATACTTAGATCCGTTGTATCCCAATTGAAATCTAATCGCATTATTTTCTAAGAAAAACAAGAAATGTAAAAATCAAAATCCAACCTTTCTTTTCTCGAAGGTTTTCATTTGAAAAACAAGAGAAAAGCAACTAAACCTGTTCTCCTGATTGTGACCAGCAAGTTCCATGGAGTCCAAGCAAAGGAGGGCATGAGCCAAGAGAAAACTCCAACAGTTGTATATTTTCCTACAGAAAAACAACGATACATGTTTAGGATCACTGAGTCCAATATCTTTTAAGCTAAGGTCTAAGGGAAAAGGGGAAGAGTGAGTGCTTACTATTAGTCGTGATCTTCGTTGCCTCAATCGTTTCTGCGTTTTACATGGAAAAGATCAAACAAGAATGATTAAAGGGATCATGAAGCTTGTATCAACCTGCACAACACACATTTTAGGTAGAAAGAGCAGAAGTGAGAATGAATCTCACCTCTACCATAGAAGCAAATCTCAGAGAGAGCTTCTTGTTCAGGTAGTTTAGCCAAATTTCAGACAGTAACTTGTTCAACCATTGGCAGTGTTCTAATGGAGTTGTCGTCTGGAGAAAAACCCAACAAAGCAGCAATCTTATACTCCATAAAAAGCGATATAATGTGAATTAAACCAACAAAAACTAGGGTAACAGATATTCTCACCGACGCATTAAACGCGTTTTGCTTCCACTTCCTAGTTAGATCTTCTGCAAGTATTGCCCTTTGGTAACTTCCATACTGCACAACAACACATGACACAGTAAAAAAAATGCAAGACTTTAACTTAAATATCCTAACTTTAGATGTTCTTGAAGGTTATCAAGTTAACATAAGGAAGCCCAGACCTTTTGTAGTATAACACACACATGATTGAAATCCTAGCTAATAAAAAGCTTCATTTTCAGATATTAAGATTGTGCAACTCTTCATTGTAAAGCAATTTTACCATAACTATCTCCCTCATGAGTAAAACAAGATCAAACTCTGTATGTGTATATGGCAAGTTTGCAAAAGTTAGGTATACTCAAAAAGCATAAAGCTTTAACTTTATTTGAGGATTATATAGTAGATTTCATGGAAAAATCAAATTAACCGGTGGTTTAGCAAGAACCCATTATAGAGACAAACTAAAACAAGAAATGACTTTTATCAATTTGTTAGCTTGAATCCAGAAAGCAATGGAATAAAAAAAACAAAAAGTGATTTTTTTTGGGAAATTTTTTACCTGAAGAGAAGCCCAAACAGCGACGACGAGAGGAACCCAATTGGAGAAAGCGAAGACCCATCTCTCGATTGCCCAGAAACCCAAGACCAAAGGAACAAGCAGCAACAGCGAATGTCTCTCAGCTACTAGATGGTTGAGAAATTCTCTTACGGCTTCGGTGTTTATGAGACCTTTCCTCTTTATTCTCCGACCCATTTCTTCAAATCACCTTCTTCAAGCTCCTTCAAGGATCCATGGAAATTAAAATTGACTCCGGGAGCTTTGTTGGGACAAGTTGGGAATCTGAAGTGTTTACTCAGACAAAGGTAAGAAATATTCCTGGATGAGCTTATTCTCTTTTTTCTCTCAACATTTGATTTCTTCAACAAACTTCACAGATCCACGGTGGGTCGAGATATTATTAATTGGCCTCCAGAGTGGACGAAGAAGATCAAAATTTCTGGGGAAAAAAAAACTGAAGAGTCTGTTGGGTGAAGTTTCGAATAAGAAAGACCTCTCAGACAAGAATTTCGATCTCCCAAGTTACTTGTCGGTAACTCTCAGCTTCTGGTAACGGATCTTTAGACAGAATGAGCAGTGTGAGAAGGAAAAACCTCACGGAGACTCTTCTTCCTTTCTATTTATTTATATGCAGAAAAATACAAAACAAATAAAAAAGACTTGATAAGTCTTTTTATTAATTAATTAATTAATTATTTTCGCATAAATATTATTATACATAAGAAAAAAAATCCATTAATATTTAGTATTTTTTAGTCATCAAAAATGAAACAGAAAAATAATCGAATTACTGTATTATGTAATTTATCTTTTTTATTTTATCTTAGGTCAACACCTCGAATGATGTTTTTTCTTTTTGTCATCATCTCGAGTTGATGTTTATCTAAAACAAAGATAAATCAATATCATATAGTTAAATAATCAACAAAAATTAGTAAAGTTTGCTTAGTCCAGCTTTTGGTCCTGACAATTTGTAAGCTTCTGTAACCGGATAACAGAATAAAATATATATTTAGTGAGATCCTGACCGTTTGTTAATCATAAAGAAAATAGCGACCGTCCGAGTGCCTGCCGCCTGTTATTGACTGTTCACTTCACTGGTCACAGTCTTTAAAATTATACCGTTGACATTTCAGATTGCCTAAAAGACGCGTGAAAATGTGATGATAATATTAATATCTTCGCACATTTTGTTCTATCGTTGCAGAGTCTTCGTCAAAGGATTAAATATTTACATCTCCTTCTAATAAATTTTCCATTTTGGTTCTTCGAATCTCTAGATAATTTTCCCTTTACTTCTTTATCGTATTCAAGAGTGAGCACTAATTTGATATATTGATGCCCTCATGATCAATATACTAAACTACAATTGCTTATATTAATATATTTTTATCCAGATTTGTGAAGTAATCCAACTAAGATCTATCTGAAACAATAAAATTTGAGACTTCGATCAAACCAAATCTTGAATTCCAGCTACTCCACATGCAAGCAACATAAGTTAAATAACATTGGTTAAAGATTCGTTTTGATATGAATAATTGGGTTTTGTTCTTATATTTAACTCGCGTTGTTTAACATCAGCTCCACTAAACTACTACAAATGCATATTTTAGTATTGGTATTCGTTATTCGACTCCAAAATACGTTTTTGCTAATAAATGGATACAATTCGGAAACAAGGTTCAAGATGAGTAAAAAGACTAAAGGGTCATTTTGCATAGCCCTCTAATTATTGACATTGTTCGTTTAATAACTTTAATTTAATGCGATTGAAAGTGGGAGGTCCTTCCATCAAAATCAGTGATAGCTTCACATAACCACCATCACGCTGTATCCATTTATTAGTCCATACTTCACTCAATACCGCGTATGTCCAATAAGCTCATAGATGGTTGTTGGTTGATCGGAAAAACAAGTGACTACATTCCGAACCCGGGGACGAGTTCCGAACTCTCAAACTCTCCGAAAGCTTCCCCAATACCTTCACCAATATCTTCGTCGTAAATCAAATCCGGAAGCTTTTTCATCACCTCCTGCTTTATCTGCTTACCCGCCAACAGAGTCTTGTTAAGCAGTGAATCAGAGTCCGCGCTGACGCGTCTCGGCATCTCCGTGACTTTTCTCGTCACTCTGACACGAATCTCGCCACATTTCACTCCTTGGAGAGGTATCCACTTTTCTGCAGTCTCGTTCGGCTTTAACCATTGGTACTCCACGAGGCAGCTACCGATACTTGAAGAAGGAAACACAGTGTTATGGTCTTTGACATGCAGCTCCAAGGAGCTCCCATCATATGGAAACTCCATTGTCTGGTTCCATCTCGGATGCAATGTTTTAAAAATCACCTGAAAACATCAAAACACAAAAACATATGTGAGTTTTGCTTCCTATGTCCCTAATCAAGTTCCAAAACAATTGTTTAATACATCTGTTCTCTGTATCTTCTTTCCAAATCGCACTCTAACATAAGGATCACTGGTTTCTCCTGAATCCGCAGGGGGGAGATCCCGCGCTTCAACAAGAACCAATTCAATAAAGCCTATACCAGAATCCGCCTGAAGAACAAAAAAAACTAAACATCAATGAGGGGAAAACAAAGAAAACTGAGTAATTTTGAATGGTCTGTATGCTTACTTCGTTGTACTCGGGACTAACAGCTTCAATCAAAAGCTCGATTTCTCCAGAACTAACATCTTCAAGAGGAACCCAAATATGCTTTTGGCTGTTATTGATTTCTTGTAGACCCAGCGTAGCTGTACCGATGTTTTCAGTGCCAAGCATCTCTTTTCTGTAGCATTTCACCTTCAGATATTCTTCTCCTGCCAACTCCTCAAACTCAAACTTCTGGTTCCACACACACTCTAGAGCGTTCACCGTCTTCTGTATAGTCTATATATAGTATATACACAAATATGAATAGTAATCATTAGATAAAAATGCATCACTTTTCATGTAATAATTTATGCAGAGTCGTTACTTACTTTTCCATACTGTAACTTGACAGAGGCGTCGCATTTCCCGGCCTCGTCCGAGACAAGATTCTTCCCGGCTAACACCGTGACGATTATTTTCCGGCCGGTTTTCGAGAGTAAGCTGGATGATGAGGCATCGAGCGACTGTAGAGAACTCGAGTGGCCACTGTTCAAGCTATGTGACCCGTCGGAGAAATGCCATTCTTTCAAAAGCAGCTTGACGGTTAACTAAATCAAATTCAAGGAGTCAAACTTAGGGTTTAAAACCAAAAAAAAAAAAAAAAAAAAACTTAGGGTTTATAACGTAGAAAAGAAGTAATTGTTTTCTTCTTCTATCGCTCTATCTTTTACCTCGCCGGAGCTAACTCCTTCAAAGGGAACAACCATCTCGATTTCTTGACCACAGAACTCGGCGTGTCTCGCAATCACACCGTTGTCAGATCCCAAGGCCCAAAACATCGTCGAATCATCATTTACGTATTTCATCTGTACATTGCAAGAGACTAACGTTTTTTAACGGACAAAAAGTAAATACTCAAGAGTGTGACAATTCATTGAATTTACCTTAACTTCGCAGCTAGCGAGGTTATTGAATAAGACACTTCCAGGATTATTCTCATAGAGATTGAATTTAAGTGACCCTGCGCTCTCTTGTAAGATCATATTAAACGTGGAATGACAAGCAGGATCCGGTCCTGATCTCATCTCTGTTTTTCGAGACATCTGTTCGAGTTCGACCTCTACATATGTCTGAACAGGTTTGTCTTTGTTGCTGCTGCTGTCTCCAACGTCGGAACTTCTCGGGGGGCTTCCACTAAGATCGCTGCGGTGAAGATTACTACCGGAGACTACAGTTACGTCGATGATTCCTCCGACGGCTTCTTTGTTAAAATCAGTAGCCGGTAACGAGAAACATCCCCGGCGTGGCTCCACCATCGTCTTGTTCAATGTTTCCGTTAGGATTTTTACCTGAAACGAGAAGATAATTACGGTTTTGCCCTTTGTATTTGTCGGTGGTGATAATTAAAAAACTAAATTGAAAACGAACCAGCCCAGTGGAGACGCCGGGAATCTGTGTAGCGGGAAGAGACTGGCCACCACCGAAAGCAACTCCGATCCTAACTTCAGGGTTCGATACGAAGGAATAGAGCATTGCTCTTCCTTCAAGAATCGGTCTGATTAGAAGCTGCAAGAAGAAGATAACGTAAAATCTTTAAACAAAAAAAAAAGATAACAGAGGAAAAATTCGATGGACAGAATCTGCGAGTAGTTCTCTCACTTACATCGCCTTTGATGCAAACACTGTTGACAACGATTCGTGCTGTTCGGTTAAACGGTTTGGACAACTTGGCTTGCAACAAGATACTTAGATCCGTTGTATCCCAATTGAAATCTAATCGCATGATTTTCTAAACACCCAGATAAATAAAAATAAATAAATGTAAATATCAAAATCCAACCTTTCTTTTCGAATGTTTTCAGTTTTAAAAAGTAACTAAACCTGTTCCCCTGATTGCGACCAACAAGTTCCATGAAGTCCGAGCAAAGGAGGGGATGAGCCAAGAGAAAACTCCAACAGTTGTATATTTTCCTATCGAAAAACAACAATACATCATACATGTTTAGGATCACTGAGTCCAATGTCTTTCAAGCTAAGGTCTAAGGGAAAAGGGAAAAGGGAAAGAGTGAGTGCTTACTATTAGTCCTGATCTTCGTTGCTTCAATTGTTTCTGCCGTTTAGATAGGAAAGATCAAACAACAATGTCAAAAGGAACGACGAAGCTTGTATTAACGAGCAAAAAGTACCATTGAAAAGAGCACAAGTAAGAATGAATCTCACCTCTACCATAGAAGCAAATGTGAGAGAGAGTTTCTTGTTCAGGTAGTTTAGCCAAATTTCAGACAGTAACTTGTTCAACCATTGGCAGTGTTCTAATGGAGTTGTCGTCTGGAGATAAACCCAACAAAGCAGCAATCTTATAATATCAAGCGATATAAGGAGAATAAACAAACAGAAAAAACAGATATTCTCACCGACGCATTAAATACGTTTTGCTTCCACTTCCTAGTTAGAACTTCTGCATGTATTGCCCTTTGGTAACTTCCATACTGCAGAGAACCATAAGACACAAGTTAAAAACACAACGTAAGAGTTTAACTTAAAATATCCTAACTTTATGCTAAGATGTGTACAATTTAAAAAAAAAAAAAAAATTAAGGCTCTTGAAAAGTGCAAACCCCCAACCTTTTGTAGTATAACACAAACAGATGACTGAAAATAGATAAACAAAAGTGATTTTTTAACCTGAAGAGAAGCCCAAACAGCGACAACGAGAGGAACCCAAAAGGAGTAACCGAAGACCCATCTCTCGATTGCCAAGAAAGCTAAGACCAAAGGAACAAGCAGCAACAGCGAATGTCTCTCAGCTACTAGATGGTTGAGAAATTCTCTTACGGCTCCCGTGTTTTTTCTCCGACCCATTTCTTCAAATCACCTTCTTGAGAGTTACCAAAAGTCTGTTGGTTGAAGTTTCGAATAAGAAGGACCTCTCAGAGACTCAGACAAGAATTTCTATCTCCCAAATTACTTGTCGGTAACTTTCAAAAGCTTTTGGTAACGGATCTTTAGACAGAATGGTCGTATTTATACATTACCTTCTTGTTTTCTTTAACAAAAAAATATCTTTAGACTGAGCAGTGTGAGAAGGATAAACCTTCTGGAGATTTCTTCCTTTTTTTATTTATTTATATTATTATATGCAGAAAAATACAAAACTCAAAGGAAAGACTCGAAAAGTCTTTTTAAAAGTCTTCCATTATATAAACAGTTTTAAAAGAAGTACAAAGATTAGAAAATTGTTTTTCTTCAAAAATTATCATTTAATATATTAAAGTTAACCAATCACAATAAATGACCTAAGAATATATTTAGACAGAATGAGCAGTGTGAGAATGATTGACCTCCCAAGACTCTTCCTTTATTATTTATTTATTATGTAGTAAAAATACAAAATTAAAAGAAAAACTTGGAAAGTCAATTATATGAAGTCAAAAGTCACCTTAATATAAGATTTATGTATATATGTGACAAAATTTAAAAAGTGTATGAGTAAAAAAACCTATAACTATTGTTTTTTGTCAAACATATAAAATCAGAAATGACTGCCAAATTAGAGTTGGGAGTTGGGAGGTTAAATTTCCAAAAAGAAATTTGTCACAAATATGGTTCTATATTGCGGATGGTTTTTGATTTTACAGAATTGACTTAAATAATTTTTGAAGGATTTAATTTACAAAAATAATTTAGTTTAATGGTTATTTTGCACAAAACCCTAACTTAAATCTCTTTTCTTAAATAATGTAATAATGAGAAAATGATGCAAATGAGAAGGAAATAAATATAAAAATATAGACAATATATTCGTTGATAAATTTAGATATTATATCATATTATTTATATCACTTTATGTATAATGATTAATATGGTAATTATATACTATTCTCTCAATTTCAAATTAGTTGTTATGTTGTTTTGAGAAAATGTATATGCAATTGTCATAGATATATCTAGAAGTGTTTTGAGTTTAATAGATCCAAATAATTACAGTTACTTTTTAATAAAATATAATAAAATATTATTCATTTAATATATTAGAAAATTGTTTTTCGTCAAAAACTATCATTTAATATATTAAAGTGAACCAATCACAATAAATGACCTGAAAATATCTTTAGACATAATGAGCAGTGTGAGAATGATCGAAAGACTTGGAAAGTCAATCATATTAAGAGATAAATATTTTATTAAAACTAATTACGAAAAACAAAATTCATGTGTATACATTTACACAAAAATTAGGTTAGTGTAGAAAAACATGCTACTTCCTCCGTTTTTTTAAGATGAATTTTATAGAGTTTTCACACATATTATGAAAAATTTGATTTTCAATCGTTAGTGTACATATTTTAGTAATAAAACAACTTTCTATAAATTTAGACCAATAAAAATCTAACAAATCTAATTATTGTTTCTTAAAAACAGAAAAAATACTTCAAAAAACTAAGAATTTTATATTTGTAAAACAACAAAAAATGTCAGGAAAATTCATCTTAAACAAACGGAGGGAGTATTAATTAATACTTGTCATGACTTTTCCTATCCTCGCCGTTTGTAGATCACAAAGAAAATAGTGACCGTCCGATGTGCCTGCCGTTATTGACTGTTCACTTCACTGGTCAGAGTCAGACATTTTTACCGTTGACATTTCGAGTGCTTAAAAGTCGCGTGAATGTGATGATAAAATCTGAGCTGGCACATTTTTTTTTGGCTCAACTTTAAACTTTTCATTATTCCATCACACGAATACCATTCTCAAGAGCTGACACATTTTGTTCTTTCGTTTTTTTTTTTGACTAAAGGCATTCATATTTAAAGCATAAGAGAAAAAAATACAAGCCCAAAGGCTAGAGAGTTTTTAGCAAGCCCATTGCTAGTTGAGTCCCAATAGTTAAGATTCTAACAGTAACCAGCTCAAAAGCCCACACAGAAAAAAAGCAAGGAGCTTCGATAGATCTAAAAGACATCGAGCAGTCTTTTTACGGTGCAGAAGAGATCCAGAGTTGTAAGAGACGTGATGCAACCACCGTGTTCGTGTCTCTGTAGCTCGCAATCCGATTTCGGATCTGACGGTCTATGGAAGAGACGATTGTGGTTTCCGGCGTGAAAATCCCTCGGTGAAGCCTGCCATTTCTCTCGGACCAGATCCAATATATAGAAGCCTGCCATGCAAGAAGTGTTAGTCGTTTCCATAGTTTCCCCGACGAGAGAGTCCTCATTTGTTCGAGTGATTGAGGCCATGAGCGAAGTGGCGTAATGTTGCATCTCCTCGCCACCGCACTCCAGATCCTCCAGCTTGCTTCACAGTCAAACAGAAAATGGTCTCTATTTTCCAATCCGACATTGCAGAGGAGACAGTTCACATCCATTTGCAGTCCCCAGCCTAAAATCCTATCACGAGTAGGACACCGATTCAGAGTGAAAAGCCAAGTTAAGAAGTTATGCTTTAGGATTCCTCCTTGACATCAAACAGCCTTAAACCAAGGTACCGCCATCATCTCCCCTCTTAGTTGTCTATAGACCTCTCCTGTTCCATATTTCTTATAGACCCGTCTGTCAATTTCCCATTCATAGTAGTCCGGCTCCGTAGACAGAGAGACTGTCGTTAGATGAGCTTGGAGGCTGACTAAATTGTCAGATCTTGCAGGCGGCATTTGCCATCGATTCCGGCGATGAAGGCTAGCTAGAGTCGCCGTCATAGTGATACCTAGCCTTGAATTTTCGCTCCCTTGCAGATAGTTTAGGATATTGCCAAAAGGTGACCAATTATCAGACCAGAATCGACATTCCTCTCCGTTTCCGATCCGTAGTCTAATCCACGGGTAGATGTCTTCCCTTAACTTTAGCAGCTTATTGACAAGCCAAGTGTTTCTAGGATTGGGTTTAACGGTCCAGAAATTACTCAGGTTCCCATCAAGAATTCGCGCTTTGAACCAAGCTACCCAGACCGATCCTGACTGAAAGAAGAGCAACCAGATCAGTTTCAAACAGCAAGCTTTGTTCCAGGTAATCAGATCCCTAATCCCTAGCTCTCCTGCTTCTTTAGTCTTTGTAACCGTTTCCCAAGAAACTCTAGCCGAGTGGTGGCCCTCCAAGCTCCCTTTCCATAGAAAAAAACTGCACATTGAATTTATTCGCTTGATGCAGGCTTTTGGCAGGATGAAAGATGAGCACCAGAAGGTGGAAATTCCTGCGATCACCGTTTTTATCAGCACCAGACGCCTTGCAAAGGACAGCGACAGTGAGCTCCAAGAAGTTAGGCGGGCTTTGACTTGTTGGATGAGTACTTCACAGTTCGTGATGCTCAGCTTCTTGCTACTAAGAGGAACTCCTAGATATCTGACCGGCAGAGATCCTTGGGGCATGCCCGTGGAAAATTTTATCAAGTCGCAATCAGTTTGGGACACTCCAGAGGCAAAGAAGCTGGACTTTTGGACACTCACGGCCAGACCGGATCGTTTTTGGAACTCATGGAGGATTTGCAAGACATTTTGTACAAAGTCCAAAGTTCCCTCCACGAAGATAAGAAGGTCGTCGGCAAAGCAAAGGTGAGTGAGCTTGGATTCGGCACATCCATGGTGATAGGTAAATCTCTGCTCTTCTGCCGCTTTATTCAACATTAGGGATAAGCAATTCATTGCTATTACAAACAAATAGGGAGACAAAGGGTCACCTTGCCTCAGACCCCGCTTGCCCTTGAAATAGCCTTGTACCATGCCATTGTACCCCACCGTGAAGTTAGTGGTACATATGCAAGCCTTTAACCACTTTCTAAACTCCTCTGGCAACTCTAATCCTTCTAGGCAGTTGAACATGAAGTCCCAAGAGACACTATCAAAAGCTTTTGCTATGTCTACTTTTATAGTGATTCGCTTAGGACCTTTAGTTTTGTGGTAACCATTAACTATTTCCCCTGCCAACACTGTGTTCTCAACTAACAATCTGTCCTTGAAAAATGCAGTTTGATTCGGGAGAATGAGATCAGGTAGCAAAGGTTTCAGCCTTCGAACTAGGAGTCTTGAGACCACTTTATAGAGGGTGTTAAGGCAGGAGATGGGTCTGTAGTCTGTGATCTTTGAGGCGCCTGGCTTTTTCGGAATCAAGGTGAGGATGGTTGCATTTGTAGCCGCAGGCATGAAAAAGTTGTCAAAGAAATCGGAGATAGAAGTTGTTACTTCAGGCCCCAGAATGTCCCAAGAAGCCTTATAGAACCCTGAGGTTAGTCCATCTGGTCCTGACGATTTGTTCAGGTTAAGTCGAAACATAACCTTTTTAATCTCTTCAGCTGATGGCTTTTTTAACATTTGTTGGTGAAGCGCAGGGGAACAACGGAAGGTTGAGAGAGATTGAATCCAAGTTGGTGGAGAGGGAAGAGCGACTGGTGGTAAAGTGTGAGGCCCCAGAATTGATTTGAAATGATTTATGGCATGAAAGCTCATCTCTATTGGGTCATCAATGAAGGCACCTGACGGGTGGAGGAAGGACCTGATGGAGTTGTAGCTTGTTCTTGTCTGAGCGATTCTCTGGAAGTAGGTAGTGTTCTGATCCCCTTCTTTCAGCCAGTTGATTCTTGATTTCTGCTTGAAATAGCTCTCTTCTATCCCTTTCAGGAAGGTCCAGTTCTCGTGGAGCGATCTTTCTTGGCTAAAGAGCTGTTGGGATGGCGCCTGGAGTGCTTGTACCTGCACAACTTGCAACAAACTGTAAGCCTCACTAACTCTCTTTTGAATGTGTGAGAAATTCTCTTTGTTTAACTCTCTCAGTGAACTCTTGATGGTTTTTTGTTTCCAGCACAGTTTAGTGAGCGTGGGAGCAAAGCTTCCGGCCTGAATCCAAGCCTCTAGAACCACATGGTGAAAGTCTGGGTGCTTGGTTAGGTAGTTGAAAAATTTGAAGGGACGGGTACCGGCTTTAGGGAGGCGGTGGGATAGGTCAATAAGGCAGGGACAATGGTCAGAGGTTTGGGGAGGAAGGAATGAGGCAATGCTATTGGGGAACATTGCTATGAGGTGGCAATTGACTAGGAGCCTGTCTAGTTTTTTCGCAATTGGTGAATCCGACTGATTATTCTTCCAAGTGAAGAGGGGTCCCTGGAACCTGAAATCGAACATCCCAGTCTGAGTGAGGCAATCCCTAAATTCCATCATTCTCGAGTCCAAGGTAAGAACATCTGGGTTTGAGTGTTCGGATGGGTGAATGATTTGGTTGAAGTCTCCTCCAATCATCCATGGAGCCGAGTTAAGAGATAGTGACTGATGGACATTTAGGAGCTCCACCCACAGGTCAGTTCTCTCTTCAGCAAGATTGGAAGCATAGACAGCCGTGTAGGCAAATGACTGAGCATTAGGAAGTTTGATTTGGCAGGTAAGGGTTTGCCTGGATTGGTGGAGGACTTGCACCGTAGCCGGATGTCTCCAGATGAGAATTACACGACCATCATCATCTGACAAATGATTTGAGGTATAACTCCATCCCTGGCAAAACTTAGTTAGGAGCTGGTTTAAGTTAGAATCTTTTATGTGGGACTCTAGGATAGAGCCAAAAAGGGGCTGATGGCTATTAAGCCAATCACAAAAGGGTTTGTGCTTATCCGGATCATTTATACCCTGGACGTTCCAAAAAAATAGTTTTGAATCCATTAGAATGTGGGTTTAGGTTCCCCCTTTAGAGGAGAGCCTTCAAAAAAGGTAGCCTTAGCAGTTAAGGAAGCAAAAGAGTTCTGTAATGGGATAAATACAGGGGTGGCGGGACGGGTCTTTGGGATGATAGGGGTGGATGAAGAATCAGGGGGAACAAAAGAGGTTAAGGTGGGGTGGGATCGGAATCTTTTGAGAGAAGCTTTTTCTGGGGCGGGGGGACTATACGGGTAAGGATCTCCCGAGGGAGTTATAGAGGCTGGGAGGGCGATGATAAGGGGAAGGCTTTTTGATGGGGACAGAGTTTTTGGTGGGGGTTGGGCTGGAGGTAAGGCATTGGGGAGAAGGGCTATAGGCGTTTTTAGAGGAGGTTTCAAGGTGTTGTCCCTTAAAGGTTTGAGGCGTGAGACATTGTGAGCAGATAACTGAGAAGCTCCCACTAAGTTGGGAAGGATTGGAGAAGATTTTGACTTAGTGGTTTTTTCCGTGGTCTTTTCTGGATCGGAAGCTTGCCCATCTGCCAACTTCGTGGGCTGAGGCTTTTCTTCTTTTCCTTTTGCAGGAGCTGTCGGGACAATCTTACTTGGCGGAGCATTCTTACTTGGTGGCGGGAGAAGGAGACAGTTCTTGGCAATGTGGCCAAGTTCGTGACAATGGGAGCATTTTGGAGGTAACCATGGATACTCCACAAAAACTTCAACCACTTCACCACTTTCTCGTTCGTATTCGACCACATCAGGTAGCTCATTAGACATTTTTACTTCCACGTTGACATGAGACATAGTAAGGCTGACAAGGTTCTTTGTATAGTCATATGTCTCCTTAGGTTCTCCTATGAGGCCCGCAATTAAGCTGAGTCCTTTTTGATGGCGCAGGTCTAGCGGAACACCAGTCAGGTGAGCCCAAAGTTGAATCGTAGTTGAGGAGGAGCTTTCCTTTGAATGACCAGCGGTCCATTTTGCCGTGTGGAACATTGAGTCACCAACATACCAGGCCCCTTTCTCCAGAATTTTTGTTCTCAGGTACTCGCTAGGGATCCTGACTATTAGGGACCTAGTCAACGGGTTGTTGTGGATCTCTAGTTTTTTGCCTTTTCCCCACATGTGGTTGAGCACGCTTTGAATTTGGCTGTAGGGTGGGGCTCTGCCGTTAAAGTAGCAGACAATGAAATCCTTGTGAAGCTCAGCTCCTTCCTCAAAGACATCATCATTGATAAGCACACGAGGAGTTCCTTTTTCAGAGAAGGTAACTGGAGCTAATCGCCGAAGGATTTATCGGCGAAGTGCCGTAACCTCTCTGCCAGGTCAGGAGTAGATGTTTCAGGGGCTGGTTTGGGCAAAGGTATTTGGATGGGTGGGGTGCTATTCTGATTAGGTAAAGGTTGTTGGATGGGTTGGGTTTTGTCTATAGGAGTAGTTTTTGGAATGATTATTGCCGGTGAAGATTAGGAGGAGGCTTTGTTGTTTTGGTGAAGGGAAAGTTTTTTTTGGGGTGAGAATGGTTAGGTTTTCACTGTTGGTTAGGGTTTGGTGAATAGTGTTTGGGTTTTCGGAGGTTTCTGTGGAATCTGGAGTGTCTGCCTGAGGCATTTCCACATCCTTGGTGAGTGTTGGGCTTACAGGGGTACTTTTCTTCAATATCAAGGATGTGGAAATGTCTCAGGCAGACACTCCAGATTCCACAGAAACCTCCGAAAACCCAAACACTATTCACCAAACCCTAACCAACAGTGAAAACCTAACCATTCTCACCCCAAAAAAACTTTCCCTTCACCAAAACAACAAAGCCTCCTCCAAATCTTCACCGGCAATAACCATTCCAAAAACTACTCCTATAGACAAAACTCAACACATCCAACAACCTTTACCTAATCAGAATAGCACCCCACCCATCCAAATACCTTTGCCCAAACCAGCCCCTGAAACATCTACTCCTAACCTGGCAGAGAGGTTACGGCACTTCGCCGATAAATCCCTTCGGCGATTAGCTCCAGTTACCTTCTCTGAAAAAGGAACTCCTCGTGTGCTTATCACTGATGATGTCTTTGAGGAAGGAGCTGAGCTTCACAAGGATTTCATTGTCTGCTACTTTAACGGCAGAGCCCCACCCTACAGCCAAATTCAAAGCGTGCTCAACCACATGTGGGGAAAAGGCAAAAAACTAGAGATCCACAACAACCCGTTGACTAGGTCCCTAATAGTCATGATCCCTAGCGAGTACCTGAGAACAAAAATTCTGGAGAAAGGGGCCTGGTATGTTGGTGACTCAATGTTCCACACGGCAAAATGGACCGCTGGTCATTCAAAGGAAAGCTCCTCCTCAGCTACGATTCAACTTTGGGCTCACCTGACTGGTGTTCCGCTAGACCTGCGCCATCAAAAATGACTCAGCTTAATTGTGGGCCTCATAGGAGAACCTAAGGAGACAGATGACTATACAAAGAACCTTGTCAGCCTTACTATGTCACATGTCAACGTGGAAGTAAAAATGTCTAATGAGCTACCTGATGTGGTCGAATACGAACGAGAAAGTGGTGAAGTGGTTGAAGTTTTTGTGGAGTATCCATGGTTACCTCCAAAATGCTCCCATTGTGAAGTGGTTGAAGTTTTTGCTTATTGCACTAACGAAAACTGATTTTTGTGAAGTGTTTTTGTTGTATAAACAGGAACTGGAAATTCTGGATTAAATTGGATTAATTTTTCAATTTTCTGCAAATTTATCTATTATTTTTTGCACGTTATCAGAATTTTATGGAATTAAATTTCTGGGTTTTCAGGAATTATTTTGATTATTTTTCAGATTATATGGAATTAATTTTCTGGTGTTTCAGAAATTAATTTGATTATTTTTTGCAGGTTTTTACTGAGAAATGATGTCATGGAGTATTGATTTAATTTTCTGAGTTTTTCAGAATTTATTTTAACCCTTTTGCATAGCTTCAGAAATTTATGTTGATATTTTTTGCATAATTTTCAAGCTTGATAGGTTGAGAATATTCTTCATGTCGTAAATTGACATGGGCATCATTTGGTTATTGCTTCAATTTTTAATTGATTATGGTGTAATCTGGTTTAATGCAGGAAATTCTGAAAGAATTTTTGTTTAATGTTGATCATAGTTGTGAACGTTGCAGGTTTTATTTGGTCAAGGGAAAAAAATCGTTGACCAAAATGCTTGCTTTGGTTTTAATCTCATTAAATTATTGTTTAATTAGCAAATGAAATTAATATATGTTTTGGTCAATGCATTGATATATTGAATCGTGAGATTCATTTTCTTTATTGCATATGTTTCTTGCATTAAAGTATTAATTTCTGAATTGACTAATTCAGTTATAAATTGTTGTTTATGCAATTAGTTTTGTATGAATTAAATTGTTGTTCTACCATTGAATTAAATTGTTAAATTCCTGAATTTATTTGGGGTTTTAATTTAATGATTTATTGCAATTTTAAAAGTGTTTAAATTGCTTAATAGATTTTTATATATTATTCTAATATTTTTGGTATGATGATTCAGGTTTGGATATGTGCAAATTGAATCAAAAGAATTTTAAAAAAAAAATTAGAACATTTACAAAAAATGTTTCTAAAGTGGAAAATCAAATGAGTTGATACCCCATGTTGGGAGTGGTCTACCATTTATGATTTTGTCCCATACCATTAGTGGTTGAAGGGTTATTGGTAACAAGTTTAGTGAGTTGACATACCAAATTTATTTTGGTAATGGTCTTCCACTTGTGATTGTACCAAGTTATGATATTTATCATATTGTCATATTAGTGCTTAGTGTTGTAAACACAAGACTAATGTTAGACAAATTATGTGGAAAAGAGTTTAAAATTGGTTAAGATATTGATCTTTCTAGCCATTGTTTAAACTTAAAATGTGAAAATGCAAAGTGCATGATTTTTGAGTTATCTCAAGAAATGTGGGGGAAACATTGTTTACCACATAAAGTTATTGACAAAATGTCATATGAACTTTGAAAAGTAAAGTACATTTGTACAAATACCTAAAAGTGTGGGGGTGCATAGCAAAAGTTGCAATGCCACTGCCTAAAATTGTTAAACAATTGATCTCAAATGGAGTAATCTTAATAGATTATATCTACTTGAATGACAACCTAGGATCCAATTAAAGGTGTGTCATGAGATCAAATTGTAAAATCATCAAGAGGAATGGGTTTAAAGCCTATGACTTAAGAGGAGTTTGATGGTAACCCTACCTAACTGATTGGAGATCCCATGAAATAGGTTCAAGGGGAAAACTAAGTCAAACTGAATCAACTAGCACTGGGAGACTCATGTCTCTACCCAGTTCCTAGGATGATGAACAGTGCTACCTGTATGGTGTAGAGGATAAGCTTTTGCTTTTAATGATTTGGGTCCATAACTTTGAAATATACATGGAGTAATGCAGGATACTCCTTTAAACAAAGTTAATGGCGAATCACCTTGTGAGTGTGAAATGGGGCCGTTTCTAGGAGAATAAATGAAAGGCTATATTCTCCAAGTTCACTCATGATTATCCAGGCAAGTTCACGGCCAAAATGAACACAATAGAGAACCTGATTCTGTGAGAGAATGAAGCTGTGTTATAGCTATTGTCTCGGTTTACATCAAAGCCCGAGAGGTTCAAGACATCATGTTCACCTCTTGGTCGAGTAAATCCGATAGTTATGACAGTGATTTGGTTCAAGGCTGAAAAATGCTACCAACTCATATACAGTGGATTTTTCGCTTGTACTCTCAAAAGTCGTTTTTTGAGTCTTTTGAGTCTTGTCTAGAGAGTCAAGTCTAGAGTTGAGTCGTCCAGTGTCTAGAGTCATTTCTATTCATGTGGGGGATTGTTGGAACTTATTTTTGATAGTATATTTATATGTCAAAAATGAAGTTGGTTTGAATGAGAAATGGAGGTCCAAGTGGGTTGCTTGTATAGCATAAAATGTAACATTTTATGAAATGTCCCATATTGGAAGTTTGAGGTGAAATCCTCTTGTATATAAAGTGGAGAATTTAAACAAAGTTTAAAAACTTGTGTATTGGAGAAAAGAGATATCCGGGCTGAACTTGTTTCGGGCCTCGGGATTGGCAATCGGGCCAACGTCTATAAGATTAATTCTTTTGATCAAGTATTTTTTTGATTAAGTCAACAAAAAAATATCTCTTCAATTAATTTTGTCAAATGACAATTAAGTATATTGATTTTGTAACAAATTAAAGCATATTAACATTATGAGAGAATTGAATTCTCATCTCCACTTTATGCACGTATACATACGTTGAGCATGGCTATAAAGCCATGTTTCTCTTTTCTTGTGATAATAAACACATGATCATTCACACAAGAAAACAATCTCTCACTTCTCTTCTTTTGTTTTGTTTTTTCTTATGAGAGTACATCACAGAAAACATGGTTCGCAAGCTTATGTATTGAGTGATGCAATCATAAGAAGTATGCAGTTTTATCCTGGGATTCGGAACGCCATGCAACCGTCACACTACGGGGCGTTTACAGAATTAAGGAAAAAGATAATATCTTGTCTCTACAAAAATGTTTTTTTTTTCTAAATTCCTATTCCTGATATCATCTTAATATTATATTTATATATTTATTCATATATTTTAATTTACAAATATCAGTTTGTCCTATTGTAGAATTGCGTTCCTACAGTCTAGATTTTTGTTTTTTTAGCAGTCGAGTTTTTCGTTCCAAATAAGTCTTCTCTCTGGTTAAAAGAAAAAAACGATCAAATTTGACAACACTGTAAAAATATATATATGCCTTGATGAAATAGAAACATTGGCCTACGTACGGCGACATATTTTTTTTGTTTTATATTGAAGAGATTTATTGTTATATAAATGGGTCCATCTATCCTTAATTGTTAAATTTATAATATGCACACTTACATATTTTATTTTAACTGCATTGGCAAGACTAATAGTGTTGTTTCTTTTTAGAAATGATTTTCAAATGGTTTACGTACATTCGCACTGCCTCTTGTTGAACATTTTTTTTCTAACTCGTACAAAATCGTTTTCGTATATATAAACGTGCTTCTTCTTTTATTGACTTTTTTTCTTTTGAATGAAAAATTCCAATTAATTCACCCAAAATTACTGTAAAACTTGTAAAGTAAATACTATGATAACAGTAAATATTTTCAGTTTCATATGATTTTAGAGATTTTTTGTGAGTCCCTGCCTCCGGCCTTTAATACCCAATATATAGGCACGGCCAACGTCAACGCATTACACGTTTCTCACTTATATTCAAAACAACAAAAATATTTTTGAGTCTGTCTCCCTGATTCATCTTCTTTAACATAATTGATCAAAAATATGTGACTTATAAAGATGAGGACATCTAAACGATATTGATTAATTTCTGTGTGGAACATAAGAAACACGATGGAAGGATCAAGGATGTTTGCTTGTAGAAATTTATTGAAAAGAAGCGAACACTTCAATTCTCAGGGAAACAAAAGACCATAATGGCGTATAATGTAAGTTGCAGCTAGCGAGAATTAGGTCATTTTATCTGGAGTGTCCTCTATTTGAAATTTATAATCTACAATGCAATTTTCAAACTTTCGAGTTCAATTATTCTTCAGGCACTAAAACTCTGATGTCTTTTGAATGAAGAAACTTACAAGTCCTCTCTGATATGTGTTTGGCACAAAACACATGAAGGGGAACGTTATTCATCATCAACTGCAAAAGAAGGATAATGTGACCAGACGCTTCTATCTCATAGCAAACTACAAAACTCTTTCTAGTAGAATGTGATTCTATTCATCAAGAATCTGATAACTCCAAATGCAAAATAAATGTAAGATACTGATATACACATATATTAACATACATTAGCATACATTTACATGCATATTTCCACCTTACTATCATTCTCATACATTTACATCCATATCTCTATCTATACACTTGCATCTCATTAGGACTTGCATTGCATACACATTGCATTTTGAGTCTGAATCAGGTGCTTAATGGAGCTTTGGAGCCATTTGGGAGAAGGAGTGTCGGAGACGTCAAGACGAAGAGCAACCAGGATGCGAACCAGGATCAGAAACCCGTTTGTCGCCTTACAAGCTTTCCTTGACCAAGAAGAGAGTTGACCATGCCTTAATGAAACGCGGCGTTCTGGAGCTTAAATCTTGGGGAAGGAAAGAAGAAGGGTTTTAGAGTCTCCACTATATAAACTAAAAAGTCCTAAGTTTTTAGGCACCTTGTAATTTGTCTTTCATTTTGCCACCAAGAAATACTCTAGTTCGAGATCTAAGACTTTGTAAGCTTTGGTCTCTTTCTCTTAATCAAATCACGTACTTGTTTATTTTTATTTTCCATCTCATTTACTTGTGAAACAACCTTCCTCTTATGAGAATCGGGTTGTCAAACAGGATGAGTGAGTAGTCTTTAGATTGTTTTAGGTGATTCGGTTTTGAGAGCTTTAAAGGAGAGTTTGGGCTTAAAGCTAGAACCTTTAGAGTTTCTCCTTGCTTAGTGCCCTTAAGGCTGAGTCATTTCTGATCATCTTGGCTCAGATCTCAAGCTCTCAACACATCAAAAGTGTGTTTGAGAGCTAGATAATCTAAGACAAGGGATCCGCTTTTCTAGCTCGCGATAGCGATTTGTTTAGAAGCTTTTTGGTGATGGGATCTGCGTTTAAAGCTTGCTGTGTAAGCTCACTCACGATAGTGAGTTCTTGAGCTTGGACCTTGCATTCGAGCTCATTCACGATAGTGATAAGCTCTTGCTTTCGTTTTCCTTAGCCTAGAAACTCGGTTTTATCTTCTAAGTCTTAAAGCTTCTTCCTTTAGCTCGATTTCCATCCGAAATCACCTAAAGCTATCGCCTTTCTTCATTTTCCTTATCAAAGTTCAAGTCTTTTAGCTCAAAGTCGATTTCTTTCCTCTTTGAATTTGATTTGGACCGTTATTTCACTGTTCTAAGTTTGTATTTTACTGTTTAACGTTCGGATTTCATAAAAACCAAATCTTGTTCTTGGCTTGAAGTTTTCTTGTTCAATCTCTAGAACCCAATCTTCTCCTGAGATTTGGATTGATACCTTAAACTATACTGCAATGATATGAGCAGAGATTTGAGGGTTTGGATCTACTAAAAATTTTGTTTCAATACACTTTTTTTCTTCTCTATATTCCATCCGAAACACAAAAAGCTTGAACGTGTAGTTCTTTTATACATGAATTTGAATTTCAAAGCAGATAATCAGTGAAGGCCTTTTAACCAAAAAAAAAAAAAAAGCAGATAATCAGATGAATCGGTTTAGCTATATAACCTTAAGCTCAACAACGATGATGCGATCGAGTGAAATGACAACATAATAAGAGAGTGATTATGGAGGTACGGTTTAACTGATCTGAATCAAAATTACACGATTCAAATGTTGATTCAATTCTTTTTCTTGTCCTCAATTGGTAAAAACGATGTAATATTTACTCCACCATTATAGATAAAGTTAACGGAGCTAAACATAAAAAAAAAAAATTTATTGTATGCACACTTATATACTGTCATTACATTGGTAAGACTATTTTGCTGGATCCTTTAAAAAATGATTTTCAAATGGTTTACATTGACACTGCATCTTGTTGGACATTTTTTTCTATCATATTGTCGTACAAAATCGTTTTCGTATATATAAACTTGCTCTTCTTCTTATTTCCTTTGTTTTTTTTTTTTTTAATTGAAAAATTCCAATTCAAATATATATTATAATAGTTAGATAACTCTCTTCATCGATCTTGATGATACATCAATATTTTCTGTTAATTATAGAGATGTCATATGGTTGTGGAAATCCCTTAGCATAGTGGTTGATTAAGGTATTTAATGCTTCTACACCAGGAGGGCTGGGTTTCGAATCCTGTGAATGCGATTTGCTAATGATTTATACAGATTAATGGAGATAAACGAGGTCTACAGATTGGTGGACGTGAAACCATCGGTCGTGGAGCCTTTGAAAACGGTGGAATCGGCCGCTGTAGAATTGTCTTGTAACAGTTTTCATAATTTGCATTAGATTAGTTAATCACTGTTAAAAACAATATGTCATATGACATCTATTTATTGAAAAAACTATCTATACTATACTATAGTAGTTAGATAACTCTCTGATGACATATGTTGTTGATTATGGAGATGCTACATGACATCTATTTATTAAGTTTAAAAAAAAATGTTTGATGATTTATTAATTTCTACAGTTAACATAACTCTTCACATTCTCATGTTTAAATAAAAAATTTAAGTAAATAAATGAAAGTTTATCGAAGGTTTAAAGAAAAATAATGATAATAATTAAGTATTCATGAAATATATTTACAAATTTTTGTATAATTTTTTGTTCATTTGCTTATATATAGAAATATGTGAAAATGTTACGTATAAACAATATAATAGTGTCGGTTAAAGATCGATTAAAGATAATTCATATATCATAAAATAGTATTCAAAGTATATTAATAAATTTAGGATCAGGCAATACTTAGTTAAAACATTACTTTAAAAAAATTGAAAATTAAAATCATGATACAAACAAATATTGTAAGTCATTTTTTTTTGGTGGGTTGTGTGGGATTCGTCTCCCACCTTTATTCATCCAACAAAATTAAGAACTACAAACGTGTCGCAGATACACAGATCCAAGAGAATCTTCCTGCAACAACGAACTAACAACAGCAGGAACTGCCTCAAAAAAAATGAAAACCTAGAGCAAGGGTATAAGCATAGTTAGCTAACCCATCAGCTAGACGATTAGTCTCCCTATATACGTGAGATATTTGGACCTCCCAGTCCCTTTTGATAAAGCCATGGCACAACTGTACCAGGAAAGACAGAGGATGAGACTCACCAATCCCTGTCGTGAGGAAACCCACTACCAATTCAGAATCCACCTCGACTTCTAGTTTCGGTATCCCCTGTCCCAAGCAACGCATAAACCATAATAGTCCCCCCATAGCTCCGCTAGAGGCGCTGTGCATCTTCCAATATGAAGAGCAAAACCTCCACACCATTCTCCGTGGTGATTGCGTAACACACCACCTGCTGCAGCCGAGCCTGGATTTCCGCGTAAAGCTCCATCCGTATTCAGCTTTGTCCACCCGACATGTGGATACTCCCAACTAACATACGTTCCACTCTAGTTGGTTTAGTGCTTTGCGGCTTACAATTCTGTAGCACTAATCACATCCTTCGCTATCTCCTTGAGGAAACGCACACGGTTCGGCATTTTCTGTTTTCTCCAAATATTGTAAGTCATTAGTATGACAATAGGAATTTTAAAATTAAATATAAATACTTATAGTTAAATTAAATTAATAAAATGTAAAATTTGGTATAGTTTTATCCCGCGTTCACAATTCTAGTATTCTAATTGAGTAATATCTATAACAGTCAATGGTTTGTTGCAAAATCTCCAGTTTTAAGTCCTAAATTCCAAATTTAGCAACTTAGCAGTGTTAGGCTGATAGCAGTTCGGACCCTCGGTACATGCCAGTTTTTCTAGTGTGGTTGGTTGAGGCTTTATAAAGAACAATACTTTGTATTTTTTTTTTGGTTTGTGAACAATTCCTCTTTACAAAACAAAAGAAAGAAGTCCGATTGAGAAATTTTCATTGATTTATATTTTCAGTCGAAAATAACTGAAAATAGTATTTTAAAATCAATAAACTAAGTAAGTAACTAACTAATACTTCATAATCTTGACAAAAAAAGTATAAGATAAGTAATCCAATATCCAGAATTATAATATTTTGTCGGCAACCAGCATTGTAATCATATAATTGTAGACTTTGTAGTTGTCAATCATATGCTCTAAGAACAACAATAAATAAATAAAACAATACTCTCTCCCCACATATGTATATCATTAGATGTGAGACTGTTAGCAATAGCAATATTTTCTTTCCAGAAGAAGCGGCCATGGAAGCCAAGGGAGCAAGACTGTATAGCTCTATTATAGTTCCATCTGTTCAAGAGATGGTAAAAGACAAGATGATCACGACGGTTCCTCTCAGGTATGTTCGGTCTGATTTAGACAAAGCTGAGATCGCTGATGACTCTGTTCTAAGAAACGAAATCCCTATTATCGACATGAATCGTTTGTGTTCTTCAACCTCCATGGATTCTGAGATTGATAAGCTCGACTTTGCTTGCAAAGAATGGGGATTTTTCCAGGCAAGCCTCAAAACTCAAAAGTCAAACTACTATTTCAAAACTCATTCTTTACAAAACAACCCCTCTTCTTTCTTTGTTAGACTATTAAACCCCATAAAGATTTCAAGTTTTAATATTGTGGCATGTCTTTATGAATATCATCTATCAGCTTGTAAACCATGGAATGGACTCGGGATTCTTGGACAAATTCAAGTCGGAGATTCAAGATTTGTTCAACCTTCCCATGGAAGAGAAGAAGAAGCTTTGGCAACAGCCAGGAGATCTGAAGGGTTTGGACAAGCCTTTGTGGTTTCAGAAGAGCAGAAACTCGATTGGGCAGACTTGTTCCTCCTTACCATGCAACCTATTGGATTACGCAAGCCTCACGTGTTCCCCAAGATACCTCTCCCCATTAGGTTTGCATCAAATATATATGTAAAACCATTCTTAGTATCTCCACAAGTCTTCTCTGTTTTAAAATATTTATATGTTTCTGTTTCTTCAGAGATACACTAGAGACGTATTCAGATGAAGTGAAAAGCATAGCTAAGATCTTATTCGCGAAAATGGCCAGCGCTCTAAAGATCAAACCCGAGGAAATGGAGAGCGTGTTTGATGATGAGTTAAGGCAGAGATTGAGGGTTAATTACTACCCGCCTTGTCCACAGCCCGACCAAGTAATCGGTCTGACTCCGCATTCCGATGCTACGGGACTCACCATTCTTTTGCAGGTTAATGAAGTGGAAGGTCTCCAAATCAAGAAAATGGCAAGTGGGTTTCTGTCAAACCTCTCCCAAATGCTTTCATTGTCAATGTTGGAGACGTCTTAGAGGTAAGTTATATAGTTGTTAAAGTCACTAATTTGGTATCATTGTAAATGGTTCTGATATTGATGCTATGGTAATGAACGTAGATCGTAACGAATGGAACATACCGAAGTATAGAGCATCGCGGGGTTGTGAACTCAGAGAAAGAGAGGCTTTCTGTGGCATTATTTCACATTGCGGGATGGGTAAAGAATTGGTCCGCTGAGAAGTCTCGTGGAAAGGCAAAAGGCTGCGTTTTTCAGAAACGTGACCACCGATGAGTATTTGAAAGGCTTGTTCTCCCGCGAGCTCGGTGGAAAATCTTACCTCGATGTCATGAGAATCTAAACCACCTCTTCAGGCAAGAGAGCCCTTTGAAACTGTGTTACTTGTTGGTGCATTCTCATAAAGCTTGAACGTGTAGTACTGTTATACATGAATTTTGGATTTTAAAGCAGATAATCAGATGAATCCGTTTAGCTAAACAACGATGATGCGATCGCGTGAAATGAAAACAGAATAAGAGAGTGATTATGGAGGTACGGTTTAACTGATCTGAATAAAAATGGCACGATTCAAATGTTGATTCGATTCTTTTCTTGTCCTCAATTGGTAAAACTACAAGAGTAAAAGGTAAAAACGATGTAATATTTACTCCACCATTATAGATAAGTTAACGGAGCTTAAACATTAAAAATTAGGAAAATATGTGACTTACAATCAGATCCATAATTTTCTCCAAGTAACTATCTAAACGAATCCTTAATTATCATCACATTTTTAAAGTTTAAACCTGGATTTCAGCAATCTAGTGGCGTAAAATTCTTAACTGTATCAGCCTCAAAAAAATTAATACCTTTCCGTTATAACCCGAAAATTAATTAATTACACTTACAATACAAAATTAATCTCTCCTTACGTGGCGCAAAGTATCCACTTAGAACACGAGGCAAAATACACGTGGATCACAGGCAGAGACAAAATAAAAAGCTTATAAAAGCCACTCCTCCTCTCCACTTCCACAACTCCTCAAATCCATAATGAATCATCAAAATTTTGTCATTTTCTTTTACTTTCAATAATCGTTTTTGGTTATGAACTTATGATTCATCATTATTTATTTATACTTTAAGCAAAAAACATTACTTCTTTGATTTTTTCTTTCATATAGTATATGAAATGAGCTCAACGTTCAACGACCACCATCATCCCCACCATCCAAAGAGAGAACCAAATGACAACTCCGGCGCCGGTGTCGGAATCGTATATCCTCCGTCGCCGTCGCCGTCTCCGTTGCTGAAACTTAACAAAGACTCTCACGTCATCAAAAAGCCACTATCTCCATCGTCTTCGTCCTCCGCGGCGAAGCCACGCCAGCCGGTGATCATCTACACAAACACCCCCAAAATCATACACACTAATCCAAAAGATTTCATGGCTCTTGTTCAAAAACTCACAGGAATGTCCCGCTCCGACGAAGATCCCGGCGGCAACGCGACAACGGATCGTGGAGGAAAGTCAATCAACCGGAGCGTCTCCGATCTGACCGTCGACAGAAAAATGAATCGGAATCGCAGCGGTGGCGCCAACACCAGCTACAACAGAAGCTACTCCGGCGCCGGAGCCGGTACCGGAAGGGGGATGTTCTTCAACAATGCGACGATTAGCGAAGATAGCGAATCGTCGTCGGTGATAACAACGGATGAGAACATGGGAGAGCATGGACAGGTCAATTCGTCTCTGCCGTATTCATCGGTGTCTATTCCTCCACCACCTCATCCTCCTCCGCCGCCGCCACCGGCTCCGTCGATGTACGATGCGACCGGGATTAACTATGGCAATTACTTCCCGGCGTTTCCGATTTTCCCGCCGGCGAATCCAGCCGATAGTTTTCTGTGCGGGAATCAACCGTTTGCGAGTTTTGATGATCCGCTTTACTTCGCGCCCAACATGAGAAGCTCTTTCTCTTCTTCTTCCTCTTCTGGCTTCGATGGCTTGACGGAGTTTCGCGACTTTTAACATTCTGGCGTCGTTTCAAATGAGAAAATTACATTATTTCTTTTTTTTTTTCCTCTTCAGGAAAATAAATTTTTGTTCGACTAATAAATTTTGGCATTAGTTTACTTATTTTTTTTGGCATTAGTTATGAATTTATGATCCGTTTACTTGTACTCGAAACAATGTTCTCTGTGATCATTTCTTACTTCACATAGTGTTTTTTTTTTCTTTCTTTGGCATCATCACAATTCACAAAACTCTTTCACTTTTGTTCAGTTTTCCAATTTCACAATACCTTTTCTGTTATGGACAATCTGATTTTATCGTCTGGTTTATATTTTTTAATACAGTTGGATTTGATAAAAATTTAATTTGGTTTTCAAATCCGTTTTTGAGTTCAAAAGTAATTTCAAATTATAAAGAAAGGGACAAATATGTAAGAAAAGCGTGCTTGTACGTACAACCAATACTATTACTCTGTTACCGCCGAGATTGGGCATGGTACTGTATATAACAAGCGAGTCTTATGTTGGTCACAGAGAAAAAGGTCCTGAAGAAATCAGACCAGTCCATGACATAAAATCTTTAGTATATAATGTACTTAGCATAAAACTTTTCAGGCAGGCCAAAAACTTCCTGAAAAACTTGTCAAAATTTTTATCCAGCTCAAGATTTGGCTCACGACTCATTTACACACAAAATGATACATACATACATAATACATTTATAGGTAAGTATAAAAATCAAGTATGTACATACAAGTACACCTGTGCAACTATAAAAACGGCCGTTTCCTCATTTTTGCTTCTTCTTCTTCTTATCGTTCTTGTCATGTTGGAGGATCACAGGAGCCGCCGGTATACTAAACCACCACTCTCTCAACCGCCTCACCAGCCGCTCCGTGCTCGATCTCCGTGGCGGCGAGTATCTTGTGAAAAGCTCCACAAACACCACCAGAATCAAGTATCGTCCTGGAACAAAGGCCATTGACATAGCTACAACCACCATCGCAAACGCAAACTTCTCACTCGCCTGAAATAGCGGTTTTAAATTGCGGTTATACACAAGGAGTAGGAGAAACCGTTTGTGTTAAAAAAGCCGACAAACCTGAGGAAAAAGAGAGAATAGTAAAGCTCGGAACTTGAGGAGGACTATGTTTCCATCTTGAATGTTCTGTTCGAGCTGCGAGATTCCGTTCTGGACCGCCAAAAGCTGTTCCATCGTGTTCATTGGAGGAGGAGCAGTTACTTTCAGCTCAACCATGAGCTTTTCTCTGCTGATACATCTTGTCAGAACCATGAACATTGCAGAGCAGAGAGACGCCAGAGCTAAGATATAAACAACCCATCCTTTCCAAATTATGAAACTGGTGAAGATACAGAAAACAATAGACTTCATGGGATCATCCCAATATATCAGAGACAGTATCAAGTTCCCAGTTTCCACTATCGGAATCATCAGTTCCTGTAAACACAAACGCAGTTTAACATTTTATATAAATAAAAAATCTTCCCATTAGAAAATGTTGTTCTTCTGTTTTCTTTACCTTCATGACGGCTATGTTGGTGTCAATGCCATCCATTTTAACTCCATTAATCGTCTCTTGCGCAAGCACTACCTTCTCGTAGTTCTTACGCGACTCCTTCACTGCTCTCTCTAATGGATTCACATCTCCAACCACTACTTCACCCACCACAAGACTACTCGTCTCACTCGTTCTGCTCCTTGGACTCGATCCTCCAAACACACAACCCAGCTGTGAAACCATATCTGAAGCTGAAGAGTGTAATGTCCCTGATAAATAAATCACATATACACTAGACATTAACTTCTTGTCATCACAATCTTGGTCATGATCAAGAAAACGACATTAGTTATAAATTATCTTTGACAAGAAGTAGTGTAACCTGTATCTTTTGGTTTATTTGATCGATGGAGCTCTCTTGAAGTAGACATCTCAGCAAGCGTCTCAAGAATCAGATCTCCACCAGGAAGCTGATCACAGAGATTGAACGGGAGAAGATTTTCGTAACGCATGGAGTTTGTCAAACTGAGTTCTTGGATAGCTTGCACACGTATGATGCCAAGCACAGCCTTTGAGAGTGCTTCGTCTCTTGCCAAACCTGTGATCTTGTACTTGTTTATGTACCTGTGAACGTATAACACTTCGTGTATCGCAGCGAGCCAGTAATCACGACGTGTGTGTCCTTTAAGCTCAGGGAACTCCATTACCACCGGTTCTGATCTAGAAAAGAAAAGAGCCAATAAAAGCTGTTAATTGGTCTCATTCAAAAACAGAGCAGTCCAAGAGCTAATGATCAATTCAATGGCCTTACAGAGATATAGACTTGTAAGAAACGGCCTTGTCGAATAGCCGAGTGCCCCAAGGACCAGTTAGCTCGGGCTTAACTAATTGCTTTAGATCTTCAGATAGGTCATAACGCTTTGGTTTGTCATAAGACACGACCTTTAAGGCCTCAAAATAGAGTGAGTGGTCTGTCAGGATCAAGCGACCTGAATAGTAATCATGACAAATGTGAGCGGTATGTATGTAGACATACTCAAGACCGTGACTGTTGAGAAGTTACAAACAATACCTGGCCATGTTGATATTCCAACATGTTCGAGAACTGGTTGCGTAGTAACAGTCCCGTCTATTTCAAGAATCTTCTCTCTTTTTGATCGAACACCAGAAAGCAGAGATGATTCGGACTGAGTCCTCATCTTCTTTATTGCTCTGCAAACCAAAGACAAGAAAACTGTCTACACAATGATTCAAGACAAAGGAGTTGGGGTTGTAACTTTTAAAGATAGAAACTCTACCTCTCAAGTCCGTGTACATACTTGTCATAAACAGAGAAATGTAGCCGACCACTCGTTGATGAAGTAAGCATTTCAAACAGATTTTCACAGATGATCACATCAGCAATTATAGGAACTGCTGGTGCTATCCGTGAGAAGGCTTCTAAACTCACTGTTGCATCTTCATCTACCTGTTTCAAAGCAAAAAGATGATCAAGAAATGATTCTCTATAAGGATTGCAGAAATAAAAATAAGGAGACTTACACTGAGTAAAGCCTGGCTAGAAACAGATGGGACTTCCCAGACGACCATCATGTCAAAGGTTAGGCGCCGGAACTTTTTATCGCCTAGATGACCTGTCACTCCCACAGAAAGTGAAAGTGCCCTGAAACAACAGTACTCTAGAAAGTTCCTAGCAAATAGAGAGGGCTGCTTCAGAGATTCAAATGCCTCTTGTTTGAAACTATCTCTCAGGTCATTTGCAGAAACTCCGAGTATTCTGCATTCAATAGCATAGAGTTAACCTCATTGATTTATGTCCAAATACAGGCTCGGTTATAAATTATTCCAGTATCATATCAAGAAGCGGACATAAAAATTTTAAAACCCCAAAGAAAAAAGTAGTTTTATCTTTGATCAAAGGCTTAAAAGCCTAGCAAAATTACTTACTTTGAACACCTGCGGACAACGACATTGGCGACAGGAGAAAGCTCAGGGATCCAGTTGGTGCCAGCAGAAGGAGATCTTCCCATTTCCTCGATTTCTTCATCGAAAGAAGTTTGTTTCCCGAGCAACCATTTGAAAGATGTATCTTTCACCAAACCTTCCAGCATATTCCTTGTCTTGCTGCTCGACATGACACCAAGCTCTCCTTTACCTTTTCATACAATCAACAAAATCATTCATTCAGAATGATGATACCAATTATACGAGATTGCAAGAGTTGAGCACAATGCAAAGCTTTTATCTGCATAGACTCCTATGTGATCTCTCTACTGCTTTTCATCATAGCTAATCCAAATTACTAACACAAGACTAATCAAATCACCTCAAATATAGAGAGAAAAGCGTTGGGGATTTCGACAGCATTCCCCACAAACACGCCTGAAATTAACTCCTAAACAGCTGTTTTTTTTTCTTCTTTCACCAAGATCGCAGCGAGGCCACCTCGGAAGTGTTTGCCCACAACCCGTACGCTTCTTCTTCGTTGTCAAATTATCGATCAATTTAGGACTCTTGATTCGTCGAGAAACTGTATCGAATGGGTCCCTCTCGATTCTCAGATTCTGCCTTGATTTGGGGTTTATCGAAAAAGGAAACACGCGACGAGAGAAGCAAGAAACACGACGGAGGAGGAGGAGGAGGAGGAGAGGGCGACGGAAGATGGTAAGAAAGGCTCCGAGTAATATCCGTTCACGGTCTCATTAAGACACGGTCATTAACACGTGATGCAAAACTTGGTTTTAATACAAGTCAGCACATTTAGACGGCTCACATTAAACCCGTTGACTTTTCTCAATTGTAAAGCAATCTTGTCCCTACGCGTGTCTATTACCAAATACAGTCGTCGTAAGGTTCTGAAGAATTGCTCCACAGACGTAAACGTGAGCGGAATGAAAAAAATTGTTGCATTTTCAAATCGATACAAT